>PPJI03000016.1:0-225801 GCA_003707485.3 Blastobotrys proliferans
CGTCCGCGCACACCATGCAGGACTGAAACACACAGGACGGACTGGAATTTTCTTGCTTAAGACCTCTAAAGAAGCCAAAAACAGTGGCCCCAGCACACCCAATGCACAGAGCACAGAACAATCACACGACAGCGACGACGACGATAGACGGGAAGGAAGGTGAGTCAGATTCACCCGACAACAAAGACCTCCCAGACAAGACATGATTCCATATGTCCAATTGAACCGTTTCTTGGGTATGCACAGCAGTATTAGAAGTTCTATCCTCTGATTGATTATTAAATCATGCATCGCTTCAGCCACTTTCGTTTCACGGTTGCGGTTGCATGCCAGTCCCCCCAGCCCCATCCTGCTGGTTCCAGAACCGGTCGGACCGACGCAAATATCTCTGTTCCATGACGATCGAAAGTTTCGGAAATTGGTTGGCGCTAACGTGCTCGGATAGCGACAATATAAATAACCGTAGCTTTCCCCTATATTTGCCCCCTTATTCCTACACTATAACAATAATGGTTAACTCAAAAGCTACTCTACTCATTGGTGCCATCGCATGTGCTACCGCCGTATCCGGCCAAGATTTGGGGGATATTTTGAACGATATTGGCTCTGATGTTGGTGCTATTGCTACCGCAGCAGTTGGAGATGTCAAATCTTGGGTCCAAATTGGCGAATCCTACGCCGGTGATGGTATCAAGACCGCTGTAAATGCTGCAGAATCTGGTTGGAAGGACGCTCAATCCGCTATTGACAAGGCAAAGACTGCCGGAGGTTACGTCCGAAGTGAAGCACAAGCTAAGGCAAGCGAAGCCTTGCAAGAAGGTCAAGATGCTATCAAGACTGCAGTTCAGGAAGCATCCAAGTTGCGAGGTGACGCCAAGTCTGTCGCTCCAAGTGTACAATCAAAAATTAATTCTCTAATTAATGAAGGTGAGTCCAAGGTTGCCAATGCTCAAAATGAAGCCGCCTCAGCTATCAGAGATGGTATTGTGACCTCTGGCGCTTCTGGTGCCAAAGCTACCTCTGCTAAGGCAACAGGTTCTGGATCGGGATCTGCTTCTTCTGGATCATCACGAACCACTTCGGCAAGTGCCACCTCCTCTTCTGCTGCTGCTGCTCAACAAGGCATCCAAATGGCATCATTTGTCTTGCCAGCAGCCTTGTTGCCATTCATGGCTGCTTTGTAACTGTAACGTACTTTTATTATCTATTAACTATCTTATGTAATTTATTTGAAAGCGCTGTGCTCCATACTTCCTTCCTCCTGTCCCTGAGTCCTGCATTTTGACTACTTGCCAGAAGTGCCAAGCCATCAGTTGTGCACTCCTAGGCGTAAATTGAGGTCCGGCCCCGTCGACACCCTCAGAATGTGGCAAAATTCCAAGTGCGCACGTGCGAGATATGTGCACCGTCACGTGCAAGTTGGATATGTAGTTCAGGGTGGGTTTCTCCTTTTTCTAAAAAAGAAGCAAAAAACAGTAGACAATTGGGATCAACGGACCTCAGATTCCTCGAGAAAACGGCCCTGGTGCCAGACTCCCCTGCGTCGACTGTTTTTTGCTTCTTTTTTAAGAAAAGAAGAAATCCACATGAAGTGACACAAGCGTGACATAGCTACTTCAGTGGCTTCCTTCTTTTTTTAAAAAAGGAGCAAAAACAGTAGACTCTGGGGTGCAGTATCGCTGCCCGTTGCCAGACAATCCTAACCCGTTTAGGCATATCGGTCCCTGTGCTGCCGCGCCGCAACCTATTTAAGTACACCAAGATCGCGGTGAATGAACGGTTCATTGGTCGCTTCAATCATTGCTTGAAGATGGCAGTCCATGTGAATCACACATTGTGACTTTTTAGAGTTTATAGACTATAAAAGAGATTAAGACTAACTGCAGGTTCTGATTTGCATAGCGCAATTGACAATGGTTGACAAGTCTAATCTGCGAACCGTGCCCACCGGTTATCGATTTGAAAAGGAAACATCCATTCCTGTAGCCAGGGATGACTTTCGAAAAGAGGACGAAGGAGTCCAGTTTGATCCCGAAATCCACTTGAACTATGTACCTTCAAGGAAAAAGTTCTACATGAGCGACCTAGGCTTGGATGACGGGAGCGAATTATCACCCGTTGGGGCCACTTATCCGTTTGGATTGTTTACAGATCAAGCGGTTCGTATCATGCGACATGAGCTGCTAAATCCAGAGGCCTGGCCCCGATATGCATATGCATCAGATATCGCACCATGCCACTTGAGGGGATATGTGAGAGATTATGCACCATTCACCGCTGCTGCTTGGAAACACCCTAAAACTATGGAAATTATTGCTAGGGAGGCTGGCGAGGAGCTGCAAGTAGTGATAGACTATGAACTTGCTCATATCAATTTTGCTGCCAAACAACCAGAAGGAAGTACTGATAACAGGCAGGTTATCGGATGGCACTACGATTCTTATCCTTTTGCTTGTGTTTTGATGCTGTCCGACACCACCAACATGGTTGGTGGTGAGACAGTATTCCGAAACCAAATCACGGGAGAAACTGAACGAATCCCTGACCCCAAGAGGGGTTCTGTAACCATTCTCCAGGGCAAGTATATTGAACACCAAGCCTTGAAGCCTGAAGGAGGTGCAGAACGAATAACTATGGTTACTTCTATGGTTCCTAAGGATCGGCTCAAACACGATCCATCGAATATGTCTACAACTGCGTGCATCTCCAACTGTGATGAGTTGTATCAGGAATGGACATGTTATCGTCTTGATACCTTGGAACAAAGAGTTCGGCATACACGGGAAAGGTTGGAAACTGCCCGAACTAGTGATCATTTCAATTTCAAGTTTGATTTCGACAATGTCACCAAATTCCTAAGGGACCAACAACAGTATATCGAAAAAACAATCACCGAGATGGAGATAGAAAAGCACTATTTACTATAGATAGATAGCAAGTATCTAGTAAATTCTTGTCATGTTGTTTGCCCGTAAAGTTGGCCGATTTGGGCATATCGGTCCATAGAACCAGAAGATGTCGACGGGCAAGGACCCCTTCGCCGCCGCACAATGTGCGACACCAGCGCAAGGAGGGCAACCAGCATGCAACTATCCTCCAAGCTCAAGCAACTCCTCATTTTTATTAGGGACATTCTTCTCCGTAGTACTTATGCAAATGACCAGGTGACTTTATTTGTGTTAATATAAAAAGCGGTGGTTTTGGAGCTTCTTGTGGAGCCTTCTTATACTATACAGAACAAAAACACAATGATCGACAAGACACAATTTGGCGGATTAAGACAAGTACCTACTGGATTCAAGTTTGACTCCAATTCCAAAATTCCTCTGGCAAAGGATGATTTTGGTAAGGCAGATGAAGGGGTTCAATTTGATCCAGAAATCCACTTGAATTATTCTCCATCCAAGTTGCAATACAAGATGGAAGAGTTGGGATTAGCAGATGGCAGTGAATTGTCTCCAATCGGTGCCACAAATCCGTTTACATTATTCACAGACCAAGCTATCCGAATTATGAGACATGAGATCTTGAATCCTCAATGCTGGGCCAGATATGCTTATGCCTCCAATATGGCACACTGCCATTTACGGGGTTACAGCCGAGATTATGCCCCTTTTACCTACGCCGCCTGGACTCATCCAAAAACGTTGGAGGTGATCTCAAGGGAAGCGGGAATTGACCTTCAGGTTGTCATGGATTACGAAATTGCAAACGTCAACTTTGCAGCCGAGTCACCCGATGGTAAAACAGACAACATTCAAGTGGTTGGATGGCACTACGACTCATATCCTTTTGTTTGTGTTCTGATGCTTTCAGACACTACTAAAATGGTTGGCGGTGAAACAGTTTTTAATAACCATAAAACTGGTCAATTGCAACGAATTCCAGATCCCAAAAAAGGATCCGCAACTGTCTTACAAGGCAAGTATATTGAACATCAGGCACTTAAACCAGAAGGAGGGGCCGAAAGAATCACTATGGTGACTGCATTAGTACCAAAAG
This sequence comes from Blastobotrys proliferans, assembly GCA_003707485.3. NCBI lineage: Eukaryota > Fungi > Ascomycota > Dipodascomycetes > Dipodascales > Trichomonascaceae > Blastobotrys > Blastobotrys proliferans. Next base: position 4,003 of record PPJI03000016.1, read on the forward strand.
ATCGGCTGAAACATGATCCGTCGATCATGTCAACCACCGCTTGCATTTCTAACTGCAACGAACTTTTCCAAGAATGGACCTGTTATCGACTAAACACCATCGAACAAAGAGTTCGACATACACGCAAGCGGCTAGAAGAGGCTCGGTCTAGGGAACATTTTAATTACAAATTTGATTTTGAAGAAATCAAGCAATTTATCAAAAACCAACAGGCTTATTTGGATACTACAATTGCTGAAATGGAATCCCAGATGCACTATTTGGACCAATCTTAGTTTTTAGTTTAGGGTAGGAAGTAGTTATGTTGCAATATTATTATAAAATTTTAATTCCTTTACTTTCCCTTGTTGTCTATATATACGTACAGATCTAATCAAATCTGAGTAATGGCGTTATCATCGTTACAACACCATGATCGATCGCAGAGACAACCAGAGAACAGGGGTATTATTATATTCCTTGTTTCCACCATCAACCCAATAAAAACGCCTAGCAACCTACATAATATGCACCATATGCATGTCATACGTCGTCGTCGTTTTGGCTTTCGCTTTCGCTTTCGCCTCCTCCCCTCTCCCCCTCTTTCTTATTCTAAAGGCAAATTCCGTGACAGTGAAAAAAAAAAGAAGGATCCCCGAAAAAAAAAAAAAAACCCTGACATGCAATCAATCGATTAGTTCCATTGAAATATATATAAATTGAACTGCATTGCTTACAGAAATTTTTTTTTTTTACCTTAAAAATAAATATACAATACAGAGTGGTGATATTTGGATTATCTTATACCTTCCTAAAACAAAAATCTTATTTGATAAATCTAATCTTTGTTCTTTAATTAAGGGACACTTCGACGATCTTTGCTACCCACCAGCCACGCCAAATTCAGTTTTTGTTGTGTGGACAGACTAAGAAAAATTCAAAACAGCCTCAGTCTCGGTCTCGGTCTAGGTCTCGTCGGTCTCGAGTCTTCTTTTTGCTGTGTCATTATCCATTACTCTGGTAAACTGAGGCTATACTACTATCCCAAAATCTAAACAACTCATTGACACTACTTTTCGTTTGTGTTTGCTAATCTTTCACCTTTGTCTCGCTATTCTTATATATTAAACGCTTTGACGCTTTGAACGCATTGTACAACAGTAACAACCAGCCGACCAACACAACACAACACAACAAACATATAACAACTAGGTAAGTTTTGATATTTTATTGCATTTGACCATGTTATCTTTAGGGAAATCAGGAAACAATAACCATCATTAATTCATTCTGTCGTACAAAACATGTTTAGAGACAATTTTTTGCGATCTCAGACATTATCGAATCCGTCACCATCTTCGACTGTCATGAGAAAAAAAAATACAACCAAAACCAAGTGGCATCAGTAGCTTGGCTTCAATGCTTTAATGGCTCGTTGACATCGAACACACCGCACACGCTACCAAACACGCTATCAGAAGCACACTGTACACTGTACACGCTGAGACGCACACACATCACAACCCAACTCCAAGAACGAAAGAACGGCTCCGGGACGGAACGGGACCTGGAGCCGGCACGGCGGGTTTTGAGCCTGGCTGGCGGCTGCACCCCTATACGAGAAACAGGTTCTTCCATGCACACTACCGCGTGTCTATTTTTGGCATGGGCCGGCTGTAAAACAATGCCAATGCCAATGGCTCCTTAGTGATGAAGAAGAAAGAAGTACAGGGGTGGTAGCGGAATATGAGGTGTATAGTAGTTTGAGTGTTGAGTAGACAGCCAGCCAGAGTCAGGAGTTGGTTTGTTATGGAGATTCTAGATCTGGTTCACTAGAGATCCAACACGGTGGGTTGGGTGTGTGGTTGTCGAGAATCCATGGCAGAGCAGAAGAGAAAGTTGTTATTGTTGTTTCCATTTCCTTAAAAATAATTATTTTTTTTGTTTTCTTAATACTAACGGGGTATAATAATTTTACAGACAGAAAGTAGCATATACAAAGAGAATATGCCACTTAAGCAACTGTTCAAACGCAGTTCAGTTGCCAACCTTAAGCAACTGCCGGAAGAGGGTTATAATAATAGTACCGGTGGTGGTGGTAGTAATGCAGCAGCAGCACCACCAACAACAGCACAAGCACAAGCACAAGCAAAAGTACTTCCAGCCGATACTTCATACCACTCTTCGTTTCCAAAAAAAATCTCTCCTTCTAATATTTTTCTAAGCACAAACCAACAACAACAACAACAACAAAACTCAGGTGTTACGGATAATTCATCTTCTAATTATTCATCTTCACCTCAAAGTACCGTTGACTATTCGTTTTTACCAAGAATAGAAATCCAAGAAGACGAAGGTGGTTTTATGAGTATGGACTTTATGAAGAAAGAGGCTCCTTTGCCTCCTTTGCCTGGTAAGTCCCCAGAAGACAACAAAGCCACCACTCAGTATTTGAATACTCAATTTGCTACTACCAACAGTGAGGATGATGACGATGATAACAATAGTATTCAGGCTTCGCCGGTAGTTTTCGAACCAGAGAAAAAAGTTTCAGAACAGCATTATCAAAGTTCGAGCTCGACCTTGCCGTCTCATTTTTCCAACAATTCCAGTGCATCTTCTTCGACAACGGTTGATTCGGTTAATAATACTAATAATACGATCATCATCAAAAATACCCACCAAGCATCAAATTCCAAGCATAGTCATAGCTATTCTGCCACTAGTTATAACAATCCTGCAGATGCTGAAACTGCGCGACAGTTTTGGTCATATCATCAGGCCCAGCATGGTGCGCATGGCTCCATCACCTCGTACGCGGGTGCAGCAGGAGTCGAAAAACAGGACCAACAAGACGATGACGACGATGATGAGCCACTCTTTGAAGAAAAGGTGGAGCAAAAATCGTCCAGAGTCAAGTCCATGTTTCCATCTCTAAGTTTTTACAAGCCAATCAAGAACCCAGATGATGATTACAAAAAGGAGCAAGTTGTGGAAGAGGGCGAAGACGAAAGTTTGGTCAGTCCTTCTGAAAGCAAGTTGTATGACGGCGGCAATAACCTCAATGATTCGGTTCTCTCTTTCAATGAAAGCAAGACTGAAAAAGAACTCGAACGTAACAGCTTGCCTCCGGTGGATACCACCGGGGCAACGAATTCTGCATCATCATTCCGTAGAAGTTTGGCTTCGCCCGTCAAGAGCTTGAAGGGCCTAACTAAGCGATCGTCTCGAACCTTTTCCAAGAAATTGGTGTTTAATGAGCATGACGAAGAGCATTCTCCTCCACCACTTCCTGCAGTGTCGGTGGACGAGACGGCATTTGGGGATACTTTTGGAAGCGACGACTCGTTGGATTCTCCAGACTTGGAGAAGGAAAACGCTCCTCCACTTCCTTCCAAAGCTCCTCCTCCAGCTCCATTGCCACCGCATTTGACCACCAGGCACCAAGGAGAAGAAGAGTCCGACGAAGAGGATGACGAAGAAGACAATTTGCTGCCATTGTCTCCTTTGGCTCCTCCAACTCGAAGTGGTGTAGTCAGTAGCTTGCCAAACTCCAACAGCATGGTCATGACCAAGAGTCAGTTTGATTCGTATCGTAAGTCGGTGATTGAGAGCGGACTCACTAGCCCAATGAACCGCAAAAATGACGACGACGACGACGATGACGATGAGTATGATGATGACGAAGATGACGACGATTCGGAATCAGAAAAGCCTCGAGACAAGTACGACGACGAAGAAGACAGCAAAAAGCAACAGATCCGAATGCGACTAAAACAGGATGCTCACTTGAGTGTTTATAGACAAAAAATGACCAAAGTTACTGGTTCACAAACTGCATTATCTTCTTACAACAGTGGACTGAGAGGTTCGCAAAGTTTTGGCAACTTGGATGCCATGATGATGGAGGATGACGACGACGATGAGTACGATGATGTTCCACTAGGCATTCTGCAAGCCCATGGATTCCCTGGTTCCAATGGCGGCAGACTAAAAACAATGGCCTCTCAACCAAACATGAATGTTGAACTGGCTACCGGACAACCTGGTCCTGGCATCCTGTACCAAGGCGGTCGTCCAGCTGAAACGCAATCATTGAGGTCTGCAAACTCCAATGGCAACCTAAAACCAGGCGTAGATATTCGAGCTTCTGCTCCGCTTCCAGCAGTGTTCAACAATCCAAACGGCCAAATGAACCGTGGATTGATTGGCGAAATTGCCATTGCGGAACAAGAAAAGCAAAAACGCAAGAGCATGGCTGGTATGGCGGGCCAATCTGGTATGTTGAACCAACGGGCTTCCACCATTCTACCAAGCTCTCAGTCCATGTATGGTGGTGGATCCAACGATGCCATGCAACAACAAATGCAGCAAATGATGCAAATGCAAATGCAGATTTTGCAACAAATGTCCAATGGCACCACCAACAATGCGACTACGTCCCCACCGCAAATGAAAAAGCATTGGAGCAGCTTCGACATCCAACAGCAGACCTCCAACTTCCAACCACCGTACGGACGGCCTTCGTCGATTCGGTCGTTTTCTCCTTCAGAACGGTCCTTCAACTCGGCCAATAGAGGTATGCGAACCAGCCAGCCAGCTCCAGGCCACCATCAACGAAACAACTCTCAGCCAACTTTGAAGGAATTGGCAAGTCAAGAAATGTATAGAATGTCGCGATCCCAGTCGACACCATATATGTATCAACAACAGCCGCAACAGCAACCAATCGGTATGCCACCTCCTCCGCACTCGTCAAGACCTCCGAGCATGATGAAGATTGTCCAAGAACCGGAGTCTGATGACGACGACGACGACGATCAAGCATGGGAAGAAATGCTCAAGAAGCGACAGGGCTTGAAGGACAGCTGGAAGAACCGTGGCATCACTGCTTGATTTCCGAAAATAGCATAAAAAGAACACTTGAAAAACTCTACTGATATAATGGAATAATACATAATACAAAATACAATTCTTAGCATTTTTTGTGGACTTCTTTTGAAAAAGAAGCAAAACTTTTCTGTCTTTTTTTTGAAAAAGAAGCAAAACCGTCTGTCTTCTTTTAAAAAAGAAGCAAAACTCTTCTGCCAGTAATCTAAGACATTCCCAGTGTGATCGCTTCGATTCGCTTCCCACTCACTCTGACTGTCCGTGCGTAAGGAATCAGCCAAATTCGAACAAATATTCTCTCTCAAGCTCTTCACATCACAACAACCAACAAACATGTCAACGACAATAAAAGGTGGCCAAAAACTGGTATCTAGGTGGGCAGAAGAACCAAAAGAACCAAAAGACCAAAAAGAACAAAAAAAGGTTGAAAAGAAAAAGTCCACAACCGGTTTAGAAGCAAGTCGATGGGCCAACGCCCCCGACAACAACAATGACAATAAGTCCACTGATCAACCCGAAAAGAAACCTCAGTCACAGTCACCATCAAAGCATTTACAACATCATTCTCATTCAACACATACAAGTCCTAAAAAGACATCATCTCAAAAGAAATCGCCTCGGAAGAATCCCCACCATAGAGATAGAGATGTTGAAGACTTAAAACGACGTGAAAAGGACCAAGAACGTGAAAAATACCGACAGAAAAAGCTGCATGCAAGTACTAATTTGGAATGGAATTCTGGTTCTGCTGGTGGTGCGGGTTCGAATTCTGCTAGAACCAAGCCGTCATTACAGGAATCGGCCCCAGTTCCAGCACCTGAAGAACGAGAGCATAATGTACCTACACGTGAGGAAATGCTCAAAACAATGGAAAAATGGAAAAACAACGAATTCAATTGGGACGATGATGATCCCTTTGATGATGATTTGTAAATATGGTAACCATCGTGAATCACCCAACGATCTTTGCATTCCTTCTTTATCAGATTAGGTAGCAAACCAAGGGAATGAACACAACTCCGCGAGCTGCCAGCTACGCGCTACTGGTTTCACGGGATATTCACGTTAGTGGTGCATAATTGGCAAGTTACGCATCAACGTGCATAAACATGAAACAGCCTAACACAATAATAAACAACACACAAAACACCAAACAGAATTAAATGCCCCTGACTGTAATTGGTAGCAGCATGCTGTGTGCCGTTGAACGTAAAACGTAAAACGTCTCTCAGTCCTGTCATCCACTTCTTCACACCCACAAAATGACACTCAAAGACATTTACGACGCATTTCGCAAAAATCCAAAGACTGAAGATTTGAGCGAATCTTCAGGCACTTGTAGCTACATTACATCTGGAGTTTACTACGAAAATCCGGAAAAGACCTTGCAACATTTCCATTCCAATTTGTACGAGATTGAAACTGTCCAAGAAGAGGTTATCGAATGTCATGAGACGTCAAACTCTTTAGTTCTAGAAACTGATAGCATCTTAAAATTTGTACGAGGACCCGGGTCGATGTTGCCGGGTCTAGCTATGAACTTTGTTGCAGATGAGCAGGTCCATGTGTATTTAGTCCATATTGTCAAATTCGACGAATCCCAAAAGATACAATCAATCAAGTATACATGGGATCAATCAACGTTATTAAAGCAACTGAACGTGATTGGATCGCGAGGTAACGCCTGGCCCATCTATCCAGGAAGGGATCAGGTACTATTGGCGAAGGGTACACCTTTAGTTACTACCAGACCTTCTACTAATTCGGATGAAAACTTATTTTCAGCATTGAACTCACCCATGCGAGGATGGCCTGCAAGCAGAATATTCCATAATCAAGGCGAGCCGATGGCACCTCCTCCAGTTCCAAAAGCAGCCATGGAAGCACCATCACCTAGTGCCAAACCTCCACATCGAACGTTCCACGACATCACCAACATGATGACTGACGATAGTATTCCACGTCGACCAGCTGCACGAGCCAACAACCGTCGTGAACGACCACAGTCAGCCTACATGTCGCTATTTGGAGGTGGTGAGTCGCAGGAGGAGTACACGCGGGTCATTGGCGGCGGTAACCCTAACAATCCGCGACAGAGCAACCACGCCAGGCCGAGCTGGGCCCCCAGCTAGACAGTCCGTAGTTTAACAGACTTAATTCTACTGTTTTTGCTTCTTTTTTAAAAAAGAAGAAAGTACTCCTAGCTTGATGTCTTCTTTTTCTGGAAAAAGAAGCAAAAAGCGGTAGACGTCTTGCCGTAGGCACTGTTTTTGCTTCTTTTTTAAAATAGAAGAACATCACCGGGAGTCGAACCCTGTCGGAGCGGGTCGGGTCGGACCGACCCCGCGACCTGCCCCCCGTTACATCGCGATAATGTCAAACTCGCATCCGCCACCAGCGACACAACACCCGTGGGACAAGCACCATGATGAGGGCTCTGCTACGACACAAAAGCGCACTGGCTACCCGGGGTAGCACGATCATTACGAGGCCGAAGCCTTCGATCAAGTCGTCCGTCACGTTGCTGGCCACCACGCTGACCTGCGTGGGCTGTTACACCACGTACCAGGTCGGCTACAAGCACTCGCCAGTGTTCATACCGTACTGGCTGTGCTCCAAACACCGCAAGCCGCTGAAATCCGATATGGACCGTGGGATCTTTGTGCAGAAGGTCGAATCGAGGCTCCAGGACCGCCTACAGGTGGACGAGGAGGTGCACAAGCTGCTGGGTACCCCTGTGCGAATTGTAGACTTCGACAGCAACAGCTGGAACGTTACCATCAAAATGAGCGAACCGGGGGTCAAGGGCCTCAACATTTCGCCAGACCCCCTGCATTTCAGCGTGGAAGCAAGGCCTTTCTCCAAGATATCGTCTGATACAGACAGCGACCACCAGGGCAGCGCCTCGGGCATAGATCGAGTACTGCTGCCCTTCCTGCCAGGCCAGGCTGATTCCGAGGACGCAATGCTCTCCAAACCGAACGATAGACCGCCTCATCTCAATCGAACAGAGGCAATGGTCTCGGGAAGTGTGACCATCGCCGGCAAGAACCTCAAGGACGTGCAGGTCTCCTTCACTGCTGTGCAGTCACTGGACCATCCAAAGTCTGCTCCGAGGTTCACCTCAGCTGTGCTCAAGTATACGGACCACGAGACAGGCATCAACTACAAGCGGAGACTGTGGTAAGGGGGGTGGGTTTCTTCTTTTTTAAAAAAGAAGCAAAAACAGTAAACAGTACACGTCTATTCGTCTACATTTCTACACTTCTGCAGCTTGGAAAACGTATGAGCCAGCACATTGCGAGTCTTGAAAAAGTTGGTTACTCGTAGTCTTTCGTTATCCAAATGGGCACCGTCACTAGATTGCCCACAAGGAAGCTGTGCTGCCTTGGCATTGAAGTTCTTCTCCAAGAATCGAACCACTGGAATCGAGCCTCCTTCTCGAATAAATAAAGGGTCTTTGATCTGCCATTCTTGTCGCAATGCCGTCCTCAATATCTGGAATGCCGCACAGTCAGGATCTCCAATCCACGGATCCGACCCTCGTTCAAAGTTGAGTGAATACGAGTTTGTAGTATTTAACTGCCCAAATATCTTATGGACATAGGTCTTTAATGCATTTTTTATAGTTTCAATGTCCTGGTCTGGTACAATTCGGAACGAAATGGTTGCTGTGGCACTGGCAGGAATCACAGTGCTGTTTCCTGGCCCGCTTACCGAAATCCGATGAATAGTCATGCTAGGATATCGCCATTTCTTCATCAGCAAGTCTTTCTGACCTTCAAATCCTGGAGTAGCCACAATGGCATCATAGAGCTTCTCCTCACTGGCACTCAACTCTCGCACGGAATCGTAGAACCCTGGTACCAAAACCTTGCCTTCATCCTGACCCAATTTGGACAACAAAGTAACCATGTCCATAGTAGGTTCCCTGAAACAACCTCCATGTACACCAGAGTGTAGATCAGGCTTCCCTGATTTGATCTCGATGCTGGTGTTAATGATGCCCCGTAATCCATAGTTCAAACATGGAACATTGTCATCTAACCAGTACGAATTACTCAACAACACCCAGTCAATGTCTCCAATCAACTCCTTTTTGGCAGACACCACTTCCTGGAATCCTTTGCTACCACTCTCCTCTTCACCTTCAATTAAAAATACAATATCATTCTTCAATTCACCCGATTGCATTTGTTCTGCAGCAGCATACACTGCAGCAACAACCGGGCCCTTATTATCACTAACACCACGTCCATACATATAACCATCCATGGCTGTCATTTCCCATGGATTGGTATGCCACTTGTCAGATTCGTTGGCTATGATAACATCGTAGTGTCCATAAAACAATATTCTAGCTTTATCTGGGTTATTAGACTTGAATACTCCGTGAACAATGGGGTTTCCATTGTCCACGGGAATAAGCTCAGCTTCTGCCCCAAAATGTTGCAACAGGGACCTCAAAAATGAAGCACATCGTCGTCCGTCCCGTAAATATTCACCATGCTTGAATCCCGAAACTGACTTGTATGCCACAAATGTAGACAATGTCTTGATCATGTTTTCATTGTCCAGAATCGCAACAGTACTGCAGGGCTCTTGAACCCTTGATTTCTGGATTCCAGAGATATCCCACATAGCTACTGAAGCATCGTTTCCACCACTGATCAGCTTGCCATTGTTTGTGGTTACCAATGCCAAAGTTAGCCCAGTGTGAGTGGGCCATTGACCACGATTGTACTGCCTTGGGTCCCATTTCGAAACAAAGTCTCTTGCACCCCTGAATACACAATCACCTTTGACTGTTAACGACATTACCTTGTCTCTACCTGGAGCTGCGTCCACTCGAATCATTTGCATTGTATCCAGGTCAAACATCATGACTCTTCCAGATGCCAGCCCACAATACAGAAATCCATCATCTCCACATGCCATGGACAATACTCCATCCTCCTCGGTGTCAAACGTGTGTCTCAATTCCAACGACGATGAGTCGCAATCCCATACTTTAACTGTGCCATCACCTCCTCCACTGATAAGCACTTCGGTGTTAGCAATTTTGGTAACAACCATGCAATAAACATAACCAAAATGAGCATATGCCTTGGAGTTTGCCTGAGGCACTTCCAACAAAGAGATAGTTTCATCTCCATCGGGCAGTGTTTTTAATGCATTTTGCTGGGGAAACAACTTTCCACCCGGGCCCCTGGAGTCAAAGAATTTATCAAATCTCCTGCTAGGCAATTGATTAGGGTCATTACGAGCTGATGATGATTCGTGTAACTTTAGCCACTGAATCGAAGCATTTTGAGTGCCAAAATACAACGTTTCCTGGCTAGGCACCCATGCAGCTGAGAAGATGTCCCCGATGTCATATACAGAATAAATAGTATAAACTTCTTGTAAAGTTTTTAGATCCCAAACCTTTACTAGAGAATCTGATGCTCCAGAGAAGAGATATCTTCGATCTGGTAGCAAGACTAGAGTGTACACTGAACCTTCGTGCCCAGTTAACCGTGCTCGTTCTTCGTAAGTATTGATATCGAATATCAGAATATCACCACTTTCACAGCCTGCATAAATAACATCATCACTTGCAGCCAACGACATGACACTGTACTTGGTGTTCCATCGATGTAGCTGCCTTGGGGCTAATTTCAATTCATCTTGAACCGGAGTATATTCTGGAGAACTGTTAGATTTTGAATGTCAACACTACTGCCACATACCATCGTTGGAGGTGAGTCCAGGAGTCATGCTACTTTCTCTGCAACATCCTAGAGGAGAGGGACTCTCGGTATGGCGACTTGGAACCATAGTGTGTAGTCTCTCTCGACAGGTTGAGGCGTGTTTGTTGTTTTGTTTGTGGAAGTGTCGGAGGTTGCCTTTGAATGACTGAAAAATTCATGTATGCAAAAGGGGTAGGAAGCACGCCATTCGATGATCCGGAGAAAAGATTACAGATCAGAGATCGATTCCATGGTTCGCCACGACCCAGTGTTTTGCTACTTTTTAAAGGGTTAGCGTCTTCTTTTTCCAGAAAAAGAAGCAAAAAGCGGTCGACGCTGGGTCTAACGGTGTGTATTTAACTAAGACAAATGCCATTGATCACATCTCCACTGTTTTTGCTTCTTGTATAAAAAAGAAGAACACCGCCGGAATAGGCATGTCACGGAAAAACTACGGTTTTGTGGATAGGAGCTCTCAGTGTCCTCCAAAAATGGCCAGAACATGGTTTTACACCCCCAAAGGGGCTCCACCTCACCTGGTGCCGTCTACTGTCTTTGCTTCTTTTTTAAAAAAAAAACATCACCGGAGTCTATATGTCACCATTCTTTGTTTTCTAAGAAAGATCCTAAAAAAGTAGACGAATAGTAAGAACAGACTTCTAACTTTCTAATTGCGCCCTCAGTTTTCTCTCAAAATGGCCAGAACACCGATTTTGGACCCCCAAGGGGGCTCCACATTGCCTGGTGCCAGGTCATTCCCCGGCGAGTGAGCCGCACATGTCCGTATGCAAGATGCTCTCGGTGAATTTCTTGAAAAACGACGCAAAAAGAGTGAATAATTGGAATCAACAGACAGATGGCCATCTAGTGCTACTCTTGCTTTACTCAAAAAGCGTCCGTAGCATCGATTTGCACCCGGTGCCTAAGTGAGCCGCACACTGTACTGTGTAGCACTTGCCGTGGATTTCGTCTTTTTCTAAAAAAGAAGCAAAAAACAGTAGTCCACATGATGCCTTCCCCCAACGTCGACTGTTTTTGCTTCTTTTTTAAAAAAGAAGAACACCACCGGCAGGCTAACTGTCTTCTTTTTCCAGAAAAAGAAGCAAAAAGCGGTCAGTTCAGGGGTGCGGCTTTCGTTATGCGTTCGTTTATTAGTCAATCGTGTGTATATATATAAAGCAAATAGATTAAATAGAAGGTTCCTCCTCTGGGTCGTCAGTCCACTCGTAGCACCGGCCATACCAAGTCCGCTTCAGGCAACGCTTAGGAGCCTTGGTCTCGGTCGGAGTTTTGGTAGCACTGGTAGTGGTTGACGAAGAGGTCAATGCAATTGTGGTGGTAGTGGTAGGCTCTTCTCGTCCCCATTTGATGCATCTACCGTACCATGTTCGCTCCAGACACTTGCTCGGTGGCTGGGTAGAGGTAGGAGTGGTAATGGCACTACTTGTTTTGGTAGAAGTCGTTCCTTTGGTGGAAGTAATGGTAGCAATGGATGTTGATGTGGTTGAAGTTACCACAGGTTCCTCAGGATGCACGAATTTCCAGTCGAAACAGTCTGCGCATGGCGGAGGCACTTTGCACTCGGCAGTTGTGTTTCGCTTTTCCAGCAGATCGTGAATTACAGTCAAAATCCTGTGGTTCACCAGAGACACATACCATCCTTCGTCTTTTACGGTATCAAACACGCATTTTAGACCCGAATGGCACTTGGTCTCCATAGCATACCCTCCAATCCAACATGAAGAACCCGCTCCATTGCAGACCCCCATGAAGATTGGATCAGCAGTATGCCCAAAGTGCCATACATGATCCTCCCATGCAGGTACACCTGGCGGATGTGGAAGATGAAGTCTAGCTGAAGCTAGTCGTTCAGGAGGGGCTTCAAATGCTACGGCTGGTAGACCGTATGTTCTACCAACCAGGGCAGACAACGATCCTCCCAGAGAATGACCCACCATCCAGATGTTAGCTTCTGGATAGATTTCGGCCACATTTCTGTATATATCCAATGCAGCTCGGTAGTAATGGTCCTCGCTATACAACTGTTCCTCAAGACATGTGGCGTTGCAAGTGTACGAGTCACCAGTATAGCAATCACACACCGTATTCCACAAGTAACTGATCCTAGCACAGCAGCATGAGAAGAGCAAATTGTCATTAACCTTGTCTTTGGTGGCTGTATCTCCGCCACTGTCAAATATGGCCGCAGAGGTCCCTTTCAACGAGACAACTACTGTACTATTATCCGTCGTAGAAAACACATGCCCTCTCAAACCATCACCACTCCAACCAAAGTCTGATCTAGTACCCCACGGATCGCTTACATTCAGCCAATCCCCTGTATGTGGCTCGGATACGTAAGCATCCTGACACATGTATGCTAGTTGGATCACAGTATCTCTATCCTCTACATCCGGAACCGCAACAGACTCGTCTTGCCATTCAAAATCGATGGCCCTGAATGGCCTAGTTGTTCGAGCATACTCTAAGTAGCTTTCAACGAAGTCCGGGTCCCTGTTTGCCATCCGTCTAATTGTTTTTGTTTTTGTTCTAATGTCATAGTTTGCCCCTAGTGTGGACAATGAAGACAATGCTTCCAACTCTTCATTTTGCTGCACATCCAGTCGGCCAATATCCTGTTTACGATCCTCCTGCTGGTGGTAGATATGGGCCAGTCGAAACTGCGGAATTGTGGCGGACGTTACAGTTGCTTCAGGCCCAGTCCGCTGTTTGTATTCATATCTCAATATTCCCAGGACAAACACCATCAACACCAGCACCACGCCATGCCATCTGAACCTTCTAACTCTATATTGCGCCTTCGACCTATCTTTCTTGCAGTTGTTGTCATGCCCTTTCTCCATGGTGGTCGTTGGGGGGTTGTGGAGAGGCGATTCTAATCGTTGTTTAGGGTTCACGACTGATTGGGGAAGACGGACGGCGGGGCAGTGTGCTGTCGGATCGGATATCGTGTCGGTGCCGCCGCACACGCCGACCCAATCCCACCCCCAGCGTCTACTGTTTTTTGCTTCTTTTTTTTAAAAAGAAGGCACTATCCCTACCGGTGGTGTTCTTCTTTTTTAAAAAAGAAGCAAAAACAGTAAACTTCGGGCAGTGTGTGCGGCTGGCGTGGTGGAGGGTGGTGCCGCAGGCTGGCCTGTCGGCATCGGCGTTGGCATCGGCTCCCGGAAGGGCCGCGCACAAAAATTCCTCTACAAATTGCATGACCCACACACACACGACAATTTCTTGGTGTAGTTCGGATTAGGAAGCGCTTAGGTAAGGCAACATGCATGTTGCAAATAATAGTTTTTAATAATATTTCGGATGCATAGTGTTTCGTTTCGTGTCCTTCCCAAAATACTGAGCCATTTCCGGTCGTTTTGTCGTCGTTTGTCTGGTTTCTTGTTTCGTATAGTTGCCGACCTGCTGTGTGTTTGTGTGCAGCATTGGAGGCAGCAGCAGCAGCAACGAAGCCTCCGATGCCGCCAGCTGCTCATGGCTGCTGCCTGTACTGCTCTTAGAGGAGGCGGCTCAGACATTAAAATTGAAAATCTAGTCTAAATAAAAAAAGTTACAATTATAGCCCCGGAACCCCCGCTTAATTCGGGTGGATTCGTGGGTCGTGGGTTGCCATTCTGGGTCAAAAACTATGTTGTCATGGCGAATCTGTCTTCTAAAAATGATTGCAATTTGCATCTCCATACGCACGCAGTGGCCGGTTTCTGAGACATTACAGATGCAGAATGGGGGAGAATAGGCAACACGACACCTGCAAGTACTTGCAAGCACTAGCAACTATTAGATAAACATTACACACATTTCGATATGCAGTGTGATGCAGCCTATTGCTACATCCACGGACGGGTTAATGTGGTCCCTGTTAAAAACGGTTCGCACACCATTAAATCCAGTTTATTTTTTCAGAAAGGATCCCTCTGTCTTAACTTATAGTTTTATAGAAGATATTATTTTATATTTTTTTTCAGTTATTACTTATATATATAAAACCAAATCGTCTTGTCTTAACCTCCCCAACGTTTTATTTTTCGTTTTTACGAGCGATTTGTTCATGAAATTTATTGATACCAAATCGAGGTATTCAGGTTTGCTGGAAAAGGGCATTTACAGTTATCAACATTTGACACACTTTTTCAACAATTAACGGTTTCTAGTTGACTATTTTAATACGTCAAGAACAAAGTATTTAAAAACAGGATATACTGTGAAACCAACAATTGAATTGAGCCTTAAACAAAAAACAAAAAAAAATAACACTTGTTTGATGGACAATATCAACGATAGCAGTAGTGGTGGAGGCGATACTGCGGGTAACGTTGTTTTTACAAGCTCGTCAACTACTGTCAATAATACCAGTAGTAATAGTCCTTCGTCATCTTCTTCGTCATCAACTTCTCTGTCATCTTCATCAATTCCAAACAGCTACCAACAACATCATCAACAAACACCCCAAGTTCCCCACCACAAACATTCAAACCAACAACCTGAAGACTATGACTATACACAACATCTAAATCTTGACATGTTCCAGCCGGAGGATGCTGGCTCATCCTCTGGTAACAATGTGCAACACACACAACAACATGGTGTCATTAATAACCCAGGTGTTCCAATGTCTGTTGCACCTCCTCCTCATCCTCAACGAGGTCAATATCCTCCATCATTTCAACCCGCTGCTGTTGGCCACTATTGCAATGGTGGTCCAATCGGAGCTGTGGCGACGACTGCAACCGCACCGCCACCACTGCCACCTCCTGGCATGGGCCCACATATAATTGATGAAACTCCACATGAAAGAATTCTGACCGAGTTTGTTGGCCAGAATCGTCAACAGCCGACGTTTGAATTTGGTCGTGAAACAATAATTGACGAAGGCTATGATAACATTCCGGATGAATTTTTTGCTCCAGAGTATTTTGAAAATACCGACGACTTGAAATACAAAATTCATGTGGATGGGCTGCGAGAAAAGTCCAGAGTTGAGACTCAATTGTCGTTAAAGTTGCATATTTCACCGGCTCCCCCTGAAAGTGCGATTCATTTAACGGCCGGCACAATGTCAAAGCCAAAGTTGCAATTGAGGCACCAATTCCAACCAACGCCTGGCATACTACAATTAGATGCTAGAGTTGTTTGCGACAGCAATCGGAACCGTCGAGTCTTGATGTGCAAGGGATGTATAAAACGGGAGGGTAAAAGGGCAGGTAGAAAAAAGTCACGCCTGCCCATTGAAGATGCGTACTGGGATGATGATAGAATAAAGAACGTTGCTGTTTTTAACTGTAGAGAAATCTGCCCCTTGGGAAGACCTGAACGTAGTCATGACATGCTCCAAAGCGATGATGAACTGCAAGGGAACTGGAATTCGGATTATCGAACCTTGTGGCTGCCCACAAGGTTGGCATGCTACTGTCGTCATCATGATGAACGCAATGGCTTTCGAATTCTGTTTCTGTTACGGGAATACACCGGTCAGGTTGTCGGCCGGTACATGACCAATGCAGTTATGATTACTGATGACCACAAAGCGTCGGCCAGTGCGGTTGACAGTAGCGTTATGGGAGACGATGACGAGCTTGTTTTGAAGGATGAGCACGATAGCGATTCCAGTAGCAACAAGCGAAGACGCATTGACAGTGATCAGCCAAGTATTTATGATAGTGGTGATCAGTCACATGTCAGATCTGCCCAGCACGACTATAGACAGCATCAACATCAGCAACAGGTCTTTTATCACCAGAGATCAAGAAGTTCAGTATCGTCAAATACTACAATGCTGAGTCCTTCGTCATCTTTGGGTGGGGAAGCTACTACTTCTAGCACAGCTGCTACCTCTCCACAATCTGCATCCGATCGAGCCGCAGCTGTTGCGGCTGTGCACATGGCCAACCAACAGCACCTCCAACAGCAGCAACTGCAACTGCAACAACAACAACAGCAGCCCCAGCCCCAGCAACAACAACAACAACAACAACAGCAACAGCAACAGCAACTTCACCATCAAGCGCAACAGGAACAACAACAGTTCTATCCTCAAATGGCGCAACAACAGCAGTACATGCAACAGTTGCAGCACCACCTTCAACAACAAGAGCAGCAAGATCAACAAGAGGCCCAGCAATACCTGCCTTTTGAGAGTGATGATCTCTCTGAGAGCGACCAACAACCACAAGTGGACGAATACTTGAAAAATCACCATTCACAAGCACCCACAATAGATCGCATAATTCCTCCTTACGGTCCGATGCAGGGTGGCAATGAGGTGACTATTCTGGGGTCCAACCTTGTTACTGGTCTAAGTATTAAATTTGGACAATCAATTGCTCGAACTTGTTGGCTGAATGATTCAACGATTCTATGTACTGCCCCTCCATCTCAGGTTCCGGGCATGGTTATGATATCAGTGGATGGCATTTCCGACCCAGACACGCCGTCATACGAGTACAAGGACGAGGGCGACAACAATTTGATTATACAAGCATTGCAGATTGTTGGAAGGAAAATGCAACTCCAAGATCCAAAGGAGATTGCCAGGAAAATTGTTGGCGAAGACGTTGCAAATGGTGGAATGACTAGCTGGGTTGATGACAGTGGCAATCCAGGACTAGGATTCACTTTTGCAGGAGCCAGTGAACAGCTCACCGAAGAGAGACTAACCCAAATGATTCGAACCTTGGCTGCCAAAGGCGATGTCATTGAATTGGTAAATCAGCAAGGCCAGTCGTTATTGCACCTTGCTGCATTTAGAGGTTATACTCGATCATGTCAAGAATTGATTGATCGAGGTTGTAATTTATTATCGAAAGATACAAATGGTATGATGCCATTACATTTCGCATGTTTAGGAGCCCATTTTGAAACTGCCAAATTATTGGTTCCAAGTAATGGCATAGATGAATCGTTGACTAACCCTCGAAACCTGGACAGCAAGAATATTGGTCCACCGTCTTATGACGAATTGTATCCTACTAGTGGGCACTCGCCACCTAAAAAGGCTGCAATTGGCATTTGCAATGACAATAACAACGACACTGGCAATGACAATCGGTTTATGACTACCAATAGTGCCAATATCTTGTCTACGTTTTGGAAATTGCTGGTCGTGCTAACACTATTTTGGATCTGTTTCAAGTTATTTACAACACAGTGGGCTACGGCAGGGGAATATGACTTGAATTTGAGACCTCAACCTTCTACAGGTCGCATATTCACCTCGCATCCAATGTCTGTCCACTAGATATACATAAAACATATATCGATAGATGCATAGAACAATTCTTTTTTTTTTTGTTTATTTTCTAAAATCTATAAACGTTCAAGTCCTCTAAAGCGGGCTTTTCCGTACCAATGATAATGTCTCGCGATGCAATGATCTGTAGTTCGGCTGCTTTCATTGCATCTGGATTTCCTCTAATACCGTGCGCACTGACACCATGGTCTTGTTTGTACTTCATGGTCTTGGTCAAAACGCCATGGATGGTCTTCAGCACTTGGTTCATGGCCTCTTTTAGTGAATGCGTCGTACAGAATCTATCAACCATCAATGCTGCAAACAAATCACCCGTACCTGTGAAATACGAATCAAGTGCAGGAACTTCATAATAGAAAGCCTCTTCCCCGCAAGTTGACCCAACAGCCAAAATCTTGTCCGAACCAGGCAATTGCACTGACGACAGCACAACATTCGGAACCTTGTATTCGTCATGTAAAGTTTTGAGCACCTTTTTGATGTTTTCTTTAGAGTCTAATTTGATGCCAGTCAAAGTCTCGGCTTCGAATCCATTTGGTGTGATTAGCGACACCAGACCCGTCTTCAGGATGTCCTTATACACAGGAATTACTCCTTCACTGACGTATAGTTTACCATCGTCGCCCATCACCGGATCCAACAACCACACCGCTTCCGGGAATCTAGTCTTCAAATCTTTGCCAATTTCACCCACAACCTGTAGTCCCTCTGCCGATGGCACATAGCCCGTTAATAGTGCATTATATTCAAATTTCTTGCTCTTCAAACCATCATATACATCCCGGATCTCCTGTGGGGTGGCCTTGGTTCCAGTCCATGATCCATATCCGGTATTATTGGATAATTGGACGGTATTTAATACGTCCACGTCCCACCCTCTGAGTTGCAAAGGGAAGACGGCAGCCCTGTTGCCAACATACCCATGAGTGACATGGGATTGAACAGATAGAACGTTCATTCTAGTGGTTATAGTCTAATGAGTAATAGTGAAATTTGACCAGACAAAAAGGGCTCCCCACGCCGAGTCGGCACATGAGCCGATTTTCCTTGGTTGGTTGACTCGGGCCAGCGTATATCCCAGCACGGAGCCGGCGTAGCCCTGGGACCGAAGCGCCGCAGCCTAGAACAAGAAACAGTGATATACAGCTCAATACCTTTGATTCACGGTTTCACGAAATAGCAGCTCCACTTCATCTTGACTGCTATTCAGCACTGTTGCAGTATGTATACTGGGCAGCCAGCTAGTGAGTAGCGTACATAAATGCAGCCGCAGCGTGTGCGGCGCAATATCTTATAAGCTCCATCGGAGCCGATGTTAACCACCCAGAGCTAGTAATAGGCTCTGGAACAGAACTTAGTAACAGCATCGCTTTGTATTGACGATAGAAAAAGCATGCAGTTATATGGGGCCCATCAGTGGACATAACATGGAACATTCACAAACCAGCGGGGAAAGCTCGATATCAATTGTCGTCTTTTCAAGTTTATAGCGTCAACTTTTGAGAGCCGGTGTCAGCTATATTCCACCTGTATGGGCATCACGTATTACTCGGCTGTATCCAAAATCAATGGCTTTAACAATACTTCTTCTCCTGTGCTGAGCCTGAACAAAGTTTTCGGGATTAATGTCCTTGTGTTCCACTCCGTAGTTCAGATGTAGTTCGTAGGCACACTTCCTCCGCAATCCATGATATCTGGATATTCTCCATCCAGATACTCTATTCCCAAATAATAACACGGTATTTTATCCACAAAAGCCAACCCAAACTCCAGTAACAATGGCCATAATCTTGGGTCTGCATCTTGGCACATTAAGTGTTGAAAAGCTTCTAGTTCACCAAGGAATTCAGGTTCACCCTGGTCATCGAAGTTTTGGAGCTTCATCACAAATGGCTTGCCCTTGTTGATAGCGTGGTGAGAAATCTTGTAAACAGACGTAGCATTTCAATCATAGGCTCTTGCAACACTTCAAGTATTTGGTATTCCACAAAGTCCCGTTCCACAAAGTTACCAAATGGCTCCATGGCCCTTCGTGCTCTTGATGCGGCTGTGATACTAAAATACTCACTACATTGTTCATAAAGGTTATGCGATTTTGTGTGAGAAGCTATATTTCGACGAACGTTTCTATAATAATCAAGAACTTCCGATGCCTCAACACCCAGTTCAACATCACGGTAGAGCTCCATGAACTCTTTCAACTGGGGAAACTGTACATAAAATTGATTGACAATCGCACACGTCAAGTCTTTCCAGAGCGTACCATCTTCCCAGTGTGCACAGTACACCTTGTCATAATTTACTGTCATGGGTAGGTTTTCATCATGTGGATCCAGTCGCACAGCTTCCAGTGCCTCATTCAACCCCTCAATCTCATTACCATTCTGGTGCATAAGGCACATACCAGCCGGGTCCATAACACAGACCAACTCGCACTTGTTGATGACTCCCTGTTGGAATGCCTGTGTAGCAGTAGTTTGAAAGTTATTACAGGCCGTTTCCAATCGATGGTGATCATCTTCTTCGTACTCATTCTGAATGGATTGAGCCCGAATTGCGTCATCAGTGCCTGGTGTATGATAGCCCGACAAATGGAGGCCTGTAATAACTGCCTTTTGTATTTCCTTTAGCTCTAAAGTAAGCAAACCAAATGAATCATAGTCAAACACATTTTGTTGATCAGCACTCCGGAACAAGACCAAAAATAATTTACTCGTTTGAACGTGACTCTGTGGAGGGTGATACTGGCCATGGATCACTGAGTCTCGGTGAGGACAGTCTATAGATACAGATTTAGGAAAATAACACAACTTCAAATCGCCAAATTTCTCCAAGGCAGTAAACTTCCGGAAACTGTATATCAATATTGATCCATAGATACTAGTAATTGTGCGAAAAGAACATTCATGGGTGGTCAAAACGGCAAAATTGACATTAAATGTGGCCAATTCGTCGAGCGCAGCTTCAACATCTGGTGGGTTGCTACACCCCAGCAAGTGGCGTAGATTAGCATCATCAATGGGTTCACAGCTTTTGGTCACTGAACGATGGAAGTATATGCCCCGCTGGAGGATTCAAATACCGTCTTAATCCAGGTTCGGCCACGGACTCTGGAGTCAATTTCGGCTGGAGCTGCCACAGACTCTCAACCGTATCCGGGTCATAGTCTGAGGGCATGGATACTTCTTCTTCTTCTTCCCATTTTGGAGCCAAAACAAACCCCCGGCCTGTTCTACTTTGGAATTGCTTTGTTAACCTCTCCATTGCTTATTCGACATTTTTCGCAGTCTAGCTGTGTTTGAACAATTAGGGTGGGGTGATGAGGCTCAGGTGGTGTCTCACCTTTACATGTCTGTCACTGTTTTTGCTTCTTTTATAAAAAAGAAGAGAGCCACCTTAATATGGGCAACTCAGGGTCGTCACATGCAGGAGCACCGCCCGCCGCACACATCCACGTGTCAGCGGAACTCCGATCCCAACAAACTCGAATCACCGAGCCGAGCCCAGATTAAATCATCAACAAACAAGAACAGGGCAATCCGTCGCGACAATCACAACTACAACAAAGTAATTATAATGGCCTCGTCGTCTACTCTAGATATAGGCTATCCGGTGTTTGCAGCCAGGTTCCGTGACGAAAAGACTCTGGTAGTTGGCGGAGGAGGAGGAGAGGGAAAACACGGTGTAAAAAACAAAATTGTACGTTTGATTTTATTCGTAGTCAAGGTTACTGACCAGTATATATTGCAGAGTGTTATTACTATTGAAGAGGAGTCGCTGAAATTGCAATCAGAAATCGAACTGGAGTCGGATGGAGACAATGCGACAAGTTTGGACGTCAAGGACGAGGTAGTGTATGCCGGAGTTAATCGAAAACAGAAGGACGTTGAGTCCGGCAAGAATGATCATTTACGAGTGCTAAACCTAGATCAATCCAAGCAACAAAACTCAAAAAAGGTATTCGAAGATGTTGCGTTCCAGAAATGCACCTGTATATATGGCAATCAACTGGCGATCGCATCATCAACCAGCCCTTCCAAGATCTACACCCTGAATACCCGTTCTTTGGAGCAAAAAGGTAAACCAAAGACCCTCCAAGGAGAAATTAACGATTTGAGCTTTTCGCCATCTGGCAAGCGACTGTTGTGTGTGGAAGACAATAGACTGTTAATTATTGACGCTAACACAAAAAAGGAGATTGCAACAATTGATCCACCAGAAAAGGGCATGAAGTTCACCCGAGCACGGTATGTGAATGATGAAGAGGACTTTGTGGCCATGCTGAACGTTGCAGGACGCAAAGGTGTGGTACTAGCGTTGTATAACGACAATAGTTTGGCAAAAACACATCGAATGAACAAGGTTAGAGGCGCAGGAGCAATGGACGCAAGTGAACGATTTATCGCAGTGGCAACTTCGGATCTGAGCATACACATCTTTTCAACAGATTTGACAAAGTTGATCGAGTTTAAAGATGTTCATGCGTTTGCAATCACTGATGTAGTTATTTCGAACGACGAGGCAGCATTGGTCTCGGTGTCTGCGGCCAGTACAGTTAATCTGATTGCTTTGCCTGCCGACGGAGTGTTCCATTCGACCATTGAAAAGATATGGTGGATAATCGCATCATTATTAATGCTGGCATTAGTAGCATTTTGCTTTTATTTTATCTTGGATCGGCAAATATTTGCTGATTTGAGTATACATGAATTGTCATCGTCGTTGAATTCAAAACTAGATGAGTACAAGACTGCAGTCAGGATGCATGATAGTAGTGATCTCTAACAATAGTAATCGTGATGTCTAATAATAATAAATAAACTTTTTTAGTGCTACGAACGCTTTGCCATAGCAATCAAGTTTTCAAACTCGGATTTATGCTTAGCAGTCCACACCTTGGAATCAATAGTTTGAGGCTTCTTGTTGGTGCTCTTTGTGTGTTCAATTTGCCGTAGTTGGGCCAGAAGCTTTGATTTGGAAACTGGGGCCTTGGAATCCGCATTGGCATTCCATAGAGTAACCCATTCGGTATAGCGTTCCTGCAACTGCTGACGGGTACCTGTTGTTGGCAGCCCTGCCTTGGATAACAACCCACGCAACTCGTTACTGTTGTACATGTTATATGCTACGAATGCAAGCTTTTTGGTCATATCAATCTTGGACTCTCGTTTATGGAAGAATGACGACGTTGCCGGCTTGGAAGGAGAGCTGTCACCACCATTAGCCAAGCACGATTGAATATGTGTCGACTCAATCTCGGAGATTTTCATGCGCTTATTACAGATCGGACAACTGCCCATTTCGCCATTACTTTTCTCTGGAGTGGTCTGTTCTATCTTTGTTACCTGGATATCGTCTTCGTCTTCGTCTTCATCCCCATCTTCGTCTTCGTCGTCCTCTTGATCATCAACCTCAACCACAGCCTCGCCGTCGTCTCCATCGTTATAGTCATCATTACTGTTATCATTAACTTCGTCACCCTCCCTCTCAGCATCAGATACCACTTCGACTGGACCATCGCCATCTTCCTGCGCTACTTTTACCGCCTTACGAGGTCTATCTGACTCGTTTTGGCCGGTAGAAACTTTGTTCCTCTTCTTTGGCGGCACCGTTGCCGCTAGCGCCTTTGATTTCAGCTTTGCCAGCTCCAACAACCTCGGTCGAGCGGGTTTATACAGCTCGATCAACTCTTCTACGACATTATTCTTCTTCAGCGCACTAGCCTGGATCTCGACTCTACATACAGGGCACTTGTTCTCAGAGTTCAGGCTGGATCGGATGCACAGCGAACAGAACGTATGGCAGCACGACGTCAGCACCGGCGCTGTCATGAGCTCCTTGCATATGTGGCAGGTCAGTGTGCTTTCTATAGGACCCATATAAGCAGCCCTAGTGGACTTCCAATCACTAGGGTCAGTAATGTCGTCTCGATTCATGAATAATCGCTGCAGTGGGTGGGGAGTGCGAACGTCGTCGCGTGGGAGCAAATTTATTGCAATTAAGGCGCGCGTGGCGCGTCGGTCGGTCGCCACACACACAGACAGGCGCCGAGCCGCACCTCCCGCGGCGCTGCATGCGCTGGGGTGATGTCTTCTTTTTTTTAAAAAAAAAAAAAGAAGCAAAAAACAGTAGAACTAGCAGCTGACACTGTTTTGCTTCTTTTTAAAAAGAAGAACGTCACCGGAGCAACGTACCTCACACATACCTCCGTCGGAGGCCCGACCTCCGACACAGATTGCCTCGACTAAATTATTTCATTGTCTTAATCTTTAACAAGAAACGAGATATGATAACATCAAGATCATGACCGATGAAACGAACGATGCCAATGCCCCCACTTTCGCACAAGGCTCGCATTCGCCGTCACCAGTCAGATACATTCCGACCGTGACAATGATCAACGACCGAGGGGAAGAGGTGTTGAAACCCTTCGCTCAATTGACAATGAACAATAGACTTTACGAAAACAACACTCCCACTCCTAGCGAGGTTGAAGAGGCTACAGCATACGAACCCCGACCTTTGTACGATAACTCAACGAGTAATGTAGAAGATGACGATGACGATGACGAGGATGATGATGACGATGACGATGAGTTTGATGATGAAAGGTTTCTATTGCCGGCTCCATCCGGCTTGTCAATGTCGTTGCCTGTTGCTCATCGTCGCCGCTCCCACAGAAGACGAAGATCTACAGGAACATTCTCGTTACATTCAATTAACGATACTCTGACTAAATTGAGGCAAGAGATTGCCGGGAAATATAAAAAGTACAACAAGTTGCTATGGAAAAAATCTGCAAACTCTCCGTTGTCGAACGAGATCTACTATTCAGTGTTCCAACAAGCACCCGGAAGCAATATTACCCCAATCACCGAGCTGCCCTGTGCTCCAATAGAACCCGAATTCATCCAGGCAATAAACGAAGCAAAGAGATCAATAGACAAAATACCCCCAAAACGTATACCAACTGGTAGCTCGGGAAGCTACTTTATCCACGACTCAGGGGGATTCCCCATTGCTGTATTCAAACCCAAGGATGAAGAACCGTATGGACCTTTATCGCCGAAATGGACCAAATGGATACATCGAAATCTGTTTCCTTGTTTCTTTGGTAGAAGCTGCTTAATTCCGAATCAAGGTTATATATGCGAAGCAGCAGCCAGCTTGCTTGATCGGCAACTCCAGACTGATATTATTCCACGTACAGACATTGTTGAGCTAGCAAGCGACTCGTTCTACTATGGGTGGTGGTGGTGGTGCAATCGGGACAAGAATGATCCACCTAAACCCAAGATTGGAAGCTTCCAGCTGTTCCTGCATGGATATATGCAAGCAGATGAGTTTTTCTTCAAGCATCCATTACCAGATGCAAACCATACCCATTCGATACGTAGACAAAGAGTATATAGAGATGACGATAGCAACGACGAAGATGACTATAATAACCGTAACTTTAGATGGACTGACGAAGTTATACAACAATTCAGAGAAGAGTTGGAAAAGTTGGTGATATTAGACTACATGATGCGAAACACAGATAGAGGGCTAGACAACTGGATGATCAAGATTGAATGGGAAGGTAAGAAGCCATTTGTCAGAATTGGAGCTATAGATTCTGGTCTAAGCATGCCATGGAAGTTTCCCGACTCGTGGAGATCATATCCATTCGGCTGGCTATTTCTACCGGTTTCTCTAATCGGGAAGCCATTTTCACAAAAGACCAGAGATCATTTTCTGCCCATCTTACTGTCAACCGAATGGTGGCAACAGACGGCCCATTCGATGAGAATGCTGTTTCAGACTGATTCAGAATTCAAAGAACGAATGTGGAAGAAGCAATGGGCCATATTAAAGGGTCATGCGTTTAATATCCTACAAACACTGCAAACACCAGACCAGGGTCCCCTGGAGCTTGTAAGACGAGAACGGATCATGGTATGGGATGACGATATGGAGGTACCAGTGAAAATACCAGACCTGGGCCCTTCTATCAATACACCTCCACCATTCTTGAATCCATGGAGCTCCAATGGCTTGACCTCATTTCCACAACTTCAGCAGCAAACAACCGAACAACCCCCTCAGCAACCGAACCGATCCGGACATCATGGATCTGCATCCTATTTGGACGAACGTTACCGACAGATAGAACAAAGTCGCCGATCCTCATTGGCATCTACGGCCTCTTCCTTCTCAGTAGCCAGTGCCAGCTCTATATGGAACGACTTAATTGGGGAGACTGCCACCAATGAGCAGGTGGGGTTATCGCATGCAGAAGAAGCAGTGGCAGCAGGTGAGGCGGCTACCCGCCATGTAATTGTGGAAAGATTACAGACTGTTAGGTCCAAACCTCCGGTTTTTACGTGGTGTTAGTTAAAATAGCTATTCCTTTATGTATTCGCTTCGTTCAATAAACTCCTGGAGACTGCAATTCCCCATGATGGACACATTGCGTGATGTATTCTACAACCTTACGCCAGCGTTTGTTGATAGCATACACGATTCCCAGCAGCTGGAACACAATGGCCAATGCAAATATCGAAATTGACAACAAATGGGATCTGTATTCTGTTAGTTCATTCGTTCTCTCTTTTGATCACACCACTTACAAAGCTGCTGATAGTTGTTTAGGAAATGCAGTTAGTAGTCCGGCCCCAAGAATAGCGAACAATGCTGCTATCTGTTGGGGCTGTAGCTTTGCTGACATGGCACGTTTGAACTCATGCGTAAAACTTCTTGATCTAGGGCGGGGCATGATACTGTCTGGCTGTCTAATGGTGTCAATACTGAGAGATTGTCAAGAATGAGATTTCCTTGTTGATGGTTTGCCGTCAAGAGAGGAGCTGTCTCACAAAGAGATTGTGGGGTGACCAAAGAAAGTTTTGTGTCGCCCAACCCTAGCCTAGGAGGAGGAAAAAGGATACAATTCGTCTGTGAAAAACCGTTCTGCGTGGTTTAAATAATATATTCTGCGAATGCCTTACAATATAATATAATTATCATTGATGCAGCGCAACAGCATCATCATGCTTAAATTGCGGCGGCGCCCCAATTTGTCTGTGCCAATCGGCAGCGCCCTTGTGGTGCGCTGCCGCCACCACCGCCGCCGGAAACCTGCCGGCCCGGCGTCCACCCACCAACCACCCAGTCATGTTCTTCTTGTTTTAAAAAAGAAGCAAAAATAGTGGTGCGGCTCCGCCGCACGTCGGCTGGTATCAATTAATCCTAGTTGAACCTCAGGCCCTGGGTAACACTCCGCTAGTTGAACCTCAGGCCCTGGGTAACACTCCGCTAATCCCAAAATCAATAGCCCTGATATAGATCCAAAAAGCCCCTTAGCTTGGGAAATTGTGTATATAATTGGTTGACAATGGCACAGGTCAAGTCTTTCCAGAGCGTACCGTCTTCCCAATGTACACAGTGTACTTGGTCGTAGGCTACCCTCATGTCTATATCTTGATCAAGTGGATCACTTCGTATGGCTGCCAATGCCTCGTCCAATCCCTCAATCCGATCTTCATTCGTGTGCATCAGGCACAACCCAGCCACATCCATGGTACCAATCAATTCGCACTTGCTAAGAACTGCCGCTTGAAATGAATGTGTCGCCGTGTGTTGGGAATTGACGCAAGCGCTATCCTCTCGACGATCATCAAGATTCCATCCATGTCTAATGGTTTGGACGCCACGGGGATCACCTGTGCCAGGGCGACAGTGACCTGATAAATGGATACCGGCCGTGACCCTCAATTGTGCAGCTTTTAGCTTTAGAGATAGCACGCCAAATGAATCATAATCTTCCACATATCCTTGGCAGTCACTCCTGAATAAAACTGAAAATAGACCACCAGTTTTGACAGTACTGGGCGGAATGTGGTGCAAACTGTCGCCAGCTGGATACCCAATGTTGTTCCGCCCGCTAGTATATACCACTTTCAAATCACCAAATTCGTTCAAAGCAGTTAACTTGTCAAAAAACTCGGTTATCTGATGTCCGTAATAGTCAAGCATTCTCTGTATGCTACCTTCGTCTGTGATCGCAACTTTGACATTGGGAACGCAAATGTTGAGCACTCTGAGTGCCTCGTTTCTATCATCAGGGTGGATACACTGCAGTAAGTGCCGAATATTGGCATCTCCAACTAGTTCACGACTTCTAGTTCCCCTCTTGCCTTAAAACTGTGGCAGTATGTGCTGGGCAGAGGGATTCACATAACGTCGTAACCCGGTTTCACCCATGGTCCCTTGCGTGAGTTTCATTTGGAATTTCCACATGCTTTTAATCGCACCAGGATCATAGTTCTCAGGCAAATATTTTCTCTTTTCCTCGTACCCTTCGACCAAAACAAATGCCTTACCTGTGCTGGTGTGAAGTCGCTCTTCAAGCCCATATGAACCCATCTAAAGTTAGACTTTGTGGTCAGGAATAACTTCGGACAGTGCGTGTAAGTCAACTTGTACCAGTTTCCATATGGAGCATGTTAGAAGAATACTTTGGAATTTTAAAAGAGAAGCAAAAGCAGTGGTGCGGCTCCGCCGCACGTCGGAGTCGGAGCTGTGCTGAGGATTACACGGACAGTGCCGGCGTCCGCGCAGACGACAATAGAACGAAGATGATTGGATGACCGCCAAACCCAAACCTTAAACCTCCCACTGAACTATCATCACTCGTAGAACCCAGCGAAAAAAAACCTCAAGGTTTTTCAACCCACTACACATTAAAGAAATCATGTCTGGAGGTCCTGTACCAGTCTTTAAGGTAGGTAAAGTGTGACTGAAAACCCAGCGGAAGCAAGCGCTAACATGGTATTATAGAAATATACATCTGCCTCGAAGGGTGTTTGGGAAAAGCTACGCCAGTGGCTAGTGATGGTCCCAAATCGATCAACAGGTAACCCAATTGTTCCAATGTATCGACAACCATCACCAGGTCAACGACCAGAAGCAGCTACTTACGACGATCCAATTACAGTTCCAGCTGGTGACATTGCAGAAAATCCATACTTTAAGAGAGATCATAGACGAAATTATCCACGAATCGCTCATTTCGATCAGTCAACCATTGCAGGGCTTTTGACTTACGGAAATGCTGCTAATCCAAGAATTGCAAGTGGTGAGGCTGGTACACAAGCATTGGCTCAGGTAACTAGCGGTCAACTGTCCTTGATTGAGACTCTTGATGCTTCAAAAGATAAGGTTGTAGCAGAAGTATTAGATAGCAATGGCTTACCACCAATGCCACCAACTTTCAAAGCAAAAACTTGGAAGATTGTAGCAGAACCGGAATCAGGCATGTATGATGAAAGCTATCCTGTTAGATCATTTACTTAAGCGCTGTATAACGTTAGATTAATATATACTATTCCTTTGCATATACCTGGGATGCTCTACTGTCTTTGCTTCTTTTTCAAAGAAGGTCGTCATGGGAAAGTGTGTTGACTGTTTTTGCTTCTTTTTTAAAAATGAAGATAGCTTGGGGGCGATATGTTTCTCGTCTATTTTACAACATGCAGGCATACACATATATACATATATACAATAAATTAAACTTTCATCCAGTAGAACAGTCTTCTGCCGAATGATGGAATACGGTCACTGTCATCAGAGTCCTCTATGTCCGTCTCAGAGCTTTCCAGTTGCTGTTGGTGGATTCGCTCCTTGAAGACGGTCAAGACTCGACGCTGTCGACTGAAAAGCAAGAACAATGCACCTACTGAGAAGCATAGTGCAGTGAAGATCTGACAATATAGATACGGCTTGCTCATCGAGTCGTCGGCTAGAGCTTGAACAATTGGCTCACCAAACACAGTAGATATGCCCATGACCATCCATGATGCGGCCAGTAATGGAGGCAGATGCATCAAGCCAACCAATTCCGCACACAGTGGGGGAATTGCAACTGTTGTGGAGCATACTTGCGTGCCGGCAATGAGCGCTAGGGCAATGGCTGTGGCATAGTTTTGACATGGAATCCACATACCGAGACATAGAATCGTAGCAATAACGCACGAGATGATAGTGACATTGAATCGTCCAAATCTGTCCATTACCACGCCCAGGCCGGGCCTGCCAATTACGATACCTGCATTGAGGATCGCACCCACTGCGGCTCCTTGCTGAGATGTAAGTCCAATCGATGTGGAATAATTGGACATGGAAAACAGGAAAATGGAGTAACCCATCATAGTCAAACATCCCCATGCCAGCATTGTCCATACTTCGAGCTTGTTGAAGGCTTCTTTATCCATAATGTCCATTTTTGGATGAACAACGTCATCTCGGGATTTGATGAGCATGGCACAAACAACGCACACTGCAAAACACATCAACCCACAGATCCGCTGGATCCATTCAATTGACATATAGGTCACCATTCTCTGTACGGATAGGGAAAATATGATTCCGCCCATACCAGTCCCGCAGGTTGAAATGCCAGTTGCGAAGGCTCGCTTCTTGTTGAACCATTGAGGAATGATTGCAGAGGGAGGGAAAAACACCATGCCCAGTCCAATTCCCTGAAGGACCCCCTGAGACAGGAAGAGCTGGTAGTACTCGGTGGAAAACGACGCAGCAACTAACCCCAGACATTGAAACGTTGTGCCGATGATCAAGGTAGGTCTGACACCGATCAGTTTAACTATAGAGGTGATAAAAGGAGCCAAGATCAAGCCAATACCAAAAGTTATACCTCCAACAAAGGCAAACTGAATAGGGGTAGCTCCGTGAAATTTGTCTGTTTCCAAAAAGATGTTCAGAAAAACACCGAACGACGAGTTGATACCCCATGAAAAGGTATTGATCAGAAAAGAGGCAACTGCGATAACCCAGCCATATCCACCGTCTGGAGCGTCATCCTCTTGTTGTTGTCCATTTTCGGATGACGAGTCATGTACGGCACTGTCCTTTCTTGTGCTGGTGGAGTGCCGTGTATCGTCTGGACTGCCACTTGTGTGCTGACCCTTTTTCTCACCTGATTCAGATTTAGATGTTGATACCGATGAATCTGTGGCAGACAAGTTTCTAGCCCTCGAGTCCATAGTTAAGTACAGGTATTGAATAGAGATTCTTAAATTAACAAGCAAGAATAATCAAAAAGCTTCATCACCGCTCTTTTTATTGTACCGAACAACTAGAAAAATACCGTTGCTTTTGGCTTCTATTGTTGCCAAAGTACAAAAGAAGATAAAAACGAGGTCTGAAAAAGAAAACGGTTACATACAACTGAGACACTTCAGTGTTAGATGTGTTTAACAATACGCTTGTTATGTCGACTTTTCCCTCAACCGCACCCTGGAAAAGCTGTGCATTTACAAACGAGTTTCATATTAATCTTGTTGAGTGACTATTAGCTTGCCGGTAGTCCTCGACGGTCTAATCTTTCTGAGCCGCACCAAAGTTTTGAGCTCAAAAGTGAAACATCCAGTTCATCTCCGGTGCTATTCCGCCGGCAATCGGGCAACTCGGATTGATTGTCTCGTATGATGAGATGAGTCTCAGCTGAACATGCTAAAAAAAACCTAGTTGATCCACCCCCGTATAGGAAAATTTTGCGCCAGTTCCAAATTTCCTAATACCTTGTGAGGTAACGGCATAACATTGCTTACGAAGCAATAGATCTATGTTCACGTACATGTTAGTATATGCAAGGTAGTTCAGCAGTACATAATCTACGTTAGGCACTGTTACTATCAAAGAGGGGAGGACAAGAACGCTTTATTCCATAACATTAGTATCGATCGCTCTTAGACCCTCAAATATAGGGGCCGCTTAAGTTGAATCTCTTGCTTCTGGTAACATAGTGCTGACCCCGAAATCGATGGCTTTGACAATTTTTTGGGAACCATGACTAACCTTCAAGAAATTTGAAGGTTTAATATCACCATGGTAAATGCCATACTTAATGAGATCATTAGCGCACTTCCTACACTCTTGCTCAATTGGAATTTCCCCATCCAGATGTTCTACTGCCAAATAATAGCATGGTGTCCCATTCATAAAAACCAGCCCAAACTCCAGTAACAATGGCCAAAGTCTTGGATCTGCATTTTGTCCCATTAGACGATGATAGATTTCCAACTCATTAAGAAACAATAGCTCACCCTTGTCATCAAAGTTATGTAGTTTGGCAACAAATGGTCGGTGATTGTTGATTGCGGGGTGGGAAACCTTGTAAACGGATGTAGCAATGTCATCTCCAGACTCGTGAAAGGTTTCAAGTATTTGATATTCTTCCCAGCCGTGTTCCACAAATTCGCCAAATCGTTCTAAGACTGCATGGCCTCTGGCTCGTGACGTGATACTGTAATATTCACCACACCGCTCGTAAAGATTTTGCGCTCGCTGATGAGATTCCATACCTCGGCTAATATTCCTGTAACGATCAAGAACCCGTGGATGTTCAAGACGCCTTTGGACTCGGCTATATAGATTCAAAAAGCCCCTAAGCTCGGGGAACTGCGCAAACAATTGGTTGATAATGGCACAGGTCAAGTCTTTCCAGAAGGTACCTTCTTCCCAATGTACACAATGTACTTGGTCGTAATGTACCCTCATTCCTAGAGCTTGATCAAGTGCATCATTTCTTACGGCGGCCAATGCTTTGTCTAGCCCTTCAATCATATCCCAATTCAAGCGCATTAGGCACAGGCCAGCCGCATCCATTGTACCAACCAATTGGCACTTGTTCAGGACAGCTCCTTGAAACGCTTGAGTCACCGTGTGTTGGAAGTTCTTACAAGCGTTATCCTCTCGATGCTCATCAAAGTCAGGTCCATGTCTAATGGTTTGGACCCCCCGGGAATCATCTGTACCAGGGCGGCAGTAGCCAGAAAAGGGGATGCCGGCGGTGGCCCCTATCTGTGCGGCTTTTAATTCTAGAGAGAGCAAACTAAATGATTCATAATCTTCCACACGTTGCTGATTGGCACTTCTGAATAAAATTGAGAATAGTCCATCAACTCTAACAGTACTGGGCGGAATAGGGTGCAAATTTTGGCCATCAGGATGCTCTACGCCAGTCCGTCGGCCAGTATATACCACTTTTAAATCACCGAATTTCTTAAACGCGGGCACTTTTTTCAAAGATCTTGTCAGCTTAGCTGCATAGTTATTTAGCATTTGCTGAGCACTGTCTTCATCTGTGATCGCAACTTCATCATTTGGATCGAAATTGTCAAATTGGCCAAGTGCCACGTCCACGTCTTCTTTGTTGCTACACCGCAGTAAGTGTCGAAGGTTGGCGTCTCCAACTATTTCATAACTTCTTGTTCCCTTGCTGCCTCGAAATCGTGGTAGTAAATGCTCGGCAGGCGGATTCACATATCGCCGTAACCCAGCTTGACTCATGGTCCCTTAGTTGAGTTTCATTTGGAATTGCCACATACTTTGAATCGCATCAGGATCATAGCTCCGGGGCAAATATTTTCTCTTTTCTTCGTACCCTTCAACCAATACAAATGCCCTACCAGTGTTGGTTCTGAACCGCTCTTCAAGCCTAGCTATAGCTCGTGGAGCACTGGCCATCTGGGCTGCCATCTTGAGCAACTAAGACCTGAAGAACAGTAGCGTACCCGATTTTTATATTGGTGTATATTGGTGACTAGTAGTGTGGTTTACGTAAATAATCAACGAGCCGGTGACGCTGCTGTCGAAGTTGATGTGATAGTGAAATTGAGTTGAGCGTGAAACTGTATCTTCTTCACCAGAAGATTTATGGGTTCACAGCCGAACTCAAGATTGGCCAACTTTCGGAAGGAAGAGTTACCCAAGTGTAACAGCGTGCTTTTTGAGGCAATCATTGATATTAGAAAGGAATTGCACTATTATGCATTTTCAAAGTTTTGGCCTATGAATCAAAGGAACAACCATAGAGATAAGGAGTACTGAGTCAACTCGGAGTAAATTTAAACGCTTCAGACAGACTGCAAAACTAATCGCAATGCACTGGTTCAATCAATGAATGGGTCCAAGGATAATAATACTCTGCAGTTAAGTCCAGCTGAAAGAACCAGGACGACGTGAAATCGCGTTTGGATGCGTTCGAAAGTAAGCTGCGAAAACAGTTCAATGCAAACATGAATCAATTGTAGAACACCAGTAGCAACAAAAGTAGCTAACTGACTTCTAATTAACAATCTTTTCTTCTTCTTTCGTCCTGTCTAGTTATGCTGGACCTAGCTCCTCCTCGGTGAGATTATTCAGCCAATTAACAGCACTTAAAATCCGTGGTGTTCTTTTTTCAAAAAAAAGCAAAAACAGTAGAAATATGCCGCTGTATAATTACACCAAATCCACCGTTCCAATGGTATCACTGAAGGACAAGAAATCGTCTGCCACTTTCTTCGAGCGTACAAATGATTGCATTTCTTCCAACAAGCGGGATACTCCTCGACAATAGGAGGCTCACCGACCCGAACTGTTAATGGCGATTCTCTTGTTTCCGCTAACAAGTAAAATGTTGCTCAGTAGGATGATAACATAAAGACCCTCCCGTAGAGCCTTGTAACGACCATTAGTCTGAGAGTCTGGAGTTTCTATGTACGATTCTAATAAATGGTTCAGCAGTGTGCCGAGGTTGCCGATTTCCATCCCGCTGCGACAGGTGACAAGAAGCGAAAGGGACCGTCAGGTCACGCTTGAAAAAACACATCGCACACCTCACCAACACCACAAAACCCCTATTTGTAACACCAGACAACATCATCATGGGCGCTGTTGACGACAAGCTGTCCAAGCCGGGACAGACGTTGATTAAGGTACGCATTGGAATGCACTGCACAGAGACTAACAGTTGAAACTTCGCTTAGTTCAATGGATTATGGGTGTCGTACGCGCATTCATTTTTCGCTACCTGCGCGTTTGTTGGAGCTTTTATTGTTGGAGTATCGTTGCATTACACTAAAATTGTACAGAACGAACACTACGGCTATCCGGATGAATGGTTTCCAAGTGTCAGTGCGACAATTGGTGATCGATACCCTGAACGGTCCGTCTTCCAGGTGTTTATCGCACTTACTTCTGGACCTCGATTCGCTCTCGTGTTCTTGACATATCTGCTGACTGCCAGCCCTGGGGCAATCTCGCCAAAGTTTTTGGCAGTTGCTGGTATTCTAAGAACGTTGACATGTGGTGGATGGACATATATCACATCCACCGATGACCACGACTGGCACGATATCTTTATGATCTCTTACATGGTGCTAACAATCCCATGGACCGTGATTCGAATCAGATTGACCCCTCGGGGAACTAGTGTCCATTACTACCGAAAACTATTTGCCTATTGCTTCTTTGGAACCATTGTTCCTTTGATCTACTTTTTCATCCAGCACAAGGTGCACAGAGTGGCAGGTGCTTACACTACCTACGCCTTCTGTGAATGGGCACTGATTGTCTTTGACTTGGCGTTCGATGCCTGCACTGCTCTAGACTTTACCAGCCTCGAGCTCCGAATCATTGATACCAAGGGAGTCACCAGTGCCACTCAGTTTGCCCCAGAAGCTACCGACAAGGCAGCTCGAAAACACCACGGATTCAGCGCAGCTCAATTCACTGTACAGATCCTGTATTGGTTTGTGTTCTGGTCTGTATGGACTTCTCTGCCCCTGTTGATCTGGTACTTCCCATTGTGGTACATGGGTATTTCCGGTTACGAGGCGCTCTTGCTCTCTATCTGTGCTCCACTTTTGCTATTTATTCCTCCATTGCGTTCGCTGTTTGCTTCGTTCCACCAACTGGCATTGCTGGGCACTTCTATCGGCATTGCTGCCTTCTGGGCCCACAATGTTGTGTTGAGACTGGAATTAGTAGGCGTAGCTTCAGCATTTGCTGCAATCGCCGTCGCAACTCAGTTCTGGGGAGTCTCCAGTAGACAATCTGCAGGGCTGCATCGAGGTACTGCCTTCTCTCTGGGCTTGATTCTGTCCTCAATTGCCAAATTTGCCTTCTATACCAACAACCCGGTGTGGCCTATCATGCATGAAGCCAATGGTGGTTGGAATCGAACTGGGTTGGCAATTGCTATCGTAGCTGGCTTGCTCTGCTCCAGAATTCAGTACACTCCTGGCCAACCTACTGCCACCGCTGGTGCAAAGGAATCATCCGTTGCAGCAGCTTTCGGTGTGGGTGGTTTGTTCTTTGCTTTGCACACCTTGCTGTGTGATTCCACCACAATCACCCTGTGGGTATGGGAAGGTTATCCAGTTCGTGGCCCATTGCCAGTTCCTCATGGTGTGTTGACCATTGGGGCCATGCTGCTGGGTGCTTACTTGGGCGTCGTCAAGAAGAACGTAGTTACCCGATTCTCCATCTATGCAATTGCCTGCGTGGGAGCCTCAATCATGTACTTTGCCAACGGCTGGTTTGGCTACATCGGCGGTCTGATTCTCACTGTTCAATTGGTTGCAATCACCCCGGCCATTCTGGAATCCGCTGGCAGACACAATCCAGGCATCTCATTCGGGCTTGGGTTCTTCGTGTTGGTGCTACTGTATCTTGCTCACGTGTGGATTGTCGCATATGCGTTCGTCCCAGGTGGGCCATTGCTACGAGAACGAACTGACTTGGTGCTCATTGCTCAACAAGTGTGCATTGGAATCGGCCTCTGGGGTGTGTCCAAGATCAAGCAATCCCCAGCCAGTTCCAACCCAATCAACGCCAACACCAACATCATTTCCCTCGCCCGAAAGATCAAGAACCAGACCCTGTATGCTGTGACTATTCTGCTTGCTCTGTCGTGCGCAATTGGCTTCAAGCGGTTCCACAGAGACGATCCAAAGCCTTACCACCCTGAGGACAAGCTGATGACTGCTGGTATTTGGACTATCCACTTCGGGTTGGACAACGAAATGTGGGCCTCCGAGACACGAATGCGAGACGTGATCAATGAGCTCGAAATTGATGTCATTGGGTTCCTGGAATCCGATACTCAGCGGGCCATCATGGGCCACCGAGACTTGACCCAGCAGCTTGCTGAAGAAATTGGCTACTACGCAGATTTCGGACCAGGTCCAAACAAACACACTTGGGGCGCTGCTCTTCTGTCCAAGTTCCCAATTGTAAACTCTACCCATCACCTGTTGCCGTCCCCAGTGGGTGAATTGGCTCCAGCCATCCATGCCACTTTGGACGTTTACGGCGAAATGGTCGACGTCGTAGTGTTCCACTCTGGCCAGGAAGAAGATGTTGAGGATCGACGACTGCAGAGTCTGGGCGTCGCAGACATTATGGCATCCAGTGACCGACCAATGGTCTTGTTGAGTTACCTTGTCACCAAGCCGCTCGAAGGCAACTACAACACATACGTCAGCGACCACTCAGGCATGAAGGACATTGACCCTACCGACTGGGACAGATGGTGTGAATACATCCTGTACAAGAACATCAAGCGAACCGGCTACGCACGAATCAGCCGAGACACTATCACTGACACAGAGATCCAGTTGGGCAAGTTCGTCATTGGAGACAAGTCGCCTTCCACCTACGACCGAATCGACGAGTCCCAGGTGCCTAAGGGCAGACAATTCCCTCAGATGTTCAGGGGCAATGGCGTCCGGGGCCACCGGTACCACGTCTTTGACGAACCTAGATACTTTGCCTAGACTACGTATGTACTATGTATTAGAGTATATTAATCTAGCCGTAATTCAGAAAAAAAAGAACCAAAAAAAACACCCAACGGCCCCCCTTGCGACTCATGTTAAGACAGCCAAAACAAAGGGAATAATATATATAGCTACAAA
This sequence comes from Blastobotrys proliferans, assembly GCA_003707485.3. Taxonomy (NCBI): domain Eukaryota; kingdom Fungi; phylum Ascomycota; class Dipodascomycetes; order Dipodascales; family Trichomonascaceae; genus Blastobotrys; species Blastobotrys proliferans. The sequence goes on from PPJI03000016.1 coordinate 41,616, forward strand.
AAGCTGTTTCAGGATCGCCTGAAATTTTGAAAAATTATTTTTCCCGTCCAACCCAATTCCAAACAAACTGCAAATGACGATCCACCGTAAAAAAACCAAGATGAGGCAAGTTCCACCCCCTACAGTGGTAGGCGCTATTCATGGATTCTGAAACTTGCCCAAAATACACTAGATATCCAATTATCTTCAAAAACAATTTTTCACCAGTTTTGCGGCTTTTTTTTCAGGGGTTTTGCTTCTTTTTTCAAAAGCAGCCCAAAAAAAAACGTGCGGCTCAATACAATCTGGGCTCGCTGGCTGACCTGGATGCATAGATGCAAGAAATGCAATGCTACATGCCTGGCGTACATAAGTTATCACTGCCCTACTTCCCAGCGATTGGGAGAATTGGCTGAGGCGTGCGCCCGTCTGGGCAAAACGAAGCGCTGTAGATACGATACAATACAATTCCCCATACACGCGCACGCAAGTGTCCCAGTCCCCCTATTTTATTTTTGTCTAGTACTAATGATGTGATTTATTTTCACTCAGAGTAAATCCGATATTATTGGTGACTTTTTTAGCTTTAGCATAGCATGGCACGCGCTGCTTTATAAAGAGGCGTCACCCCCACTCTCCCTTTCTCTTTCTCTCTCTGTTGAATACTTTTTTTTTCATACTCTACCTTACCCAATCAATCAATCAAGTAGTGACATTCTGAGAAAATGAATCTTGTCGTTAAAAGGCAGGTTCTTTTCTTGATGTTGTTGGTGGTTATGTTGGAGTTATTTGGGGCTGTGAGTTATGGTACTTCAGTGCCATTTCCACATTTGGACGACATAAAGACCCAAATCCATCATCACCAGCAACAGTCCCCTAAGAAACAACAACAGCATCAAAGCCAAAATACACTGTTTTCAAGAATTTCCCAGTGGGTGGTGGGGAAGAGCCACAGCGGTAATGAGCAAGAGGAACTGCAGATTCCTTTCGAGCTACAACAAGAAGATGAACCATATCTAGGCATGGATTTTGGTCAATACGAAGACGAAACAGTCTTGCGATTTAACTGGACAAGCGCCAAAGAATACAAACAAATACTATCAGCAGCAGAGACTTTGGTGTTGGACATTTGGAGCGTGAGGGAGGATTCGGCAGATATCAGAATCAACAAACGTCGAATTCGGGATTTTTTGAAGCTGCTTCCGAAAGGAGTGCGCCATGAATCTCGAAGAAGTGTATATATTGACGATTTGCAACGATCGGTACTAGCAACGATCCCCATGGCATCAAATGGACACTTTTTTGACGAGTTTCACGACTACAATGACATCAACACATGGTTGAGTTCCAAGAAAGGAGCCCGCATGATCAGTGTTGGCAAGACGTTTGAAAACCGAGATATCCAGCTGGTTCGAATTGGAACTGGTCCCAAACGAGTCGTTGTGACTAGTGGTATGCATGCCAGGGAATGGCTTGCAATTAGCTCATCATTGTACGCGCTTGAGCAGCTGCTAAATGATGAGAAGCTAATGCAGCAAGTTACCATTGAATTTGTCCCTGTAGTTAATCCTGATGGGTACGAATATACCTGGCATGAAGATCGACTGTGGCGCAAGAACCGACAAAGCACGGGGGTTTCAATTTGCTCAGGCTTGGATATTGAACGGGCACTGAATTGGACCAACGACATACTGTTGTCTACGGCTTGTAGCGAATCGTTTGCTGGCAAAGAACCGCTTCAAGCAGTGGAAGCCCGAATTGTGTCCAAGCTTGTCAAGAACACTGACTTATTTATAGACTTAGCATCCTACACCCAACAGCTAATCTCGAAAGACGCCACGGAGTCGCTGTCATCGGTTATTCGACGGCAGACTGGCCGGGACTACCAGGTGGTGAACTACCCTGGGCTGTATCAGACCGCAGGAGTGACGTCGTACCAGGTTTCGTTGCCAGATGTGGACGGCACTGGGTTTTTGGTTCACCAGAAGAACATCGAGCCTGTGGGCCAGGAGGTGGCGGACATTCTGAAGATTCTCATCGAGCGCGAGTAAATACGATGTACATAGAGCCTTGCAATACAACTAGTAAAGCGCCGCAGGCACCGTTTTTGCTTCTTTTTTGAAAAAGAAGAGCACCGCCGGGAGGATTATGTCTTCTTTTTCCAGAAGAAGAAGCAAAAAGCGGTCGACGATGGGTCCAACGGTGGAGAGTACACTTACGATCAATTGACCCCATCGTCTACTGTTTTTGCTTCTTTTTTAAAAAAGAAGAACAGCACCGGGAGGGATAGTGTCTTTATATGGTGTCTTCTTTTTCCAGAAAAAGAAGCAAAAGGCGGTCGAAGGGTCGCGAGCCGCACCATCGCTGTGTAACTAGCGTACTCTTGAAAACACCAAAACTAGCTTCCAATAAACTTCTAATACAGAAGGAATATACTCAAATAACCTCCTAGAATCGTTATATGATAACAGTTATGTCATACCATGCATTTTTACCTGTTTTCAGACCCCCCAAAACGACTACCCCCAAGGCGGTATGAGATTTACGCGTATCGGCGTACATCACAGTCCTAGCTGATTGAGTGGCCCAGTCCCTGAATAAGCCTGGACCTGTAAAAAGAGAAGAGGCAAAGCGGTCAATTGGGCCCACTGTTTACTGTTTTTGCTTCTTTTTCTGGAAAAAGAAGCAAAAGTGGGGGTGGAGTTACATTTGCATACGGAATTTTCTACATACACCTATAAAATCCTGGTTTTACACCAAGAAAGTGACCTTCCAGCCAAGATTTTCCCGGTTTTACGACCTATTCAGTCAATTCCCGCGGACAGAAGCTTGAGGCTCTTCCTAAATACGCAATTTCCAAGCTATCTTCTTACAGTTGCTGGGCCCTAGGCGGCGGCAACGTCTTTGATCTAGACTGGCTGTTGGCCCTGACATTTGGGCCGATCGTTATTGGGAGAAGTCGCTTTTTCTTGGTGTAAAACCAGGATTTTATAGGTGTAGGAGAAAATTCCATAGGCGAATGTAGTTCCACCCAAAAAGAGGTCGCGAGCCGCGTCGCGTGCGGCGGGCCAGCCAAGCTGCAATGCGCGTCCGGGTTCGAGAAAAGAGAATCCGCGGGATCTCTCGCACCATGACTCAACATTTAATCAATCATGACAACCCCTGCAATTTTAGTAATCTGGACATGGCTGGAAAACAGTCTCGAACTGAACTTTACTCAGTCCCAGGGTCTCTTCCTGCCAACATTGAGTCAGACCAGCACGGATACTCGGGTCGGTGGTGCGGCTTGACCGGCTAGATATTTCCGATAAAATCAAGGACTATATAGAGACGCATTTATGTCCCAAAACCAAAAAACAACGGACGTCAAACTTTTTTTTCATCACAACACAGCATGACGAAGTGGAATATAGAAGAGAAAATAAACCGCTACGTGCCTGCTCCAAGGTACGAGAGATGGCCAAGGTTAGTGGCCCATTTTCTCGGATATCGACAGTCAAAAGATCATCCTAAACCTGCCCACGAACTGGCAGTGTTATGGTGGATTACTCTGACTTCGTTCACAGGAATGATCGTTCTGATGGTTACATTCAAGTATGGAGCCAAGTTCCAGGAAAAGCAGGTACCAGAGATTGTACCCAGCTGGGCAGCATCTGCGATTTTGATGTTTAATGTGGTAGAATCACCTTTGGGTCAACCAAGAAATGCATTTGGTGGAACCATGATATCGTCGTTGGTAGGTGTTTGCATAATGAAACTGTTCATGACAAACAGTGATAATGAGCAGTATTTATGGATATCCGGTGCTCTGAGTGTTGCGGTATCTTCAGCTTGTATGAGATTTGTGAGGATGGTTCATCCTCCTGCAGGAGCTGCAGCGTTATTACCATCAGTCCAGGGCTCGATTAGAGCTCTGGGATGGTACTATTTATTGGTACAGCTATTATCAAGCGCATTAATGATTGCTGTTGCATGTATTTTTAACAACATTCAAAGACGGTATCCGTTGTATTGGTGGACCCCACTTGAGCTTAGTGCGCCAAAAGTTGCACCTGATGAGGAGAAGAAGGCACAGGAGGAAACAACAACTTCAACTTCAACTCCGGACAGGTATGAGGGTCCGGCCATTGGTGAGGACCTTCATCCTATTCGAACTAGCATTTCACATAGATCAACGAAGGAACCAAAGATTACAATCAGTTCCAGTAATTGGCATTTACCAGAAGGGATTCAGTTAACCCCTGAAGAAGAGAGAGTCTTGGAGGGCTTGCAATTGCAACTGTCCAACCAATTAATTACTACTGTATATGATAACTAACAATTGACTACTTACCACTGTTTTTTGCTTCTTTTTTCAAAGAAATCACCCCCGGGGTTACACATATTAAGATATTATTATTACTATTAAAGCTACAAATACAAATACAGATTAAACGAATGGATTAGAAAAATAGAAATTAAAATAGAGAGGCCCCCCTTTAATTGTTTTAAAAAAATGAATAAATTAAACTGGCTTTGGCATTGACAACCCACCGTTTCCGTTCATGAACGAAGGGGGCGAATATGGCCGGCTAGTTCCTGAAGGAGACGATCTATTAGAAGGTTGAGGACCGGCGCCAGTTGATGATGATGAGTAACCACCATCTACCGAGTTACGCTTTGTAGAATTGGCAGTGTTGGCCGCAGGCTGCGGCGAGGTCATTGCACTGCCGTTGTTGTTATTATACAAAGAATAGTTGTTAATAGTTGGTGGGGTTGAGGTAGGTCGAGAAATAGGATTCATGGAATAGTATCCTCGAGATGCATAAGATGGAATTGGTGGAGGAGTAGCGGTGGCTGAACGAGAGTAATGCATTGAAAGTGGAACTGGGTGATGAGCATGAGGATGGTGATGGTGAGCTGCTGATGGAGGAGGAGGTGGTGGTAGGTGTTGAGGTTGAGGTTGAGGCTGTGGTTGTGGTTGTTGGTGGTATGAATATGAATAGTCATGTTGAGCACCTGGAGGAGGTGGAGGAGGATGGTGATGGTGATGGTGGTGTGCAGCAGGCGCATGATGATATCTAGGATCAACATGTGGAGGAGCAGAAGCAGTAGCAGCAGTGTTATATCTAGCATTGTTCAGTTCTTGTTCTAATGTCATGATATATTCAACAGCTTTTTTCAAGATCATGGCCTTTGAATCCTGGGTGCCTCTACAGTATGGCACAGAATTCTTCAACAGCTGGAAACCTCCGTTTATGTTTTCTCGTCTTCGTTGTTCAGATAGAATGTGAGCATGTCGACGAGAGCTCGAGGAGGTTGAGCTAACAGTTGTAGGGGCCATCAGTGCAATTGATGGCTTTCCATTGGAAGTGTCTTCAGGAGATTGTCTTTTAACAGGCCGATGTTCATCGTCGTCTTCGTCTTCCTCAAGACTTCGTTTCTTGGTGTTGGAGGAACTGTTAGTGGTGGTCGTTGATTCTGGAGATGGTTCAGGGGAAGGCAATGATCGAGGTTTACTGGCTGCTTCAGTCTTTACCAACGGAGAGGTTGGAGTTGGTGGTTCAGTGGTAGGAGTAATCTTTGTTGATAAAGGGGTGGCTGCAGCAATTGAATGATTGTTGAGTTTTTGAGGTTGTTGGCTATTATTGAACGTATTAGATCTTTGACTTTTTGTGGATTTTTGCTAAAAATACATACCTTGAAACAATATCTTTAAGATCCATTTTTTTTCGATGTCTTTTGTATTTGCAATCACTTTTTTTTTAATAGAAGCAGAGGAATAATTCAAATAAAATTGGTAAATAAAGGAGTGACAAACTGCGATAAAAAAAAGCGATAAAAAAATTAAAAAAGGTAAGGAACGACTAAAGTAGGATTTTGAGGGTTGATTGTATTGTGGTTGTTGGTTGTGGAGACTGTTACCGAACTAGAACTGAATAAATCTCAACAATGAAGAAAAGAGAAAGAGAAGAAAAAAAATCAAAGAGGGGGAATTGACATAGTTATATATATCATTAATGCAAAATTTTTTATAGATCATGCACGCCAAAATTGTTTGTTATGTACCCTCTTTTTTCAACCATCCGACAAGAGCCTAAGGAAAATAAGAAAATACAGACAATCATCCATATCCATCCCCTGTCTGTCTGAGTGTGTGGTGGGTGGTGGGTTGACGGAAAGGAAGAGACATACATTCATTGCTTTTTTATGTGTAAATCCATGAATAGAATCTGGGCTGGGCTCTGTTGTATTGGATGCATATAAGGTGATTTGCACTGCAAGTATATACATCTGACTTTTTGGCTCAAATCCACATGGTCAATTGTGTTACGGGGGGCGAGGGAGAGGGGGGGAGCCACCATACCACGAGCCAATGAATTGATTTGAACCATGAAATGACGGATTTAGGTTGCGTATCAAATTTTTTTTGTTACTCCTGAAATTGCCACGGAGAGTTAACGGTAGGGTCCTGTGGAGAAAAAGTATGGAAAATTTTTTGAATTATGTCTTGCTTTGAACTATGACGATAGGCTAGGTTTAGCAGCAGCAGCAAAGCAGGAGCAATTACGCATAGAAAAGCCTCCGAGTAAGCTAAAGTTGCAAAAAAAAAAGAGTAGAGCCCCTGAATCTGAATCTAGTCTGAGTGTGAGTGATGCTCAACCCAACATTACAGCACCCCCCAATGTGGCATAGTGGCAAGGATGTTTTATATTATGATGCAGATCTTTGTTGCTTTTGCTTGTAGTATATTTTCTTTTGTGTACCTTGAGCCTCACACTCAATAATGGCCAGACCGATCGGGTGGATTCCATTGTATAAGCATTTATATTTATATTGGATTGAATAGTATCTTGGGTTGATTTGATGGACTAGGGGGCTCTTTTTTCTTTTCTCACAGGGTTCAATGGATCAACGTAGAGTTATTTTTAGCATCCAGTCAAGTTTCATTGGCATCGGTCTGTCTGATTCTATAATGCTATATGAGATCACTGATTTTTAGATTGCTGTTCTACGGGTACCACAATCCGCTACTTTGTTATATATATGGTCGGCATATGCACTTTGTAGCATATGTTTATGCACTGTGCAGCATGCAATAATACCGTGTGAATCCACATGGGTGGGTAAGCTTTTTTCATGAGATTATGACGAGGCCCCTCCATCCCTTATAAGGGGAGAGAGATGAATCGATGTAGAGCCCGGGCCCGGCCAATGTGTGGCCAATGAATTGGGGGGTTGGTTTTTGAAAGAAATTTTATATCATATTAAGGCACTGCACGTATTCTAGACTAGTTTTGACCAATGACCCTAATTTTGTTAAATGGCTTTCCCTATTAGGAAATATGTCCACCTAAACAGGTAATTAGCTCTTGTTTCAGGTTTTTATATTAATGCACCAACGTACATGAATGTACATCAGCACACTAAGCACTATCCCACACAAAAACAACGACAAACATCATCATCAATCACTCTTTTTGCTGCTTTGCCTAAATCACCGAAAATCCCCTTACAGCCCTAAAACTACTCCCCGCCACTCCACACCTACACACCTAGTCTACACACTGCCCAGCCCATAATATCTACTTTTATTGTACATGCTGCCGGTATCTCCATTACAGGATGATCAATGTATGTCTATTACTATTTTTAAAACTTATATATTTAGAAAAAAAAAAATTTTTTGAAAAGAACAACTCTCTAGACTAAAGGGGGTTGTGATGACGAAAGAAATCTAAGATCTACAATCAAATCTCTAACGGCGTAGGCGGCTTAACCCGTGAGGGGCCGCACAAGTATTTTATTATTCTAAACGATATTATACAGTATTTTCTTAGACCTAGGCAAGACAAGACAAAGACAGTCGTTCAGTCCCTCAGCGACTGTATCGTCACCTTACCTTAACGCCAGGAATCAGGAGTAAAATGTTTCAGCGCAAGGATTTTCATGTCCCACATGAATAAGGACAATCCTAAAAGTAATACTTCTGTGACAACATCTGGCAGCTGTCAATTGAGACTTAATTAAAAAAGCAATGCGATTCCTAATTTTAGTTCCTCCTCGGTAAGTTAGATAATAATATTTTTTTGACAGCTTTATGCCCCCTGATTATTCTGCCGACTTATTTTTTTTTTTGACAGAACTACCTTATCATGATAAAAATATGAAAAGAATCCATGAAGTAAATCGGATCGAATCGATCAAATAAACGTTGAGATTCTGCCCCTTCATACCCCTTCCCTGCCCTCGGGCCCTCTGCTCCTTTATTCGATTGTTTTGCAGATCATTCACAAGGAAAACAGTCTGAAGAGGTGCGTCCGTTTCTCATATTCTTGATCTTAAAATGTCTATAGAACTTGTTTTACAAATCAAGAAATGAACCAAGTCGATCGTTCTTCTTTTGTGAAATGCAAGGTCAAGCGGCCCGGCTCGCATTCATTAACTGTACAACCATACTTTTGCTGTGCTTTGCCACACATACCCCTCGTACCTAAAGATTTCATACATATTGTCTTGTTTCATCATGCTATGCCCTAAAATCAATTAAACATGATCGGTGTTGATCGGCATACGACATTACAAAGAATACTGTCACGATGTTACACACAAGCCCCCTTTCGTGGCAAAAACATTAAGATCATCCATTGTTTTGTTTACTCTCTTAGATACACATACAACTGACAAGGATGTACTGTTCAATGATGGTTTTTATGAAGTTTTCGCTAAGCCGCACGAGCCACGAGATTGCTAAAACCGTCTGCAGATCACCATTTTCCCGGTTTGTTATGGTATGTCCCGTACAGCAATTGAGCAGCATCGTTACGGCCATTTGACTCTATTCGTTGTGGTAAAGCTTTTCATCAATGAGATGTTGGGTTATGGTAATCCACCAAGCCCAGTTGTGAGCACCTGCACTCAAGTGTTTGCCCGTCGCTGTAGCGCCTCAATTAGCTGCGGTCCCACTCCATTGATTCATCTTTTGGTAACCAGTTACATTACATTTCTGTCTACAGGGTTCCATAATCACCATGGCCCTAAGATAATTTGATGCTCCGTTACCTATTCACTAGCAGAAGACACCACTGTGATATTGTAAACATTCCACCAATGAGTTCCAATTGCGGAATAAACACACAGGGACAGTATCAATTCCGCAGCGGTGTTTCAACTTCTAAGTAGACTGACCTTTCTGCGTGACAGCGGATTTTCCGAAAGTTTCCACTACTGACGTAAGGATCAGTAGCCCCCAGCATTGATGTGCGGCAGCTGATGGGTTTACTTCTTTGCAAATACTGCCTTCGTGGTAGTTCTCTTTGAGTGGATTAACGTTTATAGCTATATTTGGAAGCAGGTCAGCCGTTAGGTATTAAACCGTATCGAGTACTTTTCGTTTTCGGGTAAAATATTTCATGCATTGCATTTACCTGCAGCTATTGCTATAACTGAATTTACGCTCCTGTCAATAATATCATCCATTATCCGAGCTCTCCCGAAATAATTGTCTCAGACGAAGACTACATGCAAGACCTGGAAGATAATTCTTTGTTCAATTGTCTTCGAGGAACATTTACCCATTAGTTAGCATCTTTATGGGGCCGTAGCATTTATACGCTAGTGCTTATTATGGTAGTTTCAGCTTTGTTTTGGGGCATTCGATGAGCCAGCAATAGAATTTATAATACTATTCATATACAACCCTACTAAATACCCCTTTGTCGCACTTTGAAAGACGTTTATTGTGTGTTGGGGAGAGTTTCGTGCGGCTCCGCCGCACCACCGTTTTTGATTCTTTTTTTGAAAAAGGAAGTCACCACACGTGTATGTTATCTACATATTTCGTGGCATCAATATCATAAAGTGCGATCGTTTTGATCAGTTTACGGGTTTGATCTTTGTACCACTCATCTGCGTAACAGTAATCCTTACCACTCTCTTTGGTAAACGTCACATTGCTGAAATTTATAGCAAATGCTTCTTCATCATCACGGATTATCACATCTTTTGGTAGCATATTCCAGAACATAATGTCGTGGTCGGCTGATAGAGAGCGGTCCAGTTCAATTATTGGATCACTATCCATATCCGGGTCCTCTTCCCATTCGGGATCCCTAGCTCCATATATGCCTTCAACGTGGATGCAAAACTTGTATAACGGTACTCCAATGTTCTGATACGAATAGAATCCAAGATTTTAGAGCCGCGGTGCAACCTTTGCCTCGTTGTGATTGCCTGCTATTCGAGAATGAGCCTCAGGCTCACTATTAATAGCTAGAATGCTTTCTGTGCTTGTATCAATCAAGTACCGGAAGGATCTATCGTCATCACGAATAGTCCTCCGACCAGAACTATCCGGTTTGATGTTCTTGTACTTCGCAGGAAGTGATCCGAGTGGTTCCTCTGCAAGTTTCCACTTGCTGTTGTTCTGCACCCTGAGCCATTCCATGAATCTTGTCTGAAACCTGACTTTGGATTTGAGAATGTATCGATACACCAAGCCATTATCTCTATCAAGTGAAGGACTACCACGTGGTTCGCTACCAGCATTAGTATCAGGAAAAATATCACAGTAATCTTGTTTGAACTTGTCACCCAGTGCATTAGTTAGACGTTTGATGTATTCATGCACGTCTTTGTGGTCTTCATCTAAGCCATCATCAGGATAAAAGCCCTTGAGGTAGTACATTACAACAATGTTCATTCATACCAGATTCATCAGTCCCCTAACGACCCGGAATGGAATGCTTTCGTCATCTTTCGTGTGCATATAATCCGAAAACACAAGGCTCGGTTTCATCGTGTCGTCTTTATTCTTCCGTTCCAAATGCTGGAACAATCGATAAAATTTGCTGACGTTACCAGACATGCCTTCTGCTTCACAAAGTGCAGGAGGGGCTTCAACATCTTCATCTGCTATATATTTCAGATTGGACCACTTGCTATCGAAATTTCCTTCTAGAAATGAGGGCCATGCTATGAGAACACCCATCACCAATACCAATTGCAGACACGCAGGCTAGCCTGCTGAATATTCCAGAGGGGCCATCATCTTGCAATATTTCTAAATAGTCTTCAAGTGGTTTCGATACTCTAGCCATCCCTAATGCTATGAGCGACTCCACAGGATTGTACTCAGCACAGTATATTGGTAATCGGATCGTTTTCATTTCTCCATGAACCCGTACCTTATAGAGCATCGATACTAGTGTGTCGCTACAAATGTCAATATCCCTCTCCAAAATCAGTCGAACACTAGGCGGTAGTACACAGTTCAAAAGCTTAACAAGCTTTTCATATAGTTGGCCTGACTGGCTCGTATAAACAATCTCGGGTGTCGGTTGTTTCTGAAACTTTTGTTCAAAACTGCACAGAACAGAACCTATTTCATCTTTCACTTCATCAATATCGGTGGTCCTGTTTTCCCCAGCTCGTTCCCAAAGGACCTTCAATGGGCCATCTGCAGTTAATGGACTGTCATCATGGCTCCTGGCAGACTTTTCAAAGTCTGCAACAAAATCTGGTGCCTGTTTCAGAGCGTCATTTGTGTTGGGGTACCAGCTAATATCACTTCTCATAAACGACGCAATCATCCACTTAGGGTACTTGCCAGAATAAAAGAGCTGAGCTCCACTTTCAGACTTTGTTTCTAATATTGTTGTCACTGGTGTTACCAACAGACACAATGTCGCAAGAATGTCATCCTCCTTACCCTGGTACTTCTCAAACGCCGGGTTAAACAGGCCATATTGGTACAATGATAATTGCCCCTCGTACAGACGCTCCATCGCGCGTTTTACATCTGCTCCTGCGGCTGCAAATAAGGTGCATGCCACGGTACCTTCCGTTATCAACTGGACAAGCTCTTGTTCATGAACCTCATCGTCCAATCCGTCCAGCATTGACGAGATAGAAAGTCCTATTCTAAACCCATGACGGCGAAATCGAGGCAAATTCTCTGTAGTATAGTGCGCATTTCACATCTACATTCTTTGTGAATATTTGTACGCTCCTCGGTGCTCAATGCAATCAAACCGTCAGAATTTGCCAATTTTTGGTTTAAAGTCGGCAAGTCTGTTGAACTCTTCGCAGCCATTAGCTGGTCTAACAAGTTCTTTAATTCCTGACTTGAGTCAGGCAATTTCCGTTTCCCTTGTCATTGGATGTAAGAAAGTGGCTGCTATCCAAGTGGTTGTTATGAACGGAGCCTCGAAACTGAATCAGGGTGTACCAGTTCCGCAAACGGGAAGTGCAGGACAGAAAAGAGGCGGACAAGTGTAAAATTAAGTTAGCTGACGTAACACTCTGTATACAAACTTGAGGTATTAGCAATGAAACTACCGCAGTTTTGGTTGTTTATCCTTGAAATATCGGAGCCGCACGCTCCTTACCGTTATGGTATTTCTGCTATGAACTTGTAACGTACATTGTATGTAATTAATCAGGGTTGTCATGGAATATGTGCATAGGCAGCCAGTATTCATTTGTTGAAAAAGAAAACCTAAGAAATAAGTTGGCTATCTCTGACGGGCTGAGATAACCAACGCTGATCAAGCACTTGCACACTTTCAGAGACCAATTCCAAACCATGGTGATGTGGACAGGGCGGTTTTCCCGGGAGATAATCATGCCCTCACTGGTTCAGACTTAGATGTATTGCAATGACGACGATTATTAAGGCGCTGACTGTCACTCAGACCACTAGCCTTGAACCTCAACAGGTACAGATTAGAGCCACTCCTGGTCTTCATTCGTCAGGCCAATACTCGTCAGATACTGGCAGCAAACAGGGAGTCTAAAGCCATTCTAGCTGCTGGTTGTCGAAAACACTATTGAGATACAGTGTAGATCACGTGATGATTTTTGGCATTTTTGGGTTTTGCCACACATTGTCTTATCGCCAGAAATCCGAAACGACATTGATACGATACCAGAGCACGCCACCAATAGTGTTCAGCTGAGAGACAAGAACTAGAACCAGAACAACAAAACCCAACAGAACAAGAGACTTTTTCTTTCATTCTTGACTATTCGAATAGTTATCATGAAAATTTCAACTGCGACCACTATTTTAACAGCAGCTCTAGCCACAAGTGCTATGGCAGCAGACGATTCTGATGATCAGAGCAGTATGCACGATGCACCACATCACAGATTGAAAATCTAACATTACTCGAAATAATCTAGACAAATCTGGGCTTTCCAAATACATCCTGATGTTCGAATCAGGATTGGAGACTCCACAAGAGTATGTGTGGATTCGTTTAATTACGTTCTACTAACCAATGTAACGTAGCATTTATAACAAGGTGGAAGAAAAGTTGAAGGAACTAGGTGCATCTATCACTTATCAATATGACACTGTTTTGAAGTAAGTTCCGCTTGTATGCAGGGATGAATGCTAACACTAAAATAACAGAGGTTTTGCTTTCTCGGCTAGCCAAGCAGTGATGGATAAATTCAGGTCGCAAGAGGCCCAAGTTCAAGATGCCCAATATCCTTTCATTGTTGAAGATGATAAAGTAGTTAGTATGTACTGCCACGGTCTACCGAAAAGTGTGCTAACAAGTCAGTTATTTAGACGCCAACAATGGTGATGAAAAGGTTCTAGGCAATGATAAAAAGGCTTAGTTAAGGTACAGCAGCTAATATACTGTCGTGACATTATAAAATAACACAAAAACAACATTTAAAACCATCGTAGCTCAATAGCTTGTTGCCATTCGTTTATTTATTATCAAAAAACAATAAAAAAAATACATATGCTTTTGCTTTTAACGTTTTTAACGCTCAAGGTTGATGGAGTTTCCAAACTTGGCGTACAAGTCTTTCCTCAATTCATCCATCCGTGAGTTGATTGATTGAATTGACTTTTCTGTTTCCTCAACTTTTTGATTGATCTTTCCGCTATCTTGCTCTAAACGTTCCATTACTTCTGGCTGAGGCAAATATACGAATGTGTCGCCAATTTTGTACCTAGAATTGGGTTGACCGTTAGCAACCATTTTGACTCCTGAAACTTACTGAACCTGCTCTTCCTCGTCTACCAACTCTAATTCCATTGACACATCATCCAGGTATTCCTTTTCGTTATGTTGCTTTTTAAGCACGTCTTCCAAAGTTGAGATTCTGTTTGTTAATTTGGAGAATTCGTTGATTTTTGATTGATCTTCCCATGCAACATCAATTTCGCCCTTTTGTCCGGGAGGTAGCTATGTTAAACCATACCATGTTAGTGCTGAGTCCGTGTATTGTTCTTTCCAGACTTACCACCTGCATCTCTTCGAATCTATTCACGCTTTTCTGAAGTGGTGATGATGTGACGTTCCAATTCCAGCGTAATTTTTCGCCTGGGACTTGGACGACGTGGACAGGACTCGAAACCTCGACACACCACCAACCACGACGACAACGAGAATTCCATGAATGTCTATAACACCTCAAGTATTTGCACAAACATGCAGGAACCTTATTGGTAGACCTAGTCACGTTGCTTTGGCAGTTAGTGGGGGTGTAGATTCGATGTCTTTGGCGTATCTTGCTAGGGAAGCATTAAGCGATACTCATCTCACAGCATTGACAATAGATCATGGAGCTCGAGAAGGATCCGACAAAGAAGCCAGGCATGTCCAGCAAAATTTGCAAAAGTTAGGTATAGACGATTGTAGGATATTGGAAATAGAAGACATGGCAAATGGCAAAAGATTCGAACTGGAAGCACGAAAAAATCGAGCTAGACTCTTCCACAGAGCGTGTAACGATATTAGACGACAGGGCCGCGATTTGAACCATTTGATGTTGGCACATACTCTGAATGATCAACTAGAAACGTTTTTTATGAGGCTAATCATGGGCTCTTCGCCCACAGGCTTGTCAGGGATCCGACCAGTCAATCGATCACCTGTTTTAGCTCCTCCTGACGAAACTCCTGTAACATTTGCTCGACCGTTGTTAGATGTTTCCAAACAAGAACTCTATGCACTTTGTAAAAGCCATCAAATCCCATGGGTGGAAGATGCTACTAATCATGATCCTCATTTTACTGCAAGGAACGCAATTCGACATCTAATCGCCACGAATAAATTGCCTGAAGGGTTGGATGTCGAGAAGGTTCATGCGTATATAGAGTATCTACAGAATGAGCGTTTGCTACATGAATCGAAATCTAATCTGGTGATTCAAAAACTAGTGGGAGATGGGTCGGTGTTATTCGATGATGTTCTGGGTGTGTTGAAAATCGACCGTGCGGCTTATGAGGCTGTTGATGATTCAATCAAGGGGTTGACTTTGCTGAAGCTTACTGAACCCATTATACCTGTTGAGAACCATTATTACAAACTTTCTGATTTCCAGAAATTGGCTACGACTGTGAACTCTGCTGCAGTCGCTTCAACTAGTACTGTGTCGAATTTGCAGGTGGAATGTTCATCGGCTACAATCACAATCACCAGACAGCGACCATATAGCAAGCAAGTTGACGGACTAGAGACATCAATTGAGTTGTCACCGTCAAACGAGTGGTCCAGTTGGCAACTGTTTGACAAGCGAATATGGGTTCGTGCACGTTCAACGAGGTATCACAGTATCAGCATTCGATACTCTTCTGATCCAGCTGCCACGAAAACCTTGCTGAATAAAGAGAGTAATGGGGAGACTGTTCCCAAGATTCCTTTTAAATTGTTGCAAATACTGCCTATAGTGTGTTCCAGTGATGGAGCGTTGCTAGGACACTTACCACTGGGGCCATTTCGAGACCTGGACATAGAATACAGCTACAAGCAGTCTGAGTGCTGGTCTACCCACTAGGTCTACTATTTTTTGCCTCTTTTCTTAAAAAAATAAGACGCTTTTCGGTGTATGACCTGCTAAATGTCTCGAGACACGTGACAGGACGGTGGAGACAGCAGCCTATTTCAGTTAGACGACACTGAAAAGCTATATAAGGAGGACATTCCCACATATTATGGATTAAGTGTATCTATGGCCTGGCGCTGTAAAATTTTCACGGATAATGCGCATGTAGGGTTTGTCGCATGCATTTTGCAGGTAGCTTTTGTGCTAACTCTGGTCCACTAGCTCTTCTGCGCCTGCTTGATAAACATCTGTAGTATCTTCTCTCAGTTCTATAGCTAATAATCTTTCAATTGTTTTTGCCCGAATTCTAACTACAAATATCATGGCTTAAGCATAGCTTCGCAATTCCAGACTCCAGCACTGATCTACCAGCTAAATGTCTCGAGGCACGTGACAGAACCGTATCTCAGCTAGACGACACTGAAAAACTATTTAAGGAGCACATTTCCACTTGTTTTTGTATCACCATGGCTTCGCGCCTCAGTGTTTTAGCACCATGTGGGATAACTTCATTTTGGTAAGAAAATCGGACAACTTTGGCTCCATCTGTTCTGTTTTTAGCTTTATGGTTAGCAATAGAAATGCCTGTAACATAAGCTCTAAATATTCCTCATTCGAATCACTTGCAGCCTTGTCTTCAACTTTGGAATCATCTGTCGCTCTGTCTCCAGCATCAATAGTACAGCCAGGGAACAGTGTGGCCCATGTCGAAGCGTTAACCGTTGCTGGAGGAAGCGTGTACCCTCTATTCTGGTCTTGGCCACTAACTTCGCCCAAGGTCATGCTCTCTGTAGCAACAGCCAGACAGTGAAGTGGAATAGCATTGCCGATTGTCATACATAGCTGTTTTCGCCCGAATATATGACTTTTAGGGTCCTGGAAAACAATTGCACACTGCTTGTAGGCATTGTGCTAGATAGCCAGCGTCTACTGTTTTTGCTTCTTTTTTAAAAAAGAAGAAAGCCACCCTAGACGCATGCACCCTTTCAGTCCGTCACGACTTCCGGCAGGTCGTCTTCGTCCTCTTCAACGGCGACGGAGATGCCTGCGGCTTCGAGCTGTGCGTACAATGTTTCACTGACCCGATTGGACTCGCTGTACCGTGCGATCCAGCGACCGAGCTTCTCGGGCTCCAGGAATTCTTCAATGTACTCCTGTGGGCACTTGGACAGCTGGAGGGATACCAGGCTCAGCAGCTCGTTGAACCAGTCACGGTGCGACTGCGTAGCGTCGTCGCACTCCAGGCACAACTTCAGCAGGTCCAGCCAATGCCTGGATGCACTGAAGTTGCCCAGAGCGAGCAAGAAGACAAACGACAATTGCATTTCTCCAAGCACACGCCGCTGGAACGAGGATCCTCGAATGAAGACGTGCTCCAGATACCACGATTTGTCCAGGGAGTGCTTCGTTATCTGTTCTACTGGGCAATTGTCCGGCCACGTTTGCTTTGCGACAGCGGAAAAGGGCAGGTCGTCTTCATTCTTATCCAGAATTTGCTGGATCATGACGTCTTCATGCTCTTTTCCGCCGCTTTTGAACCGTGTGCCTCGTTCGCTTGCCGATTTGTGCAGGCTTTCGCGGAGAATTTCGTTCTCCTCTTCTGTAGTACTTGTAGAGGTAACGCATTTCGGCATGCTGTCTATTAAATCTTGCGAAATGTGCCCTGTGAGTCGACTCCAGCTGTCGTTGTCGTTCTCGTCGCTGCTCACAGGGACCATGAACTGGTAGTGCTCACCCAGTCTAGACTTCATGGCACTCACATCTAGTTCCCCAATTCCGTCGCCTTCTGTCTCCATCCTTTCTTCTGCCTTGTTCCATCGTAGCAAGATCACCGAAGGGTCCTGAGCTACAAACAGCATTGCTGAGCGCATCGACGACTGATCCGCACCCCAGTGCACCACATGGAACCCGTCCGGAATCAGTTTGAACCCCTTGAAGACGTCATTTGTCTGGCAAAACTGCAAGTCAACTCCCACCAGCCATCCGCTAGGCAGCTGATCAATGATTAGTGTCGTTTTTGGCGGTATCGACATAGTGTGTGCGTGTCGTGCAGTAGAAATCGGTCGTGGCACGTGACTTTCGTGTGACTTGAAAAAAAAAGAGTCAGTAATAAAAATTTGTCACCCTCGCACACCCCGGCGATTTTCCATCATCATCTTCATTGAACAACTGGATAAAGAGTAAGTATTGTCCAAATATCCAGAGACTCAACGCGTTGCTAACCCATTCATAGTGAATTTCGCCAAAGAAGAAGAAGAAATTCTCAAGCTCTGGGAAGAAATCGATGCTTTTCAGACTTCTCTCAAGCTGAATAAAGATAAAAAGCCATTCACCTTCTACGATGGTCCTCCATTTGCCACAGGTACGCCGCATTACGGTCACATTTTGGCCTCTACAGTAAAAGATATCATCCCTCGATATGCTCATATGACTGGTCATCACGTCGAACGTCGGTTTGGCTGGGATACTCACGGATTGCCAGTAGAACACATCATTGACAAGAAACTGGGCATCACTGGCAAGGAAGATGTTATGAAAATGGGTATTGACAAATACAACGCCGAATGCCGAGCCATTGTGATGCAGTATGCCTCGGATTGGCGACATGTCATTGGACGATTGGGCCGATGGATTGATTTCGATAACGATTACAAGACTCTATATCCAAGTTTTATGGAGTCGGTGTGGTGGGTGTTTAAGCAATTGTTTGAAAAGGAAATGGTTTATAAGGGATATCGAG
Source organism: Blastobotrys proliferans (assembly GCA_003707485.3). Taxonomy (NCBI): domain Eukaryota; kingdom Fungi; phylum Ascomycota; class Dipodascomycetes; order Dipodascales; family Trichomonascaceae; genus Blastobotrys; species Blastobotrys proliferans. The sequence continues at coordinate 60,166 of PPJI03000016.1, forward strand.
TCATGCCTTATTCTACCGGTTGTACCACCCCTCTAAGTAACTTTGAAGCCCAGCAAAACTACAAGGAAGTGTTAGATCCTGCAGTGACTGTTTCATTCCCATTGATTGATGATCCAAATACTCACCTGGTTGCTTGGACCACCACTCCTTGGACCTTGCCTTCAAATCTTGCTTTGGCTGTGCATCCTGAGTTTGAATATGCCAAGGTTTTTGACGAAAAGACTGGCCAGACATACATTTTGCTAGAAAAACTGTTGACCACTTTGTACAAGGACCCAAAGAAGGAGAAGATCAAGATTGTGGAAAAGGTCAAGGGTTCGCAATTGAAGGGCTTGAAGTACAAGCCTTTGTTTGACTATTTCTACGAACAATTCAAGGACGTCGCCTTCCAAGTTGTCAACGCTGAATACGTTACCGATGACAGTGGTACCGGTGTGGTTCACCAAGCTCCAGCATTTGGTGAAGACGATTTTAACGTTGCCATGGCCAATGGTATCATCTCCGTAGACCAATCACCTCCAAATCCAGTCGACGACAGCGGTAAGTTTACCGAAGAAGTCAGCGACTTTGTTGGCCAATATGTAAAGGATGCCGACCGAGCAATCATCAAGCATTTGAAGGCCGAAGGTAGAATCTTGAAGGATGCTCAGCTACGCCACTCGTACCCATTCTGTTGGAGATCTGATACTCCTTTGATTTACAGAGCTGTCCCAGCCTGGTTTGTGCGAGTTGGTGAAATTATCCCTAGCATGTTGAATGGTATTGCTGAATCTCATTGGGTTCCTCACAATATCAAGGCTGGTCGATTCCACAACTGGGTGGCCAATGCTCGAGACTGGAACGTGTCACGAAATCGATACTGGGGTACTCCAATCCCATTGTGGGCCAGCGAAGACTATGAAGAATTGGTTTGCGTGGGTTCTGTTGAAGAATTGCGTGAATTGACCGGTGACAACAGCATCACTGACTTGCATCGAGAATCTATTGACCATTTGACCATCCCAAGCAAGAAAGGAAAGGGTCAATTGAAGCGAGTCGAAGAAGTGTTTGACTGCTGGTTTGAATCCGGATCAATGCCTTATGCTTCTCGACATTATCCATTTGAACGAAAAGAAGAATTTGAAAACGGCTTCCCAGCTGATTTCATTTCTGAAGGTTTGGATCAAACCCGTGGTTGGTTCTACACCTTGACTGTGTTGGGTAACCACTTGTTTGGCAAGTCTCCATTCAAGAACTGTGTAGTCACTGGTATTGTTTTGGCAGCTGACGGCAAGAAGATGTCCAAGCGATTGCAAAACTATCCAGATCCATTACTTGTTTTGGACAAGTACGGTGCTGATGCTCTGCGTTTGTATTTGATCAATTCGCCAGTGTTGAAGGCCGAAACCTTGAAGTTCAAGGAAGAAGGTGTCAAGGAAGTCATTTCAAAGGTGTTGCTTCCTTGGTGGAACTCGTACAAATTCTGGGATGGTCAAGTCGCTTTACTCAAGAAGCTGGAAGACATTGACTACAAGTACGATCCAAACTTGCGATCTGAAAACGTCATGGATCAATGGATTTTGGCATCATTGCAAACCATGGTTCAACATGTTCACAATGAAATGCAAGAATATCGATTGTACACAGTTGTGCCAGGTTTGCTACACTACATTGAAAACTTGACCAATTGGTACATTCGATTGAACCGATTGCGATTGAAGGGCGAGAACGGTCCTGATGACTGTGTCAAGGCATTGAACACCTTGTTTGAAGCATTATACACCTTTGTTCGATTGATGGCTCCATTCACTCCATTCTTGAGTGAAACCATCTATCAAAAGCTGCGACCATGCATCTCTGCAGAGGATATCCACGGCGACCCACGTTCTGTGCACTTCTTGGAGTACCCAGAAGAACGAGCCGAGCTAAAGAACGACGAAATTGAACGAAAGGTCGGCCGAATGCAACGAGTCATTGATCTTGGCCGAACTCTACGAGAAAAGAAGATGATCAGCTTCAAGACTCCATTGAAGTCGCTGGTTGTGCTGCACTCTGACAAGCAGTACTTGGCTGATGTCGAGGAATTGAAGTCGTACGTCCACGAAGAATTGAACGTTCGAGACTTGATTTTGACCAGCGACGAAGCCAAGTACGGAGTTATTTATGAAGCCAAGGCTGACTGGGCCGTGCTGGGCAAGAAATTGAAGAAGGATGTTGCCAGAGTGCGAAAGGCTCTTCCAACCTTGCCATCTGAAAAGGTCCAGGGCTACTTGGAGACTGGCAAGATGGAAGTAGACGGCATTGAGCTGGTTGAAGGCGACTTGACCGTCATTCGACGACTCACCGAAGAATCTGCTGCCACTGGCCACGAAGTCAACACCGATCAAGATGTGTTGATCATCTTGGACACCAACATGTACGACGACTTGAAGGCCGAAGGTGTCGTTCGAGAATTCGTCAATCGAGTCCAACGATATAGAAAGAAGCTGGGATTGGTAGCCACCGACGACATCCAGGTTGAAATCGAAATGCTCACTGACGAGCTTGGCCTGTTGGATGTGTTGGAACAGCACAGGGAAACCGTAGAAAAGTCATTGCGACGTCCACTGCGAGTCAAGACTGACGACGTCAACGGCTTGCTAGGTGAAGAGGAGCAAGACATCAACGGCACCACCTTCACCCTGAAGATGCTTAGAATGTAGAGTCTAATATACAATACACTATTTACAATATATGCCAGTGGCACCGTTTTTTGCTTCTTTTTTTAAAAAAAGAAGACCTAATCCTAGAACTATGTTCTTCTTTTCTAGAAAAGAAGCAAAAGCAGTCGACGCTGAGGTGGGCTCAGGGTCATGTCTCTACCACTTCCTTCCAAACTGCTCCTACCCGTTAGCAAGTGCTCGTGCAACCCTAGCTATACATACGCTCTTCTGGACACAGTCCTTGAACGACTGGAACTCCTTAGCACACATCCCCTGGCTCATGCTCTGGTAGTTCCTCAGAATGCAGTCGCCATACGCAGCCCCCTGTGTTGCGCACTTTGCTGAGGCCGACGCAAGCTTGTCAATGGGCCTTTTGGCGGACGGCTTCATGATGTTTAATATCTCTGGATGTCGTCTTCATTTTTTTATAAAGAAGCAAAAAACATCAGACGCTGGAGGCGGCGCAAACAAGCATCACGTGGACCAGGTCCAAAGACAACGTGACCCACAAAGTCGCCGTGTCGGGCGGTCCGATTGCTTGCTCACACACAATCCAACCCAACCCACGGCCAACGTGTAGCAGCAGCAGCAGCAGTGGCAGCGGTGGGCGGCCACAACCGGGTATTCTACAACACGGCACGTGCCCGCGCGCTGGCAAGGTGTCACGTTGACGTTTTCGCACCAGTTCTGGTGGTAATCAGAAAGTCAAGTCCAGTCATAGTTTATAATACTTTCTAACTCCACTTTTATTCTTGTTACCTCAAGGACTCCTGTTAAATACCCCCTTCAGGAAGATATTATTGACCAGACTCATTGAAGACCTATATTTCCGCTGAGTAAGTATCCCACAACCATAAAGAAGTGTGGCGGAGGCAACCAAACCTAGCAAAGACAGACAGACAGACAGACAGGGATGATGGTGTGTTTGTGTGAGAATCCCCCAGCACAGCGTCTATCTGGAGTTGATAAGGTTGTGTTTTTGTTTGCGCCCGACAACTACAATACTCTTTCGCCACTGAGTATATATATATATATTATATTCTCTCTTCATTTTACTAACATATTCCTACTTTTAGACCAACAAAAAAAAATAATGAAGTCCAAATTTAAAGACGAACTAACTTTTGAAGTTCGAAAGGCTGAAGCTGATCGAATTCGAAGCAAATACACTGATCGAATTCCGGTTATTTGCGAAAAGGTAGAGAAATCAGACATCCCACCTATCGATAAGAAGAAATATTTAGTACCATCCGAATTAACCGTTGGCCAATTTGTTTACGTTATTAGAAAGAGAATCAAGTTGGCTCCAGAAAAGGCTATTTTCATTTTTGTTGATGAGGTGTTGCCACCAACTGCTGCATTGATGACTTCAATCTACGAAGAGCACAAGGATCAGGATGGATTTTTGTATGTGACGTATTCTGGTGAGAACACATTCGGTGATTTGTTTGAAGCAGTTGATGAAGAATAAAGGCGTCCGTATTATTTATTATTGATGATGAATGAGTCCACACTTTTGAGTGGTTGGTTGATAGCAGCAGGCGTATTCTGCTTTCGTTACGTTTACTTTTCGACGCTTTGTTTTTATTTTTATTATAGTATTTAGTTGAATGCAAATGCAATAAACATACGTGGAGACGCTCTCTTATCGCACGCCGCTGAGCCGCATGCGCGTGCGGCTCACCGTCTCCCTGCTTGCAGACCGTTTTTTGCTTCTTTTTTTGAAAAAAGAAGTCCGTGCGTCTGGTGGATGTCTTCTTTTTTCAAAAAAAGAAGCAAAAAACGGTGCCTGCGGCGCCTCTACTAGCTCGTACGCTCCAGTGCCCGTCGTCTACTGTTTTTGCTTCTTTTTTAAAAAAGAAGAAAGCCACCCTAGGAGTAATGTTCTTCTTTTTTAAAGAAAGAAGCAAAAACAGTGCCAAGCAGAGTAGTGACTGTCCTGACTCGCCCACTATCCATGCCAAATCCATGGGACCGCTGCCAGTGCTAGGCTATCCTAGTCGCTATATAATCAGTAGACAGCCAAGCATAGGCAAGGTTTTTTAGACTCTATCTCAATCTCATGCGCAATTCTAAGGCCCCTAGATAATAGTGTATTCTATTCAGATGGTCATCTCCGACGCGCTACAGCTGCGCTGCATCAAATCAGGAACACAACGCGTAGCAGCCAAAAAGTTTATCCGATTCTCATCAGCTTCCTTTGCAAGCTACATAGGCATTATAAACAACTTCAATTCTACTATATACCCTTCCATTCCCACCGTCTACCATCAATTGTCCCAGCATTGCCTCGCAGGGCGTGTTGTTCAAATGGCCCGGGAATGTTTCGGCGAAAACGGATGGCTGTAGTAGTAAGTAATCCTATAGGACAAAAATTTCACCGGACAGACGGCCAGCACGGATAATCGGATGTTAAAATGTTTTAGCGCACGATTGGCTTGCCTTTATGCACTGGCTAAGACGGCACATTGATGCATGCTGATGCAATTACTGATAAGAGACTGAAAATTTTGTCTTGTTTCTTGTGTTATGCCCTGCCTATTGTTGAATGGTGGAAGAATCATGTCTCATCCATCCTCCAATTCCACACTATGACGAGAAAATTTTTTTCTTGGATGTCTTTCTCTCCCCCGTAAAACCCCACCATATTAGTGTTACAGTTGAGTTGGTTGTTCAGTTGAAATATCGTGCGGCTGGTGGGTTGGCCATAGATTATCATATACACAGTTAATTCATTAGTTCTATATAGAAAACATTAATAGATAATTACAACTTTTCAACCAACTTCTTGTAAGCTTCAGTGCTGAAAGATTTTGGTCGTTCAATTGGCATACCAATGGCTCGGTCAATGATCAATTGTGGAAGAACACCAAGAGCTCGAGAAACACCGAACAAGACGGTGTAGAAGGATTGTTCGGTCAAGCCATAGTATTGCAACAAGACTGAAGAGTGAGAGTCGACATTTGGATATGGGTTCTTGGTCTTACCGTGTTGCAACAAAACACCTGGAGCAACTTCGTAAACCATGGAAACCAACTTGAACAAGTCGTAGTCTGGCATCTTGGACAAGCAGAATTCTCGTTGAGCAGTGTATCGAGGATCAGTCTTTCGCAACACTGCATGACCGTAACCTGGAATAACTCGGCCAGCCTTCAAGGTATCCCACAAGTACTTTTCAATGTCCTTCTTGCCAACATCAGAACCAATCTTGTTCTTCATTTCCAACAACCATTCCAAAACTTCTTGGTTGGCTCGTCCGTGCAATGGACCGGCCAAACCGTTTAAGCCAGCTGCAACTGACAAGAATGGAGAGGAAAGAGCCGAACCAACCAAATGGGTGGTATGAGCAGACACATTACCACCTTCGTGATCAGAGTGGATGGTCAAGTACATTCGCATCATTTCGTTGAATTCTTCATTGTTGGCAAAACCCAATTGAGATGAGAAGTTTGCAGACAAATCAGCATTGGCATCAGTAGCACCAACCTTACCGTCGTGGAACACGTTTCGGTAGATTCGAGCAGCGATGGTTGGCAACTTGGCAATCAAGTCGATAGAGTCTTCGTAAGTGTATTGCCAGTAGTCCTTCTTGTTAATACCCTTTTCATAGGCCTTGGAGAACATGGATTCAGATTCCAATGCATTGACACCGATGGACAATTGGGCCATTGGATGCAATGATGGTGGAGATCGGTCCAAGATTTCCTTAACGTGAGATGGCAATTCAGATCGAGCAGCCAATTCAGCACTCAAGCCACGGACTTGAGCTTCAGTTGGAACTTCACCAGTCAACAACAACCAAAACAAGGCTTCTGGCAATGGTTGGGTTCCACCTGGAGCCTTTGGTAGTTCTTCTTGGATTTCTGGAATGGTTCGACCTCGGAATCGAATACCTTCTTCAGAGTCCAATACGGAACCTTCCCATACCAAAGCTTTGATACCTCGTTGGCCACCGTAAATCTGATCCAATGTAACTTCGCCTACCACTTTGTTACCGTGTTCTGCTTTCAATTTCTTTACTTCTTCAACCTTTTCTGGAATCATTTCTCCGAATCGTTCCTTTAGGGTCTTTTCCTTGGTGGAGTATGCTCGAGTGGACAAAGCCATAGCTCGAGTGGATACTTTCAATGATGAAGGTCGTGCAATTGCTCGAAGTGACATTGTTGATATTATTTTTTTCTTCTTCTTCGACTTAGAAAGAGAGAGAGAGTTAGAGTTAGTACTACTGGGAAAGGGAAAGAGAAAAAAAAATTTTAGCCAAAAAAAGGAGAATCACAAGGCACTATATATACTAATCGATATACGTAAACGTTACGTTGCGTCGTTCTCTCGATATATCCAACAAAAAAAAAAAAAAATTCTTAAATAATCCGATCGCGCCCGCCAGTTCCGTTCCGGTCCCAACTGTTTGCTTTGCTTTGCTTTGCTGTACTGTACTGTACTGCGCAGCAGCAGAAGCGCACGGCCTCGCAAAAAAATAAACTGCAACACTCCAAGATTTTTGTCGGATGGATGGACGGAATGTCTCAATTACTTTTCATTTTCCTGTTCAGCTGTTCAACATTTGAGATGGGAAACGATGGGTGACCTGGAGTGCTATCCCACCTTTTGGGTTTTTCATAAATGATCTTGGATCTTGGACCTAGGCACCTGTGGACCTGGTGCCTTGGTAAAACTCTCGATTGATTGATTGATTGATTTTAATAATCGATGTTGAACAATCTTTCGGTACAGAATAGAGCCTCGGAACTGGTACTTGAATATCATTCCGAAAGTGTGGGATTTAGTAGAACATGTTTTGCAACACGTTGTTTAAAACGTGAATCTCGTTCTCGTTCAGTTCTTTACAGTACTCCACGGAACATTGTGGATGTGATGCCGGGGTAGAAGTTAGGGGGTCGGAGAGAGTGAGGGAGAATGGAAGCGGCGGCGACGATGATGCAGCCGGCTAATCGAAATGCGTCCGGATTTCGGACATTATGGTATAGAAGTTCCGTATTATCCATTAAGTTAGTATTATCCTTGTGACTTTGATGACGTTGTCCGTGACTGTGACTTCCGTGTGTGGCTTGTGGCTAGTGCTGGTGTGTGAGAGTTTAAACGCTTAAAAGTAAACGCTACCGAGGTGTTCTGGTTAGTTTTCGGCTAACTAAGCGACATGCTGATGGAGATTTCCTTGATGTGGAGATTCGGATCAAAGGAATTTTACATAAAACTTCTGCAACAACTTATTTCCTGATATCAATAAAAGAAACAGACCAAATATCTTACCCTTTAAAGTGTCTAATGGTTTCCCATTTCACGATATCCCACCACAGAAAAAAAATGGCCGCGCGCGGCATAACACCAACACCACCAGCAACACCATTGTCGTCGTCGAAAAAAATTCCACACTACACCCACTGAAAATATAAACAAGATTTTGTAAGAGGAATAGACAACGCGTTTGTGGGATATATCAACGCGACAGAATAACAAAACAAATGTCGTACCTTTGGGCTACTCCATCAAGGATTAGACCTGAAATGAATGCGGGTCAACAATCCACTCAATCGCAAAATCAACCACAACCACAACAACAACAACAACAACAACAGCAGGCATCGTCCTATGTACAACCTCCACCTATTCAATCAGTACAATCCGGAGCACCTGCTGGTGGTAGTGGTGGTGGAATACCATCAGATCCTCAGCAGCAGCAATCTAATCTGTATCCATCAATAGGCTCAACGGCAAACAGATTTTCATCTCCATTTGCCAAGAGAGCTCCAACTGCTACTGCTGCTACGACAAGTACGACACAAAAGTTTAGCTCAATTGGTACACTGAAAGTGGCAGATCTAAAGAAGCCAACAAAGCCTTTAGAATTGGCTTCAGGATTTATAGATTCTTACATGGAACGAGATGTGCATTATCCAGAACTGGATCGAATTGTGATGCGTAAGTTGCGACAACTCGTGTACTATTACTAACAATTCTACCAATAGAGGCTCAAAGTTCTGAATATTTATACTGTGACAATTTGTCAGACATGGGGCCATTGATGCCTTTCACAAAGACGGACATTATCAACATTCCCGATGTGATTTTCGACCAATATAATCGTAAGTTGTCGTGCAGTGCAAATGCAAATGCTAACTACCTATTTAGAAACCGAAAGTTACACCCAAATGGGATTGTTCCCGGAGATCGAAAGAGCTTGGATCACTGTGGACAATCGATTGTATTTTTGGCATTGGAAAAACGGCGGGGACTTCTTGTCATTTGAAGACCTGGACAAGACGATTATTGCAGTCAAGCTGTTTAAACCTCGACCTGGTGTGTTTGTGGATTCTATCAATTACTTGCTAGCATTGTTCACTCCAGCGGACGCGCTGGTTCTTGGTGTTTCGTACACTAAGAACGATCTGCAACTGTTTGAAACCGGAATGATGCTCTCGACTCGAGGCATCGATGTAACCCAAGTGGTCAGCAGCAGCAATGGTCGATTGTTTTTCTGTGGTGAAAGTGACGGAACTCATGTGTGGGAACTGGTCTATCACAAAAACGAAGGATGGTTCCGAGGAAAAGCCACAAAGGTTTGTCATACAAGAAGCGGTATTTCTGCATTGGCTCCAAGTATGCCGGACGGATCATATCTTCGGGATTTCGTAGGTTCACTCGTGTCACAACCTGCGCCTGAAAAGATCGTGTCCATGGAAATTGACAATTCACGAAACATTGTGTACACTCTTTCATCAACATCTACCATCAGAGTGTATTCATTGTTCGGTGAACAGGGCTTTGGGCTCTCTATTACTTATACACTAAACCAATTGATGTCGCATTTGCAAATGATCAATGCTGGCACCACTAGCACTACTAATCATGCAAGCAACAACATCAAACTGTCCCTCAAAAACAATGCTATGCAAATCGTAGCTATCGAACCGATTTCCAAAAACGAGTCGGATCAAATCTATTTCATTGCTATTACTTCTACCGGGTGTCGACTATATGTGCGTGTTATCAAATCTCCTTCAGTACATGGTCCTGGCAGTGGCTCTATTCAAGTGATCCAGATTCGATATCCACCATCTCATGATCCAAATGTAATGCCTTCTCAATCAGAACTACTAAAGGGGACTAAGCATACCTCCAAAATTGTGGCCCCTGGCAACTTTTTTGCAGTAGTCGAAGGAGCAACCGCAACAGGCGGTGCAGGCGACCGAATCTTTGTCAGTTCACTGGATTCGGGAAGAGTAGTACACCAAATGTCCAATTCTTCGGGAACTTTGGCTACTCCTCCGTTTTTTGAAAATGCATGCTTTTTGGATGTTGAAGGGTTTGTGCAGTCCATCGAGGTACTGTCACAACCGTTCAGTGCATCTCCACGACCACTCGGGTTTGGTAATGAATGCGCTGCTCAATATTCAAAACAGCCTCCACAGGTGGCTGTGCTAACAAATACTGGTATTCATATTTATACAAGACGATTCCCATACCAGGTCTTTGAGGCATTGGGTCAAGACGTTCGTACGTTCTTTGAGTTGTATGGTAGAACTGAAACTTGTTCTAGTGCGCTGAGCGTAGCTTCTCAGGGCTCAATCAGCAGTGCAGATGAACGTGAATTGGCAACCAAAGTGTACATTGAGGTGGGTGGAAAGCCACATTTGCGAACTGACGATGAAAATACTTTCAGTTTGGGCTCGTCAATAGCTACGCCAGCAGTATCATCTGCAAGCGGCCCAGGCGCTGATGCCAACAAACAAACTGATGTCGTCCGTTTGTCTGGTCGATTCGATGGTTTGGCTACGTATGCCGCTCGAATTGTACGAGAAATCTGGAACAAGAACGTTTTTAAGGTAACGAAAGTGGATAAAAAGGACAAATTTTCCTTGTCAGCACCAAAGGCTGACCTTGAAAAGATTCAATTGTCCCTTTTTGGTGTGTCTGAGTTCTTGGAAAAGAACCGAGCCTTCATTGACGGTCTAAGTGGCGGACCAGACAGTGTACTGGCATCAGCAAGCCGAGCAGACGAACTGTCATTGCAGGCAGAGCACCGAGGACTGGATGCTCTTGTAAAACTAGTCAAATCTATCCGAGAAGGAATTGCATTTCTGCTACTTTTGGTGGAGGAAACTGCCAACGTTTCCAGCGGTATCGAAGCCATCATGTCCTATTTGACACCTGAACATCGATCCAAGATGGCCGAATTACAGTTTAACAAATTCTTCACTACTCCAGACGGCACAGAGCTCGCAAAGGAGCTGGTGACCTGTCTGGTCAACAGATCAATTGCAGAAGGCGGTTCCGTGGACACTATTTCGCGAATCCTGCAAGATCGATGTGAAAGCTACTGCTCTAGCAGTGATGTAGTTATTTATAAGGCTCTTGAGTATCTACGAAAGGCCAAAGCTCTGGGAGATGGCGATATGGACCTCAAAACACAGAACTTGAATGACTCGGTGCGAATGTTCCAGCGGGCTGCTGGTACAATCCACGTCGAGACTCTCAAGGAAGCTATTCACGAGTATTCCGAGCTTCAATTCTACCCAGGAGCCGTAGAAGTGGCCCTGTCAGTCGCAACCGAACTCGACCGTGGCAACGTAGCCCTTGGTTATCTGCACGATGGCAAGCAAGAAGCAGATGCCAGAAAAGGATTCTACGACCAACGACAGCAGATTTACGAACAAATCTTCCAGGTGCTGGACGCAGTCGACCAAAGGGCCGCAGATGAGACTGCTTCAAACTCCAATCAGGTGTCAATGAACCGATTGCGGGACGACACTTACAACATTTGCTTTGCCAGCAATGACGAAGTGTTCCACTATGCATTTTACGACTGGTTCTTTAGGAAGAATCTAGAATCGCGGCTTCTGAATGTCACTACCCCGTACGTGCTGCCTTACTTGAAAACGTATGCGAAGACCAAAGTGGAAATTGCCGATCTGCTGTGGATATACTGCCAAAAACACGAAGACTACTATTCTAGTGCACAGGTGCTGTTTGATCTGGGGGCTAAATCAGATTTCGAACTCCAGCTAGAGCAACGTATAGAGTTTTTATCACGAGCTCGTGGCTATTGTAATTGCGAATGCCCACCCCATCTTCGACAGGCCATGGGACAGCTGTCTGTGTCTATCCAGGAATACCTGGATATTGCGTCTTTGCAGGATGATATTTTGCGAGCGATCCGGGAGGATGCCCGCTTCGAAGAGGAGCAGCGGCAATTAGCCATCCAACAGCTGGATGGCAAAATCCTGCCCGTGAGTGATTTATTCAACCAATATGCAGATCCGTTGGGTTACTACGAAATTTGCCTATCCATTTTCCAAGTGACTGATTATCGCGGATACGATGAAATCACCCGATGTTGGAGCAACGTTATCGAAAACGCGGGAAGCACTGAAAGCGACAACGAACGGTACGAGCTAGTGTCGGCCGTGGTGCAACGTCTGGGTCAACAATTCATGCTAGCGGAATTTGTGTTCCCCACGGATTTCTTGGTGCCTCAATTGGAAGCTTATGCACTGGAAAAGGCCCCTCAAGCGCCACGAGGTTGGGTGGTTGACACGTTTTTGAATGCGGGCATGAGTTTTGAATCATTGCATGCATTGTTGATGGATTTGTTGGATCGCAAGGAGTCTCCATTCGATGAGCAGGCTGCCCAAAAGCGACTAGCTCTGGATCTGTTGTATTTGATTGAAAAATGGACTGGTCCTAGTGTACCAAGTAGACGCCAAGTCGGGGCAGTTATTAACGATAGCGACATTCAGCGACTGACTTCCATAGCTGGCACCGGAACTAAGGATGCTGAAGAAGTAGTTAGACGACTCAAGTTTTAGAAATATTATATTTACTCCTCTTTGTGGTATGCGATCCATCTTTGGAACCACCTTCCTCTAGCTGCAATGCTCCCTTTTACCGAGATTTTGCCGACCCCATCATTCCGTGCGGCTTGTTCAACAAGTTTATTTTTAAACGCTTTTCTCAACTGCTAGTAGCAATTGTTAGCGGGAAAGCGGTGCAAAGTGCTGACTGCCAACTTATGTAATACTCCTCTAGAGGTAAAATACCCGCGATCTCTTTTTTTTGACCGCATGGGGCGTGGCGGTATGGCGGGGCAACAAACCCTGGCGGTTGGAAAAAATGATTCATTTGGGTACATTTGTGAACATTTTTTTTTTCTTCATGCAAGTCGAGATGCGCTTACCCCGGATTTTTCTGGTATGGTGGTGTTGCTTTGTGTCATTTAACTATGTAACTATGTTTGTACAAATGATCTAATATGAAAAGAAACTTGGTAATAAGAAAAAAATTTTCCTTCCCCTAAGGAGTCAACAGTTTGTAAACATGTTTGTTTCTGTTTGGATCACAAGGGAACTCTCACTTACTATATAAAAACCCCAAAGCCCCTGGTGGGATGCTTTTGCTTTCTTTGACACCAAGAAAAAAAAAAAATGCTGAATTACCTTCCAGTAGAGCTCATCAATAATGTGCTTGATTACTTGCCATCAGGTGATTTGGTGGTTCTCCAGAGCACGTGCCGTGACCTACGAGCAATAGTTGCTGCCAAAATGTGGAATCATTTAGATATGAAGTGTTCCCGTCAGGGTTTCAATATGAAATCGTACGTTGGGGATCATGATCATTGCTGTAAACCGTCAGTTTCGTTTTATCATCAGCATAGTTGTAAAAAGGGAGGTTATGTATCTTGCAATATCAACTCCAACTTGCGTCAATTCGTCAAGGCCATGATTCGAGGCGATTTCGATGTGGCTTGTGAGTGGGTTCGAGTGTTGACTTTGACCAGCCCATTTACGCTAGATTGTGACCTACCCAAGCTTATCAGTGATGTGGACGCTGAAAATGTGACGAAGGACCAATTAGTGGCATGGTTGCTGAACGCAGTGCCTTCAAAATTTGATAAACTACGATTGGTGGAGCTTATGATTGATTTTGACTCAACTGCCACTACGCAAAAGACACCAGTGGTTGCAAACCTTCTGGAACAGCTGCCAAAAAATATTGAAACTAACGTTTGTGTCAATTTGAAACGAATGACTCAAGTACCGGCCATGTCGTTTGGCAACGTCAAGATTCTACGAATTCAGTGCGACGGGTTGGAGGATGTACAGAAAATGTGTGGACCATATCTACCTACGACGATCGAACGATTCGACCTTGTTGACTACAACGAAATCAATGCATCCAGTCTCAAGGTATTCTTCTCGCAATGCCGAAACTTGCAGTCTGTCAGCCTCAAGTGGGGCAACGTCAACAACCCAGACTCAATCGAATGGCTACCAAGCTCGGTTACCAACCTGCAAATGTGCCATTTCCAAGAGGGTTCAATAGCCCAAGATCAAGAGCCACAGCCAGTGCAGGCTACCAACGTTACCAGCTTCAAGTCATACACACGACATGGCAGCGTCTTCCAATGCATCAAGTTCCCCAACCTCGAACGACTGTCTGTGCAGGGCCCAGTTGATGATCCGGAACCACTTGTGGGAGCGGTTGCGGCTGCATGTGGCACTTCACCATTGCTCAAGCAAATCAAGTTCAGACGTTTGCGAGTGGACTTTGTTGCGTCGGTACTCAAGCGGGCCAGGGGCAAGGGCGGCGCTAATATCAAGAGCTTGGTAGTGCAACCAGGCAAGACTACTAACCCAATCACATTTGCTGAATACTGTCAACTTGCTACTCAACTTCGAAATGGCTTGCAATCGCTAGTTATCAACGTCAGCTCACTGTCGCAATCCGAGGTTGTGCGGTTCCTGCGAAAGGTTGTGTCATTCTGTCCAACCATCAATCACGTGGTGATTGAGCACATGTTCATGCCAACCAGCAACGGACCGGAGTGGATCACCAAGGTGGACAAGCCTTACGTGTTTGACGACTATTCCAGAATCGGCGTAGCGCCGAACTGGAGCTATCAGGTTGACATCGAACGATTCCGGCAATTGCATGTTCCACAGACCACCACCAGTCAAGAACAAATCAAAGCATGCGCAGTGCGGGAATCTTACTCATCTCGACAGGAGGTTCCGGTATGCTGAACACACACTCTATTTATTTAATCTCGCTCTCGCTGAATTTACTATCCCAAAACTGCATGATTATGTATGTATGTATATACATTATTATTAATATTATTTATCAATTACGCCGAACCTATATCGTGTAAGCCACTGTAGCATTGTTCTCCCGTTTCACCAGCACCACCATAGTTCACAGTTCCCCTGTTCCTCCAGATTGGTTAGTTGATACGCTACAGTGCCAGTATTGTAATTGTATATCGATGTAATAGGGGAAGTGGGGTGTCACTTGACTTTGGCATGACTAACCGCGCCGACCGACTTGCCGACACCCTGAGAGTCTTCTTTTTTTAAAAAAGGAAGCAAAATACAGTCGACGGCTGGGATTGTTGACGATAGTAGCTCGTAAGGGGGCGTCAGACTGTTTTTTTGCTTCTTTTTTTTTAAAAAAAAAGAAGAATCCACCAGCTGCGCAATGTTGTCACCCCATAGTACCCCAGACTTGGTACTGCAGAGTCCGCCGCTTTGCCTTGCGCTTTCCCCCCTCGTGGGCAGGGCAGGGACCTTGTTCGTTGTTCTTTGACCTGCAAGTAAGTTGCAGATTCTAATAGCTATATAAATAAAGCAGGTGTTTCTTAGATTTTTCTCTCTATCCCAAAAATGAACGACGAAGTTGATAGATACAACAATCAACCAGTCCCCAAAAAGCTATTGAAACAGTACCAAAATCGTCTTAGACAATTCACTGACACCGGTCAGTACTCCAACCTATACCTTCCTCAGTTCTATGACCGTGCTAGAACCGATAAGACTGAAGATGTAAAGCTGCAGGTGTGGTCGGTTCCAGGGCTGGAGAGACCCCGGTTCAAGGAGGCTATGAAGAGAGCAACCTGGAGAGCAACCAGAAAGGGTGAGCAATTCGGTCCGTCCTGGTCAACCCATTGGTTCAAGGTCCAGCTCAAGATTCCTAGTGATTGGGCTGATGCGGAACAAATCATCTGGAATTGGGACTCCAGTGATGAAGGTTTCTTGTTTGATGAAGAGGGTAACGGTGTTATCGGGTTGAGTAACCAAGATCGAAAAGAGTGGATTGTGCCAAACGAATGGAAAGACGGTAAATGGCACACTTTTTACATCGAAACCAGTTGTAACGAAATGAGTGGTGACGGTTCTCCTCCAAATATGAACCGATATTTTAGATTGAACACTGCCGATTTGGTGTGGCCCCATCTGGAAGCAAGAGCCTTGTATATTGATTATTGGATCATGACTGATGGCGCACGGGAAATGAGTGGATGGCAGAAACATCGTGCTAGAGAATTGGGTAACCAAATTATCGACACATTTGACCCTAACAATGCCGATGAGTCCATTGCCAAGTGCAGAAAGATTGCATCCAAGTTTGTTGGTGAACTTGTCAATTCCTCAGATGTGTACAAGAACAGTAACGAGAACTTTGTATACGCAATTGGTAACTGCCATATTGACACGGCTTGGTTGTGGCCATTTGCTGAAACCCACCGAAAGGTTGGACGATCATGGGCTTCTCAGCTTCAATTGCTGGACAGATATCCAGAATACATTTTTGCAGCTTCGCAAATCCAGCAATTCCACTGGCTTTCACAGGACTACCCAGATGTGTTTGAACGGGTCAAGACTGCAGCCAAGGGAGGTCGATTTATCTGTATTGGTGGTTCTTGGGTCGAACATGACACCAATATGCCAAGTGGTGAATCAATGACTCGACAATTCTTGTTAGGTCAGCGATTCTTTGAACATCATTTCGGTTTCCGAACCAGAACTTTCTGGTTACCAGATTCTGTAAGTTTGTTTTGTTTTTCTTGACTTTTTACTAACATGTGGCTCATGCTTGTAGTTTGGCTACTCTCCTCAGGTTCCTCAATTCTGCAGACTTGCAGGCATGGACAGATTCTTGACTCAAAAGTTGTCTTGGAGTGACACAAACAGTTTCCCTCATTCATCTTTCAGATGGGTGGCCCTAGATGGTTCACAAGTTGTTGTACACTGTCCTCCAGACAACACATACACTGCTCCAGCTCATTTCGGTGATGTAGCAAGATCGTTGAACAACCACAAGGACCTCGAAGTTGACCGTGTGGGTATGTTGTTGTATGGTTACGGTGATGGTGGTGGTGGACCAACTGCTGAAATGATTGAAAAGCTGCGACGATGTCGAGGTGTTGCTGATACAGTTGGTGAGCTTCCACGAGTGGTTTCTGGTCCTACTGTAGACGAATTTTACGACAAGATTGTGGAAGACACAGACAATGGCAACAAATTGGCTACTTGGAATGGTGAAATGTATTTGGAATACCACCGTGGTACCTATACTACCCAAGGAGCCATCAAACGAGGCAACCGATACAGTGAATTGTTGATGCACGATGTTGAATGGATTGCAACCTTGGCTTCTGTTGTCAATGCTGATTACACGTATCCAACCAAGGACATTGAAGGACTATGGCAAGATGTTTGTTTGAATCAATTCCATGATGTGCTTCCAGGTTCAAGTATTGAAATGGTATATGACGACGCACGACCATTGTACGATTCCATCTTCAAACGAGGTCAAGATGTCGTTAAAAAGGCACTGGATGCTTTGGGTGTTCAACGAGAAAAGTCCAAGAATGCCCAATTGGTTGCTATCAACACGTATCCATGGGCCAGATCCGAGATCATTGAGGTTGAAGAAGACCGAGAACATGCCCAGGTGTCTGGAGAGAAGAACTTGGTGCGAGTTGTTGCGGACAATGCAGGTGTTGCACGACCTGTGGATATTGCAGTCGAAGACAACATGGCTGCCAGAGCCAAGGAGACATCTCCTGGGGTATTCGAGCTCTCCAACAGCAAGCTCAAGGTTACTGTTGTTGGCGGTTCGCTAACTAGTGTATGGGATATTGAAGAATCACGAGAGGTTCTTGCTGAGGGCCAGAAGGGTAACCAATTGGTCATCTACAACGACACCCCATTGTCATTCCCAGCTTGGGATACTGATTTGTATCACTTGGATACAAGAAAGGAGGTTGCTCCAGGTACTGTTACAATTACAGAAACCGGCCCATTGCGAGCCAGTCTTGAAGTTGTCCAGCAGATTAGCCCAGACAGCAGCATCAAGACAACCATCTCGCTAGACTCTGCACATGCTAGCAACGAAGACAGCTTGATTTCGTTCACCAGCGAAGTAGACTGGCATGAGACCTACAAGTTCCTCAAGGTGGAATTCCCAGTCGACGTGCGAAGTGACTTTGCAACCTACGAGACTTCTTACGGATCTCATCGACGAGCAACTCACTTCAACACCTCTTGGGATACGGCCCGATTTGAAGTTTGTGGCCATAAATGGGCTGATTTGAGTGACAACACTTACGGTGTGGCCATCTTGAACGACTCCAAGTACGGCTATGCGGTCCACGGCAACATGATGCGATTGTCTCTGTTGAGATCACCAAAATCTCCAGATGCACACGCTGATATGGGCAAACATGTGATTCGATACGCAATGTATCCTCACTTGGGTCCTGGGGTCACTGCAGGTGTTGTACGAGCTGGTTACAACTTTAACCATCCATTGAAGGCTGCCTACGTTCCAAACGTCGCCAAGCCTGTCGACGAGCACGAAGACCATGTCTTCAGTGCAATCACTCTCCGTGGCAATCCAGCACTGGTGCTGGCTACCATCAAGCGTCATGAAGACGACGAGGACACTTCACTGGGCTTGCTTCCAGTGAGAGGTGCTAAGGGAGCCAAGAACGTCATCACACGAGTGTACGACTCTTTGGGTGGCCGAGCTCGAGGTACTATTCGATGCGAATTCGGCATCGCCAAGGCCTTCAAGGTCAATTCGCTCGAAGACGACCTGGAGGAGATCAAGGTCAACTCAGACGGCCGGTCCATCGACATTGAGCACAAGCCGTTCGAGATCGCCTCGTACCGACTGCAACTGGCCTAGACTCTAGCTACGACACACTATATATTACACATTTCGCTTCTAGACGTTTGTAGCATTGAACACGAACACGTTTTACTTGTCCTTCTACTGTTTTTGCTTCTTTTTTAAAAAAGAAGCAAAAACAGTACTAGAACATCACGCCTAGGGTGGCTTTCCTCTTTTTTAAAAATGAAGCAAAAACAGTACTTCCGTTATCAGTAGTCCAACCTCCTTCGCAGTCAGCTGAGCGATGCAGATGTGGGGGTGGCAGGGGGTCTGGTCTGTCCTGTCGTGGCGGCTACCATCGTCGGGGAACGGAAAGAGAGAATGTAGATAGACCGGTATATCCGATTCTCACACACACAGTATATCTCGGCAGGCAGGAGAGATAATTTCTCTTGTTTAGACTTGACCTGTTACACTCTATCTAAATCAAATCACAGCCAACCCCACACTCACTTGAACCAGCTAGAACTATGAGTTATACAGTAGTAGGTTGAATTTTCCTTGAGATACTTGTGCTAACGCTTCATAAAATAGCCCTTGCTTGTAGCGGGTATGCTCATTACGGGATGTGCAAACAGCATTCTAAACAAACTGCAGGATAACACCTGTGTAAACAACTGCGATGGACCCCCTAAGGAACGGGAGCACTTCGAACAACCTGTATTCCAAACAGTCCAGATGTTTGTAGCAGAAGCATGCTGTATGCTGTTTTATATTTGGTTACGACACCGATCTAGAAAACAGGGCTACGAGGCCGTACCAGATATCGAAACAGACAACTCCAATGCTCCTCAGGCGCCTCCAAAATTGAAAGGTAGGAACATTCTACTTCTGGGTATTCCTGCCTTTTTTGACATCTGCGGCACCACCTTGATGAACATCGGCCTTCTGTATACTCCTGTGTCGATTTACCAGATGATTCGTGGATCATTGGTGCTATTTGTGGCGTTTGAATCCATTGTATTCTTAAAACACAAAATCAGCTTGATCCAATGGTGGGGTCTGATCACAGTCACTCTAGGAGTGTTCTTGGTTGGGCTCAGCGCTAGAATCAACGCAGAGAAGGACCAAGAGATCGTGTCAGATGGACTACAGAAAACCCCCTTTGAGGTCAGTCTGGGTATATTTATGGTATTGTTGGCACAGACATTTACAGCATCACAATTCACAGTAGAGGAGTACATTTTGAACAAGTTTTCGATGCATCCGGTCAAAGTGGTAGGCTACGAAGGGTTGTATGGCACGTCAATTACGGTAGCTATCTCAGGGATTGTGTTTGCAATCATCCATGGAAAGTCGACCTATGACAACATGTTCAACATCCTGATAGGAATGCAGCAATTCTTCACAAACAGTGCTTTGTTTTGGGCGGGGATCTTTATCATGATCTCGATTGCAGGGTTTAACTGCTGCGGTCTTTCGGTGACCCGCCAGTTAAGCGCCACTGCCCGATCCACTGTAGACACTTGTAGAACTGTAGGCATCTGGTTTGTCTCGTTTTTGCTGGGGTGGGAGAGCTTCCACATGTTGCAGATGATCGGGTTCGGGTTTTTGGTGTATGGAACAATGGTCTTCAATGGGGTTTTGCATCACAAACCTGCTGACAAGGCGGATCAAGAAAGCGACTCAACCGACTCTGAAAGCGGACTGCTCAGCCGGTCCCACGAAGCATAGAATAGAAAATGGATATTTATTTATTTTATTTATTCCATCAATGGAATTGACATGTCACGTGCGCCCTGGCCCAAGTAACGCTTCCCGCGGATTTCTTCTTTTTTTCAAAAAAGAAGCAAAAAACAGTCGACAATTGGAATAAACGAACCGTACTCTATCCAATTATGCCCTCGTTACCCTCCTAAAAGGACCAGAACACCGTTTTTGACCCCCTAAAGAGGCTCCACCCAATCTGGTGCCAGTGTGAGCCGCACACAACTGGGTGCAACGCTTCGGTGGATTTCTTCTTTTTTTATAAAAAGAAGCAAAAAACAGTAGACAATTGGAATAAACGGACCTCAAGCTCTCCAATGGTGGTCTCGCTTTCCCCTAAAAATGGCCGGAACATCGTTTTTCGACCCCCAAGCCTGGTGCCATCCCACCTCCCCTCCAACGTCTACTGTTTTTGCTTCTTTTTTAAAAAAGAAGGACTCCACCGGTAGGAGCACTGTCTTCTTTTTCAAAAAAGAAGCAAAAACGGTGCCTGCGGCGCCTTCGATCCCCGTTGGCATGCCGGCTCGTAACTGTAACTGCAGTGCGGCCCAGCCCCACCGCAATATATAAAGCTTTGATCTCGCTCACAACCCCGACCCAGAAGATCAAACAAATCATGAAATCAGACGCCGAATATCTTCAATTGGCCGTTGACCAAGCCCAAAAGAGTACGTTAGTGCCCTTCATAGCTCAATTACATGAATCATTTACTAACAGATGCCAAATATCAGGTTTTGACGAGGGTGGAGTGCCTATCGGTGCAGTCCTTGTGTCTAAAGACGGTAAAATTTTAGGTGCCGGCCACAACCAACGAGTGCAAAAAGGTTCAGCTATTCTTCACGGTGAGATGGACGCTCTAGAGAACTCGGGAAGACTTCCAGGAAGCGCCTACAAGGGTGCCACTATGTACACTACTTTGAGTCCATGTGATATGTGTACTGGTGCCTGTATTATGTATGGTATCACCCGAGTTGTGATGGGCGAGAACAAGACTTTCTTAGGCGGTGAAGAACACCTAAAGCGAAAAGGTATCGAGGTGGTCAATCTCGAGAGCGACAAGTGTTATCAGCTGATGCAAGACTTTATCAAGGCTAAGCCTGAAGTGTGGAACGAAGACATCGGAATCTAACTAAGTAAATGTATGTACTCTACTCAATTGATGCCGTAGAACGTTCCACTGTTTTTTGCTTCTTTTTTTAAAAAAAGAAGACATCACCCCTACGAAAACAGGCACACAGTACCCCTACAAGTGACTTCTTTTTTTTAAAAAAGAAGCAAAAAACAGTGGCCGTTGGGGCTCGAAACGCTGATAACGAATTTCGCTAGAATGTTCACGAAAAAACTGTGAATTTCTGTCGGACCCCGGAGCCGATCCGATCCCAATACAGACCCCAAGCGAGAAAGGAATACTAGCGGCATGATTCGTTGACGAGTGACGAACTGTGTCCCGACTAGCCGGAACCAGCGTAGCGTAGTGTACAGTACAGTGCACAGCACAGCTGATTAATTAATTTCAAACCAAATCATTTCTATCCCCTTAACATAAACATATTCTCTAGCTTTTCGTTTTTGATAGAGAGATCAGGGCATTACTAAGATCGACCGGGACCAATAAGCAGAAGCAGGCGTGATTGGTCTCTGCTACAAAACATTTGTATTTTTGGAATCGTTTCGAAATGAGTGATCGTGACGATAGCAGTGGCTATGGTGACAGCCATCAAGAGCAACATCAAGAACACCAACAACGACCTTCGTCCCAAGGACAGGGTGAAGAGCAAAGTCAAGAGCATGGGGCACGACCAAGACGTGGAGTTTACACTATAAACCATATCTATACCTTCACGTATGGCGGATTTCTAAATAACGAAGACCCCCAGCAACAGCAACAGCAACAGCAACAACAGCATGGTAACTTTATGTTTAGATGGATGGGCGGACCTACGGCGAATCAAGATGATACTGGTGGTGGAAACGAAAATGACAACGGTGGTGGGGCAACTTTCGCATTTGGACCATTATTCCAAGGGTTCCAGCCTCAGAAACCTAGGGCAAGTGAAAGGGCAATTCGAAAACTAAAGCAGCTTGATCTCCAGGATATTGACCCTTCTAATCGAAATTGTTCTATTTGTTTCGATGCCTATACGGATCCCAAAGAGCTCAAGGCTTCTGAAAAAGCAGAAAAGGACACTGATAACGATCCGCCAGAATCAGTGCCTGGAATGGCACTCGAACCCGAACTAGAGGCTGAGCCTGAGGCTTATCCGGATCCTGATATTCAAATGCCAGATGAAAATGAAGACCAGGATCCGTCGGAGAGTGTTCCAGAAGAACCGGAATTACCAAACGATCACAGACCTATTGAGATGCCCTGTGGTCACCAGTTTGGCTTAGCATGTTTAAAAGAATGGTTGAAGGATTCAAACACATGCCCAATGTGTCGGACTGCCATTGAAAGTCATAATGAATATCTTCGAGATACCGGACAACGTCCAGAACGACCGCAGTTCTTGGATGTTCTGAATAGATTTATATCACCAATGTTCAGTCCAAGGCGGCCACAGCCACAGCAACGACAACGACAACAAGGCAGTGATAACAATGACGAAGATCCTCCAGAAAGCGTACCAGAGGATGAGCAACATCAACAGCAAGGACAGGCACAAGGCAACACTGAAAACGGAGGATTTTTCAATCGTCGAGTGCATTTTGATCCAATCAACAACTCGTTGAGCTTTTTACTATTTGATTCACGAGTAGACGGAGGCAGTAACAGAAATAACAGCAATAACGACAGTGATAGCAGTAGCAGTAGCAGTAGCAGCAACAACAATAACGAAAACAACGACAACAACAACAACAACAGCAGCAGAGCCAACACTCCACATATTCATACATTTCTCAGCCGAGAAACCATGGAGGGCTTGATTAATTCGCTACATAACTCGACACCCACCCCAGCACCTGCACCAGCGTCGGCATCAGCATTAGCATCAACATCAACATCAACATCAACATCAACATCAACATCAACATCGACATCGACATCGACATCAACATCAACATCAACATCAACATCAACATCAACATCAACATCAACATCAGCACAGCAATCTCAACCTTCACGAGGCAATGCTGCGGATTCTAACCGATCCAATCGTAACCGAGAGTCACGACACCATCCTTATGCTCCATCAACGGCTACCAGTTCTACTAACGAGCCTAGTAGCACGACGATTGATCATCGGCAACTGCAGTGTGCTTCGGTTCCGATGTCGCTTTGCGTTGGAGGAGAGATTGACCATGACAACGAGGGAGGAACTTTCAACGATCGACTTCTTCGACTGGATTGCGGACACGGGTATCACGAACCTTGCTTACGAATGTCAATGCGGGCTCACGGAGATGTTGAGATTCCGAATTTGACACCGACAGACGACAGTGCGACCCGGCAAGCATGGTGCATGGTATGCCGACGCTACCAGACCGTTGAGCATTAACTTATTTATTATTATTGCATTGTGGCTGTACATGTATTATTATGTGTTTGTAAGAGTATGTAAGGGTCGGACTATAGAGCTTCTAGTTTAGTGCATTTTTTTTTGGCGCTTGCCAAACGTCCACTGTTTTTTGCTTCTTTTTTTTAGAAAAGAAGACACTACCCCCATTATTTACTGTTTTTGCTTCTTTTTAAAAAAAGAAGAACATTATTCGCAGCGTCATGTCTTCTTTTTTTTAAAGAAAGAAGCAAAAAACAGTAGGCGACTCGGGATATACCCCTGACTAGCGTCGGTCGAGGCTAGGGGGCACACACTACAACCGGAGTTAGCTATACTATTTCTAGGCGCCCAGAGCTTTGATCGATTACCAATATTTACCTATTTCTGTGCTACCGTGACGAAATACAAACAATTCGTAATAATAAATATATATATATATATACCCGCTCCCCAGCGTCCTCGCTCGTTCGCTTTCCATCTTCTACACAAACGAACTACACACTCCAGTAGGATACAAGGTAAGTTATACAGTAGATAGAAGACAAGAGAATCAATATTGTCAGCGACAGTGCAGTGACGTTGCTTTGCATCAATGAAACATGGCCAGTATCGTGCGGCTTCCAAGGTAGTAACAGAGTGTCGGAGTCGGGCCGCCGACGCTCCGACATTCTTTCACCTCGCATACGTTTACCATATGCGATGGCCTGCGCGCGCTCGCGGGGAAAGTGGTAAAAGCCCTGCGTAGATACGGTACACTAAAATGAAATATGCGGGTGCATGATGGTGGGAAAGGTAAGGGTCGGTATTGTCTCATTCCATTGACTCAAATCTGGGAATTCTCTAGGTCAACAAAGCAATTTGGGTAACGTAACGTTGTACCAAACAAATGCGGGAGTGAATGCAGTCAAAGACCGCCCAATTAGTGGTCAAGGTACTATGCATGACGCTAGAAATTAGCTTTGACTATTTTCCTTGCCCATGCTGGCTGGCTATACCTTCCTAGTGTCTTAGCACCTGGAGTTGTTATGTCATTCTTTATGCCTTGTTTCGGACCCAGAGACCAGACCTCCATGTAAACACAAATGTTTCTGTATAGTGAAGCTGAACAAAGTCAACCTAAAAGTGGAGAACACTATAAGGACAAGAGAAAATATGCAACCATGAAAATTAAAAAAGAAAAGTCACTGGAGTTCGGCTTTATCGATCGTACACTGTGCCTAAAAGAATTTATTGGTGACCATGTCAGGGCTGCATTGCGTTACGTAGAGAGGGAGCATGGAATTCAGTTTTATGCAGATCCTTTCTTTTCTGGTAACAATAACACACTCCATGGCTCAAAGAGCAGGGAAAAAAAAACTCAGTTTTAAACTCTTGTTGCTAGAGTATTTCTTATAATTGTTCTCTCTTGTCATTGTCACTATCAATTTTGATTTTTCTTGAATTCTTTAGAAATCAATACTAACTAAACCAAACACACAAAGACATATCGACAATGTCGAATTCAGCTCAATACCCTAATGCTGGTGAGCAGCAGCAGCATCAGCATCAGGAGCAAGATTTGGAAAAAAATGTAGGCAATAGTAGTAGCAACAACAACTATGATGATGATAGTGAAGAAGAAGACGACATGGATGCATTTATTGATGAATTGCAGTCGGATGATGGAGATGACGACTTCTTTGAAGAAGAGGCCGCTGCAGGAACATCAGCTCGTCCAGTACCTGAAGCTCTGTTGCAAACAGACCCTCAGATTGGTTTGACAAGTGATGAAGTGGTGCAACGACGAAAAAAGTTCGGATTGAACCGAATGAGTGAGGAAAAGGAAAACATGTTTCTCAAGTTTTTCATGTTTTTTGTTGGTCCAATTCAATTCGTCATGGAGGCTGCAGCCGTGTTAGCTGCAGGTTTAGAAGACTGGGTAGATTTTGGCGTGATCTGTGCATTATTATTATTAAACGCATGTGTTGGGTTCATCCAAGAATTCCAAGCAGGCTCAATTGTGGATGAGTTGAAAAAAACACTGGCTTTGCAAGCCGTTGTACTACGAGATGGTCAAGTTCAGGAAGTGGATGCTTCCGAAGTTGTACCAGGGGACATTCTTCAAGTTGAAGAAGGTACCATCATTCCTGCCGATGGTAGACTTGTAACCCACGATTGCTTCTTACAGGTTGACC
Organism: Blastobotrys proliferans; assembly: GCA_003707485.3. Lineage (NCBI taxonomy): Eukaryota > Fungi > Ascomycota > Dipodascomycetes > Dipodascales > Trichomonascaceae > Blastobotrys > Blastobotrys proliferans. The sequence goes on from PPJI03000016.1 coordinate 86,200, forward strand.
AATCGGCCATTACTGGTGAATCTCTGGCTGTAGACAAGCATGATGGTGATAATACCTATTCGTCTTCTACCGTCAAGCGAGGTGAAGCTTTTATGATTGTTACTGCAACCGGTGACAACACTTTTGTGGGTAGAGCTGCTGCTTTGGTCAACAAGGCATCTGCCGGAAGCGGTCATTTCACTGAAGTTTTGAATAACATTGGTACTATTCTTTTGCTACTTGTCATTGTAACCTTGCTGGTGGTCTGGGTATCATGTTTCTATCGTTCCGATGATATTGTCAAGATTTTGCGATATACCCTTGCCATCACCATTGTTGGTGTGCCTGTCGGTTTGCCAGCCGTGGTCACCACCACAATGGCCGTAGGGGCTGCATATTTGGCCAAAAAGAAGGCCATTGTGCAGAAGTTGTCTGCCATTGAGTCTTTGGCTGGTGTCGAAATCTTGTGTTCGGATAAGACTGGTACCTTGACCAAAAACAAGCTGTCATTGAGTGAGCCCTACACTGTTGAAGGTGTGGAACCAGATGATTTGATGCTTACTGCATGTTTGGCAGCCTCTCGAAAGAAGAAAGGTTTGGATGCAATTGACAAGGCCTTTTTGAAATCACTGAAACTGTACCCAAGAGCAAAAAACACCTTGACCAAGTACAAGGTGCATGAATTCCACCCCTTTGATCCAGTGTCCAAAAAGGTAGTTGCAGTTGTTGAATCTCCTGCAGGCGAACGAATTGTGTGTGTTAAAGGTGCACCATTGTTCGTTTTGAAGACTGTTGAAGAAGATCATCCAATCCCTGAAGAGGTCTCCAATGATTACAAGAACAAAGTTGCCGAATTTGCCTCTAGAGGTTTTAGATCGCTTGGTGTGGCCCGAAAACGAGGCGAAGGACACTGGGAAATTCTTGGTATCATGCCATGTTCTGATCCTCCACGACATGACACTGCTAGAACCGTCAACGAAGCCAAGAATTTGGGTTTGAGCATCAAAATGCTGACTGGTGATGCGGTTGGTATTGCACGAGAAACCTCAAGACAATTGGGACTGGGAACCAACATCTACAATGCCGAGAAATTGGGTCTCGGTGGAGGCGGTGATATGAGTGGTTCTGAAGTATATGACTTTGTAGAAGCAGCTGATGGTTTTGCTGAAGTGTTTCCACAACATAAATACAATGTGGTGGAAATCTTGCAACAGCGAGGATATCTTGTTGCAATGACTGGCGATGGTGTCAATGACGCACCATCATTGAAAAAGGCTGATACGGGTATTGCTGTCGAAGGTGCATCAGATGCTGCACGTTCTGCATCAGACATTGTCTTCTTGGCTCCAGGTTTGAGTGCCATTATTGATGCATTGAAGACTTCGCGACAAATCTTCCACCGAATGTATGCATATGTTGTGTATCGTATTGCCTTGTCATTGCATTTGGAGCTGTTTTTGGGTCTCTGGATTGCCATTCTGGATCAATCTTTGAATATTGAACTGGTTGTCTTTATTGCAATCTTTGCTGATATTGCCACCTTGGCCATTGCCTATGATAATGCTCCTTTCTCTCCACATCCCGTCAAGTGGAATCTGCCTAAACTATGGGGTATGTCTGTAGCATTGGGTATCATTTTGGCCATTGGTACATGGATCTGTTTGACTACAATGATTGCTGGAGGAGAAAACGGTGGTATCATTCAAAACTTCGGTCATCGAGATTCTGTGTTGTTTTTGCAGATTTCACTGACTGAAAATTGGTTGATTTTCGTCACCAGAAGCAACACTGCATTCTACGACAGTATGCCATCGTGGGAATTGGCTGGTGCTGTCGGTATTGTGGATATCATTGCCACGCTATTTTGTGTATTTGGATGGTTCATTGGGGGCCAGACCAGTATTGTTGCTGTTGTTAGAGTGTGGATCTTTTCGTTTGGTGTTTTCTGTGTTTGTGCTGGTCTGTATTACATCATGCAAGACTCTGCTAGATTTGACAATCTGGTTCACGGCAGAGGTCTTCGAGAGAAGCCCAAGCAGCGATCACTGGAAGATTTTGTTGTTGCTATGCAACGAGTATCCACACAGCATGAGAAGAACAGCTAGTCTCTATCTTTTTTGTTTTAGTTCGTTAATACCCGTTTATGAATATATATTATAATGTGTTTTGTGTTTTCAAACCGCTTTTTGCTTCTTTTTCTGGAATTCCAAAGTGTTATTCTTTTTTAAAAAAGAAGCAAAAACAGTAGACGATGGGGTGGGTGTCGGAGCCGCATGAACGTGCGGCTCACCTAAGGTCGCAACGCAGCGAAGTAGGCATATATACCAGCCGTCATATTCCTTTTGTTTTTAAACTGATCTGACAGCGTGACTCACGTTCAACCGATACACCACTCGGTTGAAAAACCGTCAACGGTTCATGTGCTCAAGGGCATCTCCCAAGCATTTCATCGGGGGCGCCGTTTCACGTCACGACACAACAACTCAATCATGGGGGACATCAGCCACTTCAACAGCGTAACTGGCCTGTCAGCGACCCAATTCGATCAGTGTTACAAGCTGGTTCGGAACATTAAAGGGATGTACGAGGGCAGTGGCATGGGATGGGACTCGAAGGCGAAGAAGGACGAGATGAAGGATCCGCAGATGGAGTATCTCATCGTAGGCGAGGGCGACAGTGTGGATGCATTTGCGTCGTACATGCGGGATACTGAAGAAGACGGGATTCGTCTGACGTATCTGTACGAGCTTCATGTGGGCAAATCAAAACAAGGGAAAAGCATCGGCTCCACGTTGCTCAACGCAGTCAAAAATAACAGCGTGGGCACGATATGGCTAACAGTTTTCAATATGAATAAGCGTGCTTTACAGTTCTATGAAAAGCATGGGTTTCATACAGTGGATGTGATAGGCGAGGGCAAGGTTGGCTGGAGCATTATGGAGTGGACCGCCGAGGAGGGTCGAGGTCAGAACCTGGTCCACACTCGCGAGTCATGTTAGCTATACGGTCCATCATCCAGCCAGATATGGCGCCTGTGTTGTTTCTAGTTTTGCCCATGTCATGGTCGTATTTAAACTCAATTGACGGATGCACTGGGTGGCCCAATCGTAGCCCGAAACCCAGGCCACAGTACCGATCGTGAGGCAAGAATCTGTATGCTAAGCAGCCATCAAACTTCTCACACGACTTGCGGCACATATCAACAGATGCATAGGGCCTGAGTGCTGCATTTGTCTGGGCAACCAGATTCTCTTCTACGTCCTTCTCGTATGAAAAGACCAGGTCTCTGGCATTGTTGTCCCAGTTGATGCGTACAGATTGTATATAAGGTTCGTAAAAATCGTGGTAAATGTCTCGGTACAAAAGCTTGTGATTGTCGGTCACTTTTTCGTACTCATACAGTCGTTCTACGTCATGCGGTGTTACATGATGAAACGAGATCAATGGCAAACACCAATTATCGTGGGTAATTTGAACATCCCAGACAGAGTTTCCTTGAAACGAAACATGCCTTCTGTCTGGACGTGCAGCCAGGTCCCATTGCTCTCTTTCTGGCAGATCAAAGTTGTATCCACTCGACCCTGTGATGTTGGCAGTTTGTGCCACCATGAGACTCACCAGCATGTCTCCACAGCATGCGTTCATGGTGGTTTCTTCGAGTTTTAAATCTATATGAGGATTTCGACCCACAGTTAGTTCCATAGCCTTTCTCGACAGAGCCACTCCGCTTCCTCCATGGACAAAGTAAAAGGGGAGACCTGGGACAGTCGACCCCAGATACCACGGTTCGTTGCTATCAAATCTATCTAGAAACATCATCAATGTGTCCATGAACATGTAGGTATCTGCATCCATGAATACAAACCACTCCACCTCGGGCGGCGCAACATTATATGCATGGATCAGCATAGGTATGTTTTTGAACCTGTCTAAGTCCCATCCCATGTTCGTCTTCAAAGCAGAATGGTCATAAATGCCATGTTTATCGTGTAGCCATTTTTGCGTAGCATAGGTAGTTGTGAACTCTTGAAGCCGGTTTTTTGTTTTGTCTGTGACGTTGCTCAGGATATCAATAACCTCGTATCCGGCTATGGACCCCGGCGCGTCACTGTAGATAGCAAAGTTTTCTATTCGTGTTAGTGTTGTTAGTAAATGCATAGGCAGTTTGCTCCAAAGCTCACTACCACCGGTCTTGATCATTAAGAAAAGCTTTTCTTGATTGTAAGCCGGATCTAGGACTAAGGGCTGCTTGAGGTATTCACCCCTAGACCTAAACAGGTTTTTGTTCGGCATTTTGGGCCGAAGATTCGACTTCATGTAGGCAGGCTCGAATGAATCCGGCGTCCTCCACACTTCTGTGCTCTCGTATCTCTGGGTCAATTGCCTGGCATCTTCGTCTTCTCGCAATTTCATTGCCCATTGTACTGTTTCCCTGATGTTTGACCTGGCTAAATGAAGTCTTGTCTCCTGGTGATAGCCTGTGCTCGTGAGCACTTTGCATATAGTAAGGCAGCCTAATGCAAGAAGCAGCACTGTTATTTTCCGTGGTGTCAAACGGGGCGACATTGCTCGTGCTAGTTTGAACGTGTATCTAGGTGAGAGGAGTCTGACAATCCTGTGAAACAGGTTTATAAAGTTAACTCGTAGGACCCCTGTCAGGCAGAGACTTTGTCCTGGTAGACGCAAACGAATGGTGCGACAGGGGTGGTCCAAATGCTTTTTTATGTGTCTGATCGGCGGTCACGTGCACGGAAAATGGCGGTGTGCGGCGGGACCTGCATTCCGGGCCGATGCGGGAGCTACTAGTGCACTGGTTGACGTCTTCTTTTTCCAGAAAAAGAAGCAAAAAGCGGTGCAATTGCAAGGTGTCTACTGTTTTTGCTTCTTTTTTAAAAAAAGAAGACACCACCGGAAGGGTTATTGTGTCGTTTTTTTTCAAGAAAAGGAGTAATTGACTACACGAAGGGCTACTTGAGAACGACGACACCCGCGTAGTGCGGTCCTACATCTACGTTCACCTTTGTCCCGTCCACTTTGACAGTCGGCTTCACATACTGCACTGCCTTCTGGTTGTACGGATATGGACAATTGCAAGCCAATGGGTCCTTGTCGGTGATGGCCATACCACTAACGTACTCGAATGATTCCTTGCCAGACACATCCAAATCGAAACCCAAAGTTGTAGTATTACCTGTAGGATTAGCAATTTTGATGTAAACTTCGTCCTTCTTGGTGTTCAACGAAGCAACGTAATAGAAAGGATCAAAGTCTGCTTCGTCGAGCTGCAAGATCTTGTCACCTTTGTGCGACGCAAACATCTGCTGTACCATGTATGTAGTACCGTTGGTAAAGTTGTAGTACTCTGCACCAAAGCCGAACATTCGCATGTTTGGAACCAGGTCAGTGTTGTGGATAATTGGGGCTGGGGCGCTGTTGACAACTTGATCAGAGTTTCGTTCCATACCAATCATGAAGACACCCTCAGCGACAGACGACCGCAAGTATGGACAATTGATAATCGAGCCGTTAGGATAGACATTGGATTGGTACTCGCCAACTGTAATTGGAGTGTTGTTCCTTGGGTAATTATCGTACTTGTCAAACATGCCAATAAAGGTCTCTGGAGGATCATAGAAATGTGGATCTTGCCAGGTACCATCGTCTGGAAGGGTGATGTTGATGTTGTTTGAAGCAATCAAGGTCAAATTTGGATACTTGTCCTTGATGGCACTGTGGAACTTGGGGAATCGATATTCCAAGCCCCAGCCAAACTGATCTTCGTTACCAATTTCAACAAATTTCAAGTCGAATGGTTCCTTTCGGCCATTCTTGGCTCGTTCCTTGCCCCATTTGGTGTTCTCGTCGCCCAAGCAGTATTCAAGCTCGTTCATGACATCGTCGATATATGGTTGCAGCAGCTCTTCTGGAATGACATAGTTTCGACGAGCACCCAAGCTTAACCCGTTGTAGACACCCAAAATAGGCTCCAATTTCATATCTTCACACCAATCAAAGTATTCATGAATGCCCAATCCGTCAGTGTTGGCATAACCCCAGTCACCCATTCGACCTGGTCGATCAGTCAAAGGACCAATTGTCTTGTCCCATCTCCATCGTTGCAGTGGAGATAGACCTTCCAGTTGGTTGGCACCAGGCCATCGCATCATGGTAGCGCCAATCTGCTCGACTGCTTCGGCAACATCTTTTCTCAAGCCATTCTCTCGTCCCTTGTAGGTTTCTGCAGGGAAAAGTGAGACAATGTTGAAGTAAAAGTCTTGGTTTGCCCATTTCTGCCCATCTTCCAAGATGACGTAGAACTCATTGAGCAGGTCCTTGGCATCTTGTTTGGCTTCCAATTCGGCTTCGTAGTGAACGAACCCGTTGGACTCCTTTGGATACAGCAGGGTATTTTCCTTCTGCGGAGCAGCATCTGCATCAGCGTAATGAACCTTGTTCTTAGAGTCTCTTAAACTGACTTTGAAAGTACCGTCAAACCCTTTTGGAGTCTTGGCATAGAATCGTGCCTTGTATTTTCGACCCTTTTTGACGTCGATGCCGCCCCATCCAGAGTTAAGGAATCCCACTTCAGGTTCCTTATTAGGAGGGATGCTAACACGCATCGACATAGGCAATTCATCACTGAGAGGTTGATAAGCCGCCTGGATCCACACTCCGCCGACTTCCACGAAGCCTGTCAAGTTCACCGAGGGCCCTTGAAATGCTCGATTCATCAACAGTTCGGCGTAGATCCCACCGTCCCCAGAGTGATGGAGATCTTCAAAACATAGCCCGTACAGATAGGGGGACGAATCGTTGGTTTTTTTGTCACTGACACTGATTGTCTTACTGCTTGGTGCTCCCCAGACTGAATCTGTAAGCAAGGGGAGAAGACCTGCAGTCAATTTCAGAAACTTCATTGCTTGACCTAGGAATTGGCGAACATGACGGCGAATTGAGCTCAATTTAAATGCAAAAATTTGATTGTTTACGATCACCTAACTTTTTTAATTTATGGTGGAGTAACTTCCATGCGGAGTCAACGGCAATGGTGCCAATCAATCGGCTTCATGATTCATGAATCAATTTATTACTAGAAATAGTTGGTTGCAATTGTGCGGAGATTCACGATAATGTACCTTTCAGGGACAATCTTACGTTTCCCCAGACACATTAAATGACTTCTCCTCCACGCCAAGCTGATTACATTCCACTTATATCATAGTTTAAATTCTCATGATGGAGTTACCCCTCCTAGTGTACCTCGATGATCGACATGTTGGTTGCCTTCCATGGCAAAACTCGCCGGCAAATCCTGTTTCATGCATTATCGGACATCGAAAAATCGTGCCACTACGTAATCAAATTCGGTGCAGAGCTTTCCTAACCTGCGAACTCCGAAGAATGAGATGGGGTTCACGATGATCCAGGCTTCGTATGCTGACAGGTTTTGGCACCTCTTTTCTTCACCTCGACAATGTCACGCTTTCGGTGGATTTCTTCTTTTTTTAAAAAAAGAAGCAGAAAACAGTCGACGTCTGGAATAATAAAGAGGCTTGGGTACCCCTGAAGTGTTGATGTTCTTCGGCAATCGTCACGATCACGCAATCCAAACCAACCAATTGAAATAACTAGCATATATTTGACTTACTTAGATAGCACTACTACACCTGCAAAATGTGGTCCGACCTCGACCTGTAGTATAGAATTCTTGATTTCGGCCTTTGGTGTAAACTTCTTGATTATCATTTCCTTGTGAGGACAATTGCCTGCAAATGGATCTTTGTGGCTGATTGCCTGAGCATCCTTGATCTTTGCATAATCAAGGTCCAGTTGGAATGAAGCGGTGGTTGTATTGCCAGTGGGGTTGGCAATCTTAATATATACCTCATCTTTCTTGGTATTCTTGGAAGCGACGTAATACAAGGGGTCGAATTGAGGATTTTCCAGATCCAAAATCTTATCACCCTTATGCCCCGCAAACATTTGCTGAATCATATAGGTGGTTGAGTTGGTGAATTTACCAAATTCAGTGCCAAACCCAAACATTACTGGGCCCTTATTCAAGTCGTGGTTGTAAATGATAGGAGCAATGGCACCATTCACAACCTTGTTACTGTTTCTTTCCAGACCAATTGCAAAAACAGCTTCTGCAGTTCCACTAAGTATGTTGATACATGGGTTAGAGGTCCCATTTGGGAAACTGTTACATTGGTATTCACCAACTGCCACCGGAGTGCCATTGTTTACAGGATAAGAGTCGAATCTGTCAAAGTTTTCAATGAAAAACTGTGGAGGCTGGTACCAATGGGGGTCATTCCAGGTACCGTCGTCAGGCAAGGTAAGGTTGATGTCGGTAGAGGCAATGATGGTCAAATTTGGATACTTTTCTTTGATTGCATCATGGAATTTAGGAAATCTTACCTCATACAAGGATCCAAACTGGTCCTCGTTACCAATCTCAACATGTTGCAAATGGAAAGGTTCTTTTCGACCATTCTTAGCTCGAACCTTGCCCCATTTGGAGTTTTCATCCCCCAAAATGTACTCCAATTCATTCAACACATCATCAACATATGGCTGAAGCATATCTTCAGGCACTGTATAACGAACTCTACTACCTAGACTGAGTCCATCATAAACACCCAAAATGGGTTCCAAGTTCATATCTTCACACCATTGAAAGTATTCATGCATACCAAGACCATCGGTTTGGGCATAGTGCCAATTACCCATTCGACCTGGGCGTTCAGTCAGTGGCCCAATGGTTTTATCCCATCGCCAACGTTCCAGAGGGCTAATACCTTCCAAGTTGTTGGCACCGGGCCATCTCATCATGGTGGCTCCAATGGATTCAATGGCATCGGCAATGTCTTTTCTTAGGCCATTTTCTCGACCCTTGTAAGTCTCAGCAGGGAAAAGAGAGATGATATTGAAATAAAACTCCTGGTCCCCATACTTTTCACCATCCTCCAGTATCACGTAGAGTGCATTGTTGACGTCGGCAGCGTCCGCATTGGCTTCCAAATCGGCTTCATAATGAACAAACCCTTTGGATTCTTTTGGATACAGCAATGTATCTTCCTTCTGAGGAGAGGCGTCTGCATCGGCAAAATGGACCTTGTTCTGAGAGTCTCTTAGACTAACTTTGAAAGTACCATCAAACCCTTTAGGAGTCTTGGCGTAGAACCGTGCCTTGTACTTGCGTCCCTTTTTTACATCAATGCCACTCCATCCTTCATTCAGGAACCCGACTTCTGGTTCCTTATTTGGCGGGATACTCACCCGCATGGACATTGGCAGCTCGTCGCTCAAAGGTTGATAAGCCGCTTGAATCCAAACCCCGCCTACCTCTTCGTACCCTGTCAGGTCGACGGTTGGTCCCTGAAAGGCCCTGTTTTTGATCAATTCTGCATAGATACCGCCATCGCCTGAATGACTAATATCTTCAAAACAGAACCCATACAAGTATTGCGAAGAGTCGTTTGTCTTTTTGTCTGAGATGGTTGCGATGGAGCCTTTATCCGGTGCACCATTGGCCACTAGAGCAAAGCTTACTGCGCTTGTCAGGGTGCCCAGAAACTTCATGCTAGGTTCTTATTTACTGTATTGATATCTCTCTGTCTCTCTATATTTATACATATACTACTGCTGATCTCGGAATTCGTCCTTCCCCACCACGACGTGGTAGTGACTGCACTGTGGCTAAAACTACTTAAAATTACCCGCATTCTGGCTCGCACAATTCGATTCCTTTCGAGGTTAGCATCGTAGATTGTAGATATTTAAGCTACTGCAGCGGGGTACTGCCCTTTATGGTGCGGATAGCCGCACCGACCGTTAGTACCACCCACCCTGCCCCAACCGCGGCCCTGAGTCGACTGTTTTTTGCTTCTTTTTTTAAAAAAAGAAGAACACCACCGGAAGGATTAATGTCTTCTTTTTTTTAAAAAAAAGAAGCAAAAAACAGTCCGTGCGGCTCATCACCCCCGCAACGCGACGCGCCCCTCAGAGTCACGTGATTTGATGCATTGCCTTAGGTGGAAACGAGGACCGTGACCGTGATGAGTCGACAGGACAGCAGCAGAGGGTTAAGGGTTAAGGGAGCATGGTCTCAATTGCACATGGCTGTACATAGAAACAGCAGATTTCACATTTCACATTGCATTAGCAACCATAAGTCATAATCGATCGATCGAGAAACTCCAAAAAAATTATTTGAACTGAACCAACCTGAGAGAATATTAGAGACAGCGCTACCATTTAAGTTTGATTACGATAGCAAACACATCCACATACGTCTCATACAAAAGTTAGTTGGAATTGCTTATGCATTAGGCTGCATACAAGCATACTCACCTCCTGCTTTCCCATTACAGAACAGTTAACGACTTGTCGATATCCACAGCCAGGTCGTATCCGAGCCGCCGGTAGGTGTCCTATATATATATGTAGTCTAGTTACATGTAACTATGTAAGCTAACAACCCGTAGTGCCTATTACCTTTTGCTTTCTCACAACAAAATGAGTTTCGAAGGTGGCATATTAGATGGTCCAACTGACCTCCAAATCGTAAGTATTATCTTCCCCTGCAAAAACCCCTGTACAACAACAATATTGAAAATATGAGCAATATTATATTTTTTTTTGTGGCCTTCGTATGCCACACCAGGCACACAATGGTCCACACTGCAAATGCACTGCCTGCAAAACAAACCTCCTCTTGCCTTATTGAAAAACTCGAAATTCAAACACTCAAAAAAGTATATTCAGAGTCTGATTCAGCGCCAGCGTGTATGAGAATATTTTTAGCTTGAATCGAGGGGCGGCGGTTGGTTCGTTGGTTTGGTTTGGTTGGGTTTAATTATTTAGAACGTTTGATGCTATTCTTACCATACTTCGAATTCTATTTAACCGCATATCGCACACCGCTCACACCGGGTTCAATTAGACTGAATGACCACAATCTCATCATCCCACACACCCAATTCATCACATTCAACCCAATCTTATCGGCCTGGGACTAGACTGACTGCCGAAAGTTGCAAGTTGCAGGTTAGGTTGCGCTTCCCAGCATATTTCACGCATAAACCAAACGCACATTTTGCACCCGCTACGCTGCCTATTACGCTCACTCACGCGCTTGCCTGCCTGCTTACTTGGTTACCGCTCACGGCTTACGGCTTACGGCTCGCTCACACCTCACCAGGATCTGGTAATATCGTATCCTCTTGACTTTCCTTCCTCAGCATATTCTTGTCTCCTTTTTTCTTGCACTTTACCAGTTTTGTTTTATATCTTTCATCTTGCTTCTTCAAGTCATTCGTTGCTGAGTTCGGGTTCGGGGGCCACAATAATTTTTTTTTTCTTCTTACTGTTCGTCTTGTAATAATTTCCAGAAATTGGTTCTTATTGTCATCATTATCATTTATCTATTAACACAGTTGCTGAATTCATTCAACCCATTCATTTTATACATTCATTCATTGTGGAACCAAATTACAAGACAACAATACACAAAAACTGTACAGTCATCCACCAAAAACACAAAAAAAATATTCAAAAGCTTATATTTTTATATTGTTTTGTTCATCTGTCTATCTATCATTCATTAACTAATTAAATCCCACAGCCTTTGACACCAAATGCTAAAGAATACATGATGGATTCTAAACCAAATCACTATCCATCGCTATCATTCGGTTCTTGCGGCGAATTATCGGAACCAACAACTCCTCCTGGAAGCAATCCTCCAACTCCTTTCGATAAGAATCACTCTGGTCCTCCCGCCAATACTGTGGGTCAACCTCAACACTTGCAAGGTCAGCATCATCGTCAAATGTCGAATGATCATAACAGTTCGCTGGGACCCGCTGCTTCTGCTGTTACTGCTAATGCTAATGCTGCTCATTCACAACACCACCAACAACAACAGCACTTGCAAATGTATCAGCTACCTCAACCACAACAACAGCAACAACAGCAACAGCAACAGCCATTTAGGGAGCGTAAAAACGGTTATCACCACCACCATCAACCACAATTATCTTGGCCTCAATATAGCTACGGAGTTAATGGAAGCAGCAGTGGCATTGGTGGATATGTCACACCTCAGTCGAGCCTCCAGCATTCTCCAGTGTTGCAGATGGTGACGCCACCAGATGATCGAAATCCCAGTAATGTGGTAGATGGTTCAACTGTATATGACATGAACCGTTTGTCGATTTCGGGTAACAGTGGGCCTCCTCCTGGGCCTCGGCACCAAGCCTCAGCATCTTTTGATTCTTCAATTCCACCGGGTTATGGAATCCAACACCATCAGTCGAGATTTTTTAACAGTGAGTACACGACCAATCAAAATCAGCCTCCACCTTCTCCTTTGACTGCTACTACCAGTACTAGTAATCACCAGAGAGGAAACTCCAAGGAGATTTTGTCTGCTCAAACTACTGATGATCAATTTCCAATCTTGGTTAGAAGGGAATCTTCTTCTCAAGGTCTAGCTGGAGGACGAGGGTCCTTTAGTGAAATTGAAAACCAATTGCCAAACCAATACCCTCCACAATTTGATATTGCATCGCTTTCTCCATTACATCAACATCCTCATCCACATCAACGAAGAGCTCAATCGGTGTCTGGTACACCGTTATTTGGGTATAATAATAAGTTCACACCTCGTGTTGCATATACTGATGTATTTGAAGCGCAACCTCCAGCACAAGCACAAGCACCTCAACCCCCACCTCCACCTCCATCACAGCAGCGATCTTATTTCACTCATCAACCTACTTCTTCGCCAGGCGGTAGTGGTTTAACTACTCCAACTGCTGGTGTGGCTGCTACGACTCCAATCACTGCTCAACCACCGCATGTTAATACTCCTCCTGTACTTCAACCTCCTCCTCCTTCTACAACAACTACTGAACAACAGCCGGCTGCACAAACTTCTACAGCTCCCAGCAGTCATGGTCCCCCTCCACCAGCGGTGCCAATTATTCCGGCAGTGCCACCACCACCTCCTCCCCAACAGCAACCTTCATCTTCATCTTCGTCTCCAATAAAACAACAACCACAAGCAAACAACCAAGAGTTGTCTCATCATCCTTCTTCAAGTTCTTTGAGTAGCATTGCAGCTTCAACCACATCACAGAGTAATAATGCAACTAATAATAGTAATACCCAAACAATCCGCCAGAGAAGCTCAAAGCAGTCAATTAAACGGGATGAACAAGCAGCAAACAAGTTTGCAAATGTGGAATTGGAAGCTTTCGTTGGTGATATTTATTCACTTTGCAAGGACCAACATGGTTGTCGATTTTTGCAAAAAAAATTGGAAGAAAAAAACTCCAAGTATCTGGACATCATTTTCAAAGAAACATATCCCCATGTTATTGAGCTGATGACGGATCCTTTTGGCAATTATCTGTGCCAAAAGCTGTTGGAGCATGCTACTGATTCTCAGCGAACTACTTTGGTAAAGACTGCTTCGCCAGAACTAGTTTCAATTGCTTTAAATCAACACGGCACCAGAGCTTTGCAAAAAATGATTGAGTTTATCAATTTACCTGAACAAGTTGAGTTGATTATTGAGGCTTTGCAAACAAATGTTGTTCGATTGATCAAGGATTTGAATGGGAATCATGTGGTTCAGAAATGCTTGAACAAGTTGTCCAATGAAGGTTGTCAATTCATTTTCGATGCTGTTAGCGAAAATTGTGTAACTGTTGGTACTCATAGACATGGTTGTTGTGTCTTGCAACGATGTATTGACCATGCAAACGATGCTCAGCGAAAACAGTTGGTGCGTGTTATTATTGAACATGCCTCGGTTCTTGTACAGGATCCATTTGGAAATTATGTTACTCAATACGTTTTAGACCTGAACATGAATGAGTTTACCGATCCATTGGTGGAGCAATTCTTGGGAAGTGTGTGCATGCTGAGTATGCAGAAATTTTCCTCAAATGTTGTTGAGAAATGTCTAAGGATTGCAAGGCCACAATTGGTTCAACGGTTAATTGACGAAATGGTCGAATCATCGGCAAGACTGGAGGCTCTATTAAGAGATTCTTATGCTAATTATGTTATTCAAACGGCGTTAGATTATGCAGAGCCTGAAATTAGAAAGAAACTGGTGGATAGTATTCGTCCAATCTTGCCAGTCATCAAGAGTACTCCGTATGGAAGAAGAATCCAGTCTAGAATTTCTGCGGCTTCCTCTTCGTCCACTTCGCCAAATTCCACCAACAACAACAGCAACAATAACGGCAACGGCAACGGCAACGGCACAAACTGGGTATAGGTGATTAGAAGGAGATTAGTGGGTTATATTTTTATTTTTCAGAAACATTGTTGTTTATATCTTTTATTATACATATTTTTTCGGAGAGGGACGCAAAGAATTTTATAAAAAAAACTTATTTTTATTTGGTACATATATTTATTTAAAAAAAAATTGCATTTTTGAACTCTTTTATTACTAGATCTCAGTAGCCGGTAGATGCGGCTCGTGTATGTTTTAAATTTTGCAGATGTACAGATGCGCACACACCACATAACCCCGTGAACCAGGGGTACGCGCATTGACCTGTTTTAGATATGACACTGGTGATCCCATCAAGTTGGTATATGGTGAAAAACAAAGGAGGCTTGACCTAAATTTCTGGAAATAGTGGCTTCTAAATTCCAATATATTTCCAATAGTTTGGCTACACGACACGTCTTGGTGTATTTATCGGCGGACAAGAATTTTTGTCTCAAGATCAACCCTTCAATTACCGAATTGAGCCATGTGTAAACACAACCATCGGGTTTTTTTCTTATTTGGCTCTCACAATGCGATGGGGTCTAAGAAAGTACCTCATCAGCTACAATCGATCTATTGTTTCTCTTTTCTAACTTTTTCTTCTTTCACTAATTGCTATACAAAAAAAAAATGATACCACTAAGCAAGAGTATGGAAACTGTAAAAGAAAGGGAGGATAGAGATGTGGTGAATGCAATTGTTGATGAAATCAACGAATATAATTCAGTTCTGCTGAATAGCACGACATTAGCTACAGTTTCACCTTCGGAGCTAGATCCTGAGTTCGTCCAGGGCATTTGGAACCATGCTTTTAAACGACAGGAAGATCAAACTGTTTTAGTTGTTGGCGATAGATTATTGGAGTCATTCGTGTCTAGGTTTCCGGCGCTACAAGATGATTGTATATTAGCTGCTTGTAAAGTACTTCAACCTTTCGGTGCCAGCCTAAGTATGGGATTGGATGACGACGGCAAAATCTCAATTGCATCATTTATGGCAAAGGGTGTAAGTGATATTCAACAAGTATGGAACAATTCGATTTTTAGGAGGTTTTTCAAAACAGCTACCCAAAAAGAAGCCGTGTTTTTATCTCTGAAGGATAGATTAGAAGATTATCAGAGTGTAAAAGGTACGGGAAACGACTCATTGTGGAGGACATCTTTGAAAAAGTGTGGCTTGGATATCAAAACAATCCAGGCGTTATTAGCTGGGGTATCGGGTATCATGCTGCTAGGGAACGAATGGAAGGAAGATTTCAGCGAGGCATGCTTGATTCTTGGCATGGAACCCACAGTCATCAAAACCAATACCCTTATTATTGCATTATTTAATCGGTTGATCGCAAAATTTGTAGAAAGTGTGAATGCTGCAATTGCCAAAAAGCTGGGCAAATCATACGAAGACGGGGTTGCAGAGGTGGCATCCTTGGTGAGTTTGCTCAATCTTGACTGGGGTGACGACAATTCAAAGCAGAAAGTATTGCATTGCGCATTCGATGACAACTTTGCTATCAACTCTGAGATGATTGTTGAAGGTTTGCCTATTCCAAGAGCCCCACGTGATGTCAAGTGTAGCCTTCTAGCAGAAGGAACTGTGCCAACCATCGAAATACCCGAATTGGAGACCGAGTCTGTCTTGTACAACGCCCCATTGATTCCTAATGACATCAATTTCCATTCACTCAGTGCGTCATCAAGAATCTGGATTATGATGGCCATTGATTCGCCTCAGCTGTCTTATATTGCAAAACACTGGCATTTCGACGAATTTGTTACAAGAGCTAGTCAGGTCGATTATACTGCAGATTTTGGCCACGAAGAGTTCTTTGAAAGATACCGAAAGGAACTGTTTGGGGTCACTTTTGCCAACTTAGAGCAATGGGCGACAGAAAGAGGGTTCAGTACAGCAGAGTTTGGCATCGGACGGGATAGAATTTGGATCTCAGAAGCATGCTGGAGGTATTTGGAGACTAAGCGGACATTTGGTTACAGTCCAATGATTCCTCAGACTGATCAGTTTGGTGGAAATTCGAAACGAATCTTCTCTAACAGTGATTACGGTGATGAATGTGCTGTGCCATTTGATTATGAAGAGTTTGACGAAAAGGAGCCAATGTACACAGAGCAGCAGGACGTTGAAAATGAAGCAGTGAAGAACCCAGTGAATAAAAAACCCGACTACAGGAGGTACATTTGGTTGGCCATTGTGCAGCTGTTTACTTGGATGGTTCCTTCTCCATTTCTCAGCATGTGTGGGCTCAAATCGCATGATCAAAGGATTGCCTGGAGGGAAAAGGTTGCAATTTGTATGATGATTGCCTTGGTGAATTGCAGTGCCATCTTCTACATGATTTTCCTTGGTAAGCTGTTATGTCCTGAGATGGACCACGTTTGGGATGCACAGCAGGTAGGCTATCACCAAGGAGCGGATGATTTCTACGTTTCAATCCAGGGTAAAGTGTACGACTTGAGCAAGTTCTACAAAGTCAACCACGCCAAAGGAGTTACTGCTGACCAGATGCTAGAATTTGCCGGAAAGGATATGACTCCATACTTTCCAAAGCCTTTGACAGTGGTTTGCCCTGGGCTGGTAACTGATCCATCCATTTGGCTGACACCTAATGAAACAGTCTACAACGGTCAAGCAATTCACTACAGTGGTAGTTTCAAAGTTCCAGGCAGTTCGCCATTGAGCTCTTACAGCTGGTATGCCGACTCGCTACAGCCTCAGCTAGAGAAACTGTACAAAGGTGATTTGGTGGTCAAGCATGAAGACTTGCAGAAGAATGGTAGCAGTGGCGAGCATATCTGGGCAACAGTCAATGACAAGGTTTACGATTTGACCGACTATTTCCACACGATCTCTTTCAACAATGATATGGATCAATTCAAGTTCTTGAACCAAGACTTGACCGATTTGTTCCAGAATTATGCTGGTGAAGACATCACGGATAAGATCAAGGATTTGAACTTGCCTCCATCTGTTTATGAAAACAATATGCACTGTATTGACCAGGTGTTTTATGCCGGCAAAGTGGATTTCAGAGAGTCCATTCGGTGTCAGTTCACCAATTACATGCTGGTTGCTGTTGCAATTCTACTGGCAACTGTGGTTCTTACCAAGTTTTTGGCTGCTTTGCAGTTACTCAAGCAAAAGGAGACTCCACCAACTCAGAACAAGTTTATTGTTTGCCATGTGCCAATTTACACTGAAGGTGAAGATGAAATGCGACACGCAATTGACTCACTTACCAGCATGGATTACGCAAATGATAAGAAATTGTTGTTTATTGTGTGTGATGGTATGGTTATCGGGCATGGGAATGAGCATTCAACTCCTAGTATTCTTCTCAGGATCTTTGGCCGAGATTTGAGGGTGGAAAATGCCACACCTAAGGCATACAAAGCAGTGGGAGAGGGTTCCAAGCAATTGAACTTTGGTCAAGTGTACAGTGGTGTTTATGAGCATGAAGGCAACTTGGTTCCGTATCTGGTCGTTGTCAAGTGTGGTTCAGAAAGAGAAACTCACAAGCCAGGTAATCGAGGTAAGCGGGATTCTCAATTGGTGGCTCTCAATTTCTTCAACAGAGTTCATCATCAGACTGCAATGACGCCGCTAGAGCTTGAAATGTTCCATCACTTGAACAATATCATTGGTGTTGACCCAGAATTTTACGAGTACTTGTTAATGATTGATGCTGACACTAGTGTGAAGGCTGATGCTTGTAACCGTCTGGTAGCAGAATGTACTAGAGACGTCAAGGTTGCTGGTGTGTGTGGTGAAACTCAGTTAGCCAACGAGAATGAATCGTTCTGGACCATGATGCAAGTGTATGAATACTACATTTCGCATCATCTTACAAAAGCATTCGAAAGTTTGTTCGGATCTGTTACTTGTCTTCCAGGATGGTAAGTTTTGATACAATGTTTTGCTGAGAATGTGACTAACAATTAAAATACTTTTAGTTTTTCTATGTACCGATTACGATCTCAAACCGGTATGCCTTTGATTATTCACGATCGAGTAATCAAAGATTATTATGAAGTGGGTGTGGATACATTACATCAACAGAACTTGCTATCTCTTGGTGAAGATCGATTCTTGACGACATTGATGGTCAAACATTTCGGAAAAATGAGATACACCTTCATTCCATCCGCAATTGCATACACTACAGCGCCTTCAAAGTTCAAAGTTTTGCTGTCACAACGAAGACGATGGATCAATTCGACAGTTCACAACTTGGTTGAATTGTTACGTATTCCGGATCTATGCGGGTTTTTGTTCTTTGGTATGAGAGGATTCGTCTTTGTGGATTTGGCCGGCACAATTCTATTACCATCTGTTTGTGTCTACTTGGGTTACTTGATCTACATTTTGACCACTTTGAAATCAGGATCACAATTCCCGTTGATTTCTGTCTGTACTTTAGGAGCTGTATACGGTCTGCAAGCCATTCTGTTCTGTCTGAAGCGGGAATGGCAGCATATTGGTTGGCTAGTCTTCTACTTGGTTACCTATCCAGTGCATGCCTTCATCCTTCCAATCTATTCCTTCTGGAAACAGGATGATTTCACTTGGGGTAGCACTCGAATCACTGAAGGAGGACAAGAGAAATTGCTCACGGAAGAAGATGATACGTTTGATGAACGAGATGTACCTCGACAGTTGTGGACAGCATATGCACTGGTCAATGGTTTGGCAGGTGCCCATCGAGATGTGCTTGGAGGTGGTGGAGATCAGTCTCACCAACAGCAGCTAGCAGTGGACAACGATGATACCTCCACGTTGTACTCAATGGCTAATTCTAAGCGAAACTCTAGAGCTGGATCAGTCAAATTGGGCGGATCAACGTCAACCTTGCAGCACGATGACAAGATTACGGACGAAAAATTAGCAGAAGCTGCCAACCATGCTTTATCAAACCAGGATTTGGAGCTACTTACAATGAACCAAGTAATCCAGCGAGTTGAACAGTATCTAGATAAGCAATTGGATAATGAGCAGACCGCCACTGTTAGACGTTTGGTGGATGAATATCTTGATTAGATCAGTTAGATTAGGGGGATTAATTTATTTATTTTTCTGATTGTAATTAGCCAGCTCTTGCCTTTGGTCCCCAGTTTTCTTGAGGGTTCATTTGATATCTAACCAGCTTGGACTTTCTCATTTTTTCGAGCTGCAGAGCTCGTTCGTGGTGCGGCTCAAACTTTACTGATACAAATGGATCATCTTTTTGAAGGATTCTCCAACCAGGAGATGATTCTTTAACATTTTTCAAATAGTCTTTCTTGTTGCTTTTGCTGAATTGTCGGAGCATTTCCCAGATGAAACTCCAAGGAGCATTGGTCTTGATACATGTTCGTTCGGCATGGGTCTCTGACACCTTGTACCCTGCATTCAACAGAGCCGATGCGACCTCCACAGTAGGAGGGCAAGGAGATCTAATAATCTTCGATGAATTGGGTAGAGAAAAGTAGAACGGCACATCAGGAAGCTCCTCCTTAGCCATTGTTACCATTCCCTCAATTCTAGGCAAAGTGCCAAAGCTTGTGTTTTCCTTCTTGGACTCGGATTCTCTGATTTCAAGAATCTTGTTCATGAACTGTTCTTCATGCAACGGGCCCGCCCACATTGGCCCTCCAATGTGGACAATGCTATCGCAATGGACACATTTGTCCCCATTGATAACAGGAGCCACGGCCTGTGAATACTTTACAGAGTTGTTTCGCTGCGAAATCTTGCCCAGTGGTTGTGGAGTGACAGCATTGCAGCCAGAACAGTGATAGGCCACCATAGTCTTGGAGTGGTTTTCCTTGACCAAGATTGGGGATGATTTGATTCTGATAAAGCATCTGAAGTAGAAATCAATAGAAAGCGACAGCAACGGCTCAATTGCTTTGCCATACTTTCCTGCGGCCTGTGCGACCATGTTTAGAATAAGTCGAATGCCTGCCTCTTTACATGCGTCTGAATGAACAGTTGTACCTCCGTAGTGTGCAAAACACTTTTCTGGGTATGTATTGCCAGCCAAAATCGCCGAGTCCGTGCAGGTAACCAGTAACAGCCCTCCATCGATTACTGATTGAACAGCTGCATCAATAAAAGGTGCTGCTGAACCGTAGGGATCCAGATCAACCACATGAACTCGTTGCTGACGGTGTTTGTACATTAGCATGTTTGCATCATCCTGTGTAGCTTTGACCACGTTTTCTACATTGTTATGGTCAACATTCAGCTTGATTGCTTCGACAGCCTCTGAGCTGATATCGTTTGCATAGATGGTTCGAATTTTTGGGATCTCTTTACCGTATCGAATGGCTCGCAATCCCGTGGCAGATAGCGCTTCAATTATATCAATAAATGGCTTGATCTCGCCATTTGGGCCCCGCTTTTTGGCAGCCTTCTGTTGTTCATATAACTCTGTCCATGCTCTGATACCTATTGTGCTCAGGTCCCTGTTGAATTGCTGTACTGGGTTGTAGAAGACCTTGTTCTCTTTAGGATACAGAATCTCCGCCTTACCTTCCACAACGGTGGAATACTTGTCGGTGTCGTAAGGTTTAGTATCAGTCATTAAAGCTCGTTTCACAGTCCACTTGTCAATTCCCTTCAAGCTCAGGACGGTCCTTAATGGTCTTTGGTAGAACACTTTTGAAATTTTTCTTGTCTCTCTGCTCTGTGCCCGTCCATGCGTCGAATGTATATCACCGACCCCCGAATTGACGCAGCACGTGACCCGTTCTTTTCGATGTCCGCAGTTCTACTGTTTTTTGCTTCTTTTTTTTTAAAAAAAAACACTTTAAAAAAACACTTTGGAATTTATTACAAAAAGTGAAGCAAAAAACAGTAGAACTGAGCTCTCACGTGCGGGTGGCGGCTAGTCGGCCCAAAAGGCACGTGATCGCGAGGTCAATCACTCAATCAATCAATCGACGACAACAGCATCGACACTTTCTTCCGCACGCACAACAACAACGCCGCCGCCGCCACACTGCTCTAGAACGACACGATGAGTGGCGAAGACGTACTGGGAGCCACTGCAATGGAGCTACCCCGTGAGGAAATTTGGAGCGAGGATGAAGAATATGATGCCTCCAACTCGGGAGACTCAGAAAGTGTATATAGCATAGACGAAGCACAAGAGCAATGGGAAGAGTCGGTTGACCAATTGCAGAAACTCTGTACACTAATACTGTTGCCATTGGCAGGGAAATTCATGGGTAGAAAATTTGCATATTATTGTAAGTAGTAGCTCAACATTTCAAAACCAACAACTAACAAACAGGGATATATCCAGTATGGGCTAAATATGTGGCATATCAAAATTCATTATGATTATTATTATTACTATTATTATTATTATTACTTTGACTGTATTAATAAACCATCCAATTTCGTAGTTTCTTCATAAATAAGGGATCGAGATAATGAATCAATATCTTTAACCGTGGGGCTAATAACGTGCTTGCGAAGTTTCTCATCGACCTTTAATAGCAATTCGTAACAGTCATGATGAACCTGCAGTCCTGGTTTCAAAAACGTTTTGATATGCTTATAAGCCTCCATTAGACTGTCACATAGTGTCATGAATGTCTCATAAACATCGGGAATAAACGGTAGTTGATATAGGTTAAGATGGCTATAATCATGTTTGGAGTATGCTTGTATCGCGGTAGTTGCCGAAGTGCTGGATGGTAACGACGAGCTCACTGGAGATAGTTTATTCGATGTTATTGAAGAAATTGAATGTGACCTTGTCGAGGAGATGGTGGTATCGTTGCTATAATTACTGGTGCCGTTGCCGTTAGTATTGTTGTTCATTGCATGACTGTGATCACTACTGGATTTCAGCCGTGATCGAAACAGCCTTCGCCCTACTCCAGCAATCCGATTCTTTGGAGTATTCTCGGACTGTCCAATGAATTGTTCATATTCTTTTAGTAGGCTTAAAAATGTTTTTAGATAGTCGGTTAATGAGGATTTGTTCTGTTCGCATATTGTCGTCACCGATCCTCCTAGATAATAGTAATTTACAGGGCTAGTTTTCAAGTAAAACGCGCGTTAGTGCTCTTCTTCTTCTTCTTCTTCTGAATCAATCAATTGACTTACTTTAACGGAGTAGCCTGTTGCTGTTTAGAGTTGTCATCTAAATAGAGATTATCAAAATCTCGTTTTGACATGTGAACGGTATTTAGCCAGCAAATCGTACCACCATGCCTACATTCGGTCAGTCTCACGTTCCATTCTTTCCATTCATCTCTATCATACTTACACTTTTCTCAGATACTCTAAGGACGCGAGGCGTTTATCTATCACGTCTTGAATATTGGCAGAATACGACATTCTGCAATTACTCTTTAGTTATGGTTCACACAGCTCTCAGTCTTTCGCTCTAACACTGAACACTCTCTCACTCTCTCAAACCACACTCGAAAAAAAATTTTTATAATCTCAATGAGTCGAGTCTGTGTGTCAAATGTGCGTTTTGACCTTAAAAAAATCGATATGTTCAGTAATAAATGTTTTAAATGCGGGGCCGCGCGAATTTTAAGGGGTTCGCTTTTTTTTTCTATTTGGTTATTCTGTAACGACATCTGTAATAGGGACTTGACAGGCAAGAAGACGAAAGTAATTTTTGTTATCCAGGAGAGAAACATTAAGGGAAAAAAAGCAATATACACCAAACATACATAAAGGTCACACAGGCCATACAGCCAACAAACAAACACACAAACAGACATACATACATATAGAGTGGAATTGTAAATGGAAACTGCTAATACTGCAGGAGACAATTGAGAAAAAATTTTAAGCATTTTGGATAAATGAAACAGTCAGGCTCCTAAATATGATCTTCTATGTGGCGATAAGCGGAATCGTGATACTTTCACTGGTTTTATTAATAACGTTATTCGGGGAATTGCCACAGTTTCAGTAAGTTGTTCCACCACCTTTCTCTCAGGAGGCTAACCTATTTTCAGGGGCTCTGCCATCGCGACTATGCGCATTCAATTGTGTCGCATTATCGATACAGGCACGTCAACTAAGCTTGGTAGGGTGACAAAGGTGCTGTACAATAAGTGCGAGCGGCAACTCAGATGGTTAATTCCCATCGGATATATCTGTTTAATGACCGGATGTTTCTGGTTGTTTGATCGAGACACCTTTCCAAGGGTTGTTGGAAAATGGAACAGGGTTCTGGTGCCCTTTACCTACTTGCTCCCTTATATTTTTACACCCTTGGCAGTGTTCTCGAACCCTGGTCATATTACGAGGACCAACCACCTAAGGGTAGTGAAGAAGTTCCCCTATGACTACATCTTGTTCTATCCCGACGTTGAGTGCACCACTTGCAAACGCAAGAAACCTGCGCGATCTAAGCATTGTCGAACCTGCAATGTTTGCATAGCGGTGCACGATCATCATTGTATATGGCTGAATAACTGTGTGGGCTACTCCAATGCCAAGTGGTTTTTGCTGTTTGTTCTACAGAATTGCATTGTATTGTGGTATGGATTTGCATTAACAAGACAGGTTCTATCGGAAGTTGTGTCAACAAGGCCATCTAACCGGTGGATAGGCCACAGATACGCCAAGGCAATCGCATCCGCAAACGATCTGCGAAACACTGGCTGTTTGATGTTTATGTGTTTCACTCTGGCCATTGTTGCCACTGCGTTCCTGCTCGAGCAGATCCGCTATATCTACTTAGGGGTCACTACGAATGAGACATTGAAATGGGAATCCATTGGAGATTGCATTGAGGATGGCACGGTGTATTTCTACGACCATGAGAACGAGACGCTTCGCAAGCGTAGCCATGAGTTGAACGAGCCGTCCATTGTGCTGCAAAAACTGGACGGCCAGGAGGACGACCAGTTCAATAGAGTGCTCACCGATGTGGAAAAGCGACGCATCGCAGCGCAGAACCTGCAGCTCAAGAAACTAACCAGCTTCCGTCAGATAAATAACATATACGACCAGGGCATGTGGAACACGTTCAAGCAGCGGTTCGCCCCGGGTCGTCTGTAGATAGTTGATAGACTGTTTTTTGCTTCTTTTTTAAAAAAGCAAAAACAGTGCCTGTGGCGCTATAGACGCTCATCCTCGTCATCCTCGTCGTCGTCACCAAACACCATCTGGAACATCTCGTCCGGCGCCTTGGTGCACTCTAGCGCCTCATTCCTATTCGGATTAATTGTCACTGAGTGCTCCGCAGATTCCACAGCCCTAGAATCGTCCACACGTTTACCCTCTGCAGCGGATGCCTCTGGCGGCTCCTTGTACGGAAGACCAAAGCGTCTACAGATCAGCTCGTTTGGATAGAACTCCTCTACTGTCCTGCCTGGATTCTTCTGTCTGGACCCACTTCTAATAAGCTCTCCACCTCCACCTCCACTACCAGCGAACCTGCTGGCCATGGCGCCTTGCAACGGCCTGAACATGTATGCAACCTTAGTGAATTCGTCGAGTTCCCTGGCGCCCAAACTAACCAGGTCGCCACTACGGCCAGCATAGTACTCCAGAAACCTACGATATCGAAGATCCTTCTCGGAATCATCGGGATATGGCTTGTTGGTGGTATTGTCCAATGCTTGTGCTGCAGTCTCGCTGTCTATAGGATCGTGCGGCTCGTGCGGCGTTGTCGGCGACTCGACACCGCCGTCGTCGCTGTTGGTTTCGGGGTCTTCAAACCTTCGCTTCCGCCTTGCTGCTCTCAAAGGCTCGGCCACGAAGTCGCTAGGCACCTCAATGGGATCAATTTTTACTACAGGGAGTAAGGGATCGTTCATGAGCACAAACCCTGGTAGCGTATAAACCCCGTCACGGCATTTCACATTTGCCGTACCGGGGTTTATTTTGGGTCTGGTGACAAATCTGTGCTTGGATCCTACTTTACGTTTCGGTAGTAGTCGAGGAAGCGGCGTTAGTTCTGCCTCTTCCTCCTCGTCATCAACAGTCAGTTTGCGCTTCTTTAGGGCCAGCGGCGAAGATAGTCGTTTGCTGAAGGCCTGTGTCTCAAAACCTAACCCTTCCCCCTTTGAACTATCGGCAATGGTCGTATTCTCGCCATTATCAGCTGCACTCCCCTTCCAACCCATGCTCCTCAGCATGTCGTACCCAAATCCTTGTCCTCCTCCACTCAAGGCTCTGACAACCGCGTCCGCCTCCGCAAACTCGGGATTCAGCACCAAGTCTATACCGCCTTCCATGTCTATCTTGTCCTCGTCATCCATAAAGTCCTCCAGTCGCTGTTCGCGTAACCGCTTGGTAGATGATTTGTCTTTATCGGCTCTCGTGACTTGGAAACTTGTAGGTGCCCAACCCTCTTTGGACCCTACGGTGTTGAAGTACCCGGCAGAAAATCCACCGGTCCAAGCTCCGTGCAGCCGGCCCTTTAGTTTTGGATCGCCATCTTTGCTTGGATGGATCAGGTTGTTGCCAACTGGTGTGCCGTACTTGGCTAACATCTGGTGTTGGTGTGGAATGAAAACCCATCCCCGACCTGGGAACGTTAGTGGTGTCGGTCGGTGGCGGTGGCTCCGATCATGATTGAGCCGCACGATGATGACTTGTTCTACTGTTTTTTGCTTCTTTTTTAAAAAAAGAAGTCGGTGCGTCTAGGGTGGTGTCTTCTTTTTCTAGAAAAAGAAGCAAAAAGCGGTAGAGGGCCCCATCAAGGATGGAGCCCCTAAAACCATGCTCCGGCCCCTTTTAGCCATTGGAAAGCCTGAGATTCGTTTATTCCAATCATCTACTGGCTTGTTCGACTCCAAGAAGCAAAAACAGTATACGCTGGTCAATGACAACACGGGTGGTGGGGTGTAAATCGATGTTCCAGGCCTTTTTAGCGAAAACTGAGGTCGTCATTGGATAGTATGCAGTCTGTTTATTCCAATTGTCTACTGTTTTTTGCTTCTTTTTTTAAAAAAAGAAGAAATCCACGGGAAGCGTTACTTGGGTATCAATGGAACGGGCCTGTCCGAGTTCTGACATATGTATAAGTAAGCGAGGCGGTGGATATGCGATGTGATGACGGGTTGCATGTGCAGCGCCGCAAGCCGCGTGATGTGTCGGACCGATACAAATCCCGAACACATGCAAAAGGCGGTTATGTCTCTCTGTTCTAAGTCTTCTGTTTCAAACCTTATATTGTCACAGATATGCACGGATGAACGCCAAGCTGTATGTAAGGTTAAGGTTTCGCAATTGATATAGAGATCGTAAAATTAGTATTAAATTATTAAGAAATTAACAGATTAGGAATTAAAAATTACATGGTTTCATAAGTCATTAAATAGATTAGTCGTAACAAATAAATTAAGCCTTGGCCGGCAAAGACATTGGTTGCTGTTGTTGGTTACTTGTTGATGATGATGCAGATGCAGATGATTCGTTGTCTGTGATTTGATGAATGGAAAATGCAGAGGATTGTCGTGATTGCAACTTGGGTCTAGAATTTCGACCAAGTTCTCGTCGGATTGCCTCAGACCGTCCATAGTATTCGTAGGCAGGAACAGGATCTTCAATTTCATCAGAGTCGTGGGTCATTCCAAGCAAGTTCAATCGGCTGTCTCGAGCAATCACTGCAGGCAGCTTGAAGTTGACGGTGGAATAACCAGATCCAATTTCCATCATAAACTGCAGTTCGTATTGCCGAGAACTCAAACACGAGAAGAAAGATGGCACAATCTTGTCTTTGTTTCGTGGTAACGAAAGCATAATTTGGATTTGGGTAGAGCATTCCATTTTTGGTCCAACTGCCTGGTGGTTCATAACCCAATTTGAGTGTGACACTGGAGCCACCTGGGTTTCACACGAGTCCTTGAAACTGTGAACATGCAAGTCCTCTGGCAATGGATAGTAAGACTTTGGCACCAACGCGCTGGTGGTGATGGAATTCAGCTTGTAGTAAACTTGCTTTAGTGCTGGAGGTCGGAACTCGCCATTGTGGGCCTTTGGAGCCCGGTAAGTGACATCCATGATCAGCTTGATTTGTTGTTGTCCGTCATTGATGTGGAAAGTAGGCACCTGGCTGGTCTCTACTTCGATTTCGCTCTTGGTAGCTCGCTTCAACAACCCGTGCTTCAATTGAGACTTCTTGTTGTACGTTTCCTCCTCGAGCTGGATGGCTGGATAGGATGGCATGACTCGCACATACTTGACCATGTGCGAAATAATTGGCACCTTAGAGCCCTGGATTGGCTTGGAGATTCGGGCCCGGATTCTGTATGAAAAAGTCATGGATCGGTCGCCGACGTCGGTTGATGCGTATTCGAGTTGGCTGTTGTGCTGGCTGGAGTCCAACGGAGTGCCGATGCTTGGTGGCAACTGGTAGTGCAGAGGTAGCTTGTCTCGGCATTCATCCATTGGCAACAAGTGTGGAATCACCAGTGAAAAGGTGAAAGTATACTCAAACCCTCGTTTGAAAACTTTTTCTTGTGGATAGGCTTCTGGTCGCACTCGATGTCGCGCAATAGACATTGACTTGACCATGGAAGACGATTCGCCAGGCATGGAAGGATCGCTCCCGCCTGGGATGATAGCCTCGGTGGTCTGCAAATCGATCAACACACGGTCAAAACTCACGTCTTCGAATGGTTTGAAATGAACCCGACCAGTAATGGCGTCGCCACGGTTGAATATTCGCTTGTCGTTTTGATCAATTTGGATTTCCATGCCATGAGCTCGTCGTGGTGGCTGCGACACAACCTTCACCACCGAACCCACGTCGTAGCATGGCAACTCGTAGTCTGGTTCAACATCAGCGTTGATGCTGTTGATGTTGTTCAAGTAGCAGCTGGATGCTGTGACTGCGTCCATCGAATAGTAGTACTAAAATTTTTTCTGATATATAACTTTGATAAGAGAGGCAAAACAAGGCAGACCAGATCATTTATATATCTACAAAAGTACCAAAAAAGAAACACCACCCTACCATGACTAAAAAAAAAAGTGAATCGAAGTGCACCTGCTGATCCCGCAATTTTCATTCGTAATGACTCCCCGCCGCACCCGGCGGCGGGCAAAATTTGGGTTGTATATGGTGTGAGATTTGCGTGCGAACGCTTTGCATTTTAGGCATCCAGTCCGACAACAACGGGGAGGTTGTTCAACATGATCTCCAGCTAAAAATACTTTTTGAGACACTATTAGTCTCTATCTAAAATTTCCAAGAGTGCGCACGCTTTGTCTTCATCTCCGTCAGCCGTTTCCAAAAGTAATACAAATCGACAAATCGGTTTATTGCGATGGCTTGTGATTGCTCATTGAGCAGTTCTTTTAGTAATTTCAACGGAGAGGGGGTTCCGCTAGCTAACAGTGTGTCATATAGTCCCTAATTGATTTATAATGAAAGAGGTAGTACCAGAACCTCTAGTTTATGGACAGTTTCTTTTTTGGTTATATTAAAATTCAAGGAATAGGACTTGCTGGTTGTTTCGCATCTGGTAACTAATTAGGAAGTCAGCCCTGTGGTGTGCGTCCTGTAGGTGTAGGTGTAACTTTTTTTTTTTACGGGCACTAGCCTGCGCAGTGAGAAGTGATTACTTGAACATGAACATGAATTACAAGCTGACTAGGTATCGACAAGGTACTGTTGGACTAAGATCTTTGGTTTATAGTTTGTTGAGTATATAGAAACTATTAAAACTGTAAAAAGCGGTTAACAAACCGTGCCAAATCATGTTTAATTTCCTCATTTAAGAAAAAAAATTTCTTTTGTAGTCATGATGAGGGGTTTTGAGTTTTTTTTTTTTCCGTCCACCTTCCATTTCGGCTCCGATATTGCGATCACGAACGATCTAGAATGAAAATCCCCAAAAAAAAAGCCACGCGAGATGCGGCTTTTTCTTTTTTTTTTTGCTTTCTTTCTGCATGATGGTGTTTGATCAGCGCATAATGATTACATGTCAAGCGAAAACGGTCTAGAAGTCTAGAAGTCTAGTAATAACAAGGCGGGTTACTTCAAAAAGTGGAACCACCTGACGGAAATTTTGTACAACTACTACAAATCTTCACCAAAAAGCTCCTTGAAAACAGTCTGTCCTTGTGTATAAAAAGTTTAATCCTAAATTTCCCGTCATTTGAAACCTTTTGATGAGAGAGATAACAATATAACAAGAAAAATTTTCTGAGACATTCTTCAGCCGCATCTGTCTTAAATCAATGCGGTTCGGCCAAGTCGGGCACTTCTAATATTAACGGGCACTGCAGAACCAGCAGTCGCCCTGAACTTGGCGCGATAGGGATATGATTGATTGAATTGACTGTGAAAGAAAAAAAAGCCGACAACTTACAGAGAACGGGAGAATCCGATGAGAAAAAAAATTATTAAATTAATGCGACGGGCAAATGGTAGGACGGGAACGAGAACGAGACCAAGAACGAAAAAGAATGCAACCCAACTTAGACTTTGCAGCTAATTATAGAACGGGCATCATGGCCGACAGGAGTTCGTTAGTAGTGGTGGTGGTCTAGTCTGTGTTCCTGACTGGCTGACTAGCCAACCGACTGCAAAGTTTTGTAGCAACTTCTTGCAATCCGGGGAGGGGCAATAAATGAGGTAGGGTAGGACGAATTATGCATAATAAAAATGTCTCTGCGTGTTATCCAGCCAATGTCCTGCCAGCAACCAGCAACCAGCAACCAGCCCCAGCCCCTCTCTTGGACAAACTCTAAGACCCCCAAGATCTGTCAAGCAATCGTTGAGAAGCATGCAGAACAAAGACGGTTCAGCTTCCTATCAAGGAAACACCCAAATATAACCACACGAAATTAAAGATAAGCATCTGAATTTATGCATACAATCCCCTAAATACAAGACACTCCCCCAAAAAAGTGGGGGATTGCCCTACTAGACTGTCAACTTTTTCGGCAGTTTCGTTTCGCCTAAACCTTTTTCCCCCCGCATTTAGGGTTTTAATGATTGCTGTCGCATCCTTTCTTGCCGTTACAACCGCGGTCGCTAGTTTAGTGTCGCTCTACTTTGAGAAATCCCGCATGTGTACATCGTAGATCAGCGAAAGTACAAAGACTTGGCTACCGTGCTGATCGACAACTGCATCGTGCAACTACCCATACGGTGGCTTTCTTCTTTTTTAATAAAAGAAGCAAAAACAGTAGACGGTGGGGGGGGGGGTAGTTCACGGGCAACATTCGACTCCCGGGAATGTCTTTTTTTTTTTCAAAAAAAGAAGCAAAAAAACACTACATTGGATGTGCAGAAATATAGCGATTGTATTAGGGGCTTTAGACCTCACATTGGTGATGGTGAGGGAAAAGCTATTTGTTCTAGCCTAGACAAGATACCGGTTGGATCTAATTCAAAAAGTAAGATATTCAACTGCAACGTGGAAACATACGTAGAATGTTGCGCGAAGCTTGAATTATTAGAAAAAAGAGGAAAAATAGGTTCTTATTTATAGTTCTTGGTGTCGTCTAGAATCTAGTACACTCTCACGCCCAAATAGTAAATAGCATAACAGAAGATGTCAGAATTAAACGAATATGAAAAAGGCAGTATAAAAAGGAACCAGAGTGAGTACCTATCGCCTGTTTAGCAAATGAGAACCAAATTCCTTTATGGGGCATGGCACGATCTTCAATTGCTATTCTTTATTATCAGCTGCAGCACAAAAATACATAGTAATAATAAATCATATTTATCAATTGAAAATAGAGGAAAACTTACAAAATGTTACCCCAATGCAGAGTCGATGCGAAACCTCAAAGATACGATGATCAGCAGAAACTGTGAACAACACGATGACTGTTAGTATCAGTGGTCAACAAATCACAAGCTTCCAGATGCGTTTGCGCGAAGCTTTGAATTGTTGACAAAGAGGCAAGTTCGAGCCTTATTTATAGTTTTTAGCGTCGTCTAAAATCTGGTACACTGTCACACCCAAAGAGTAAATACCACAATTAAACAGACCTGGATAAACAGTATACAAGGGACCATAGTGGACAAGTATCGCCTGTTCAGCAATCGAGAACCCAATTCCTCAACAAGGTCATGACATGACTTTCAATTGCTATCCGTTAGTATCAGCTACAGCACAAAAATACATACTAGTAATAAATCATCTTTATCAATGAAAAAATGAGCATTCCTTATCAAGAAAGGACTTCGCACAGCGTCGGTGCGAAACCGTAATGACAATATGGCCATGACTTTAACGTAGAAGACTGTAAACACATCATCGCGCGAAGCTTTGAATGGTTGAAAAGAGGAAAATTCGAGCTTTACTTATACTTTTTAGAGTCGTCTAGAGCGATGGGGCGCTTATTCGCTCCCACATATCACATAGACAGGGACACATGCAGTTATGAGCCGCATATACACGTGACACGCACGAATCTCTCACGGCCATCGTCTACTGTTTTTTGCTTCTTTTTTTAAAAAAAGAAGAAATCCACGGGAAGCGTAGATTCACGTGACATAGCTATTCCGGTGGTGTTCTTCTTTTTAAAAAAAGAAGCAAAAACAGTGGACGATGGGATAAGCACCGCAGACCTGCAAGCTCTTGGGATGAGCTGGCAGTGCGGGTAGGCCCAGTTTCAACTGTGCGTCTGATCCAGTTCCTGGAAGGGGCGTTGGCATGTTGTTTTGAGACCCTACCCGCGCGCGAATTTTTGTTAGTCGATTTCGAGACTTTTTTCATGACAGCACATGCCCAACTAGCAAGCTATGGCTTTATCTAGTAGAGAAATATCGGCTCAAAAATCAGCTATGGATCGACGACCCCGTGTGGTGCTGGATTCTGACGAGGAAGATGACGTTCCCGCCATTAATAACCATTCCGAAAGTTCAGATAGCGAAGATGATGAGGAAACATCGGCCATTCATCATGTTATAGGGTCGGCTAGACCACAGAATCGCACCATGGACAGGTATGCCTTGCTGGATGATGAAGAAGATGGTCCCAGGGCCAAAAGACAGTTAGACTTTACTTCTATGAGAGGTCCAAAGACCCCACAAAACAAATCGAGAGCTGACAGCAATCCCTTCGATCTAACTCCGGTCTCATTAAAGAAAAAGAACTCAATGCTGAAGGGCAATGATGTCGAGGGTAATCTTGTGCAGCAGGTATCAAAAATACAGTTAACAGATAGTCAGGG
Source organism: Blastobotrys proliferans (assembly GCA_003707485.3). Taxonomy (NCBI): domain Eukaryota; kingdom Fungi; phylum Ascomycota; class Dipodascomycetes; order Dipodascales; family Trichomonascaceae; genus Blastobotrys; species Blastobotrys proliferans. Next base: position 118,607 of record PPJI03000016.1, read on the forward strand.
CCAGGGATCGAGCCAACCAGCTGTAAGCAGCCCCAAGGGTATATTTGCACAGCTGAAGGCTCGAAATGATTCCGAAAAGACAAGGCAGCAAAAGCCACCAGCAGCACGATCAGGACATGGCCCCACAGCTAATGGAAAGGCGGGTCAGAATACTGGCCATGGTCAACTTGGACCTCGACGAAATTCGAACAATAGCGGAGATAAGCCTCCAATGCCTGGCTTCAGAAGATGGAAGGAAAACCGCAGTCGACCACCGCATCAGAATCAGAACCGAAATAATAACCAGAGTCAGAGCTCTAATGGCAGCAATCAAGTAAATAATAACAATACCAGTAGACACCATTCGAACCAGCATATTCCAACCAGCATTAACCGCAATCAACGATTTGCAAAGAGTGACGGCTCAAAAAACCGCCATCAGCATCCACCAAAGGGAAAGGGTCCTCCCCGGAACAACAGTGGCCCAAATAAGCATTTGCCGAATGGAAATCTACAGAATACCCAAAAAGGGCCCGAGCTCCAGCCCAAACCAGAACCTGAATCCGAGTCCCGGCCAAAGATGACGTTCAACAGCCCTGTCAAGTCGTTTGACAAGAGTTCAGGCGAATTGCTCGAGCTTATGTCGCCAAAATCCAAAAAATGGGGCCATAGAATCCATGCACATAGCCACAGGCCTAATGTATTGATGCCTGTTCCTGGCGCCGCAGGTGCAGGTGCAGAAGATGAAAAACAGCCAGTGCAGTATGTCAAAATGCACAGTCCAACTGAGAACAGATTTCATTATCCAACACCTGCATTCCGAAAAACTTCGATTGTTGATGATATGAAGGAGCTGTTGAATCAGTTTGATGGTTTAAATGTGGATGAAGATGAAGACCATACTTCTGATCGTGTTGAAGGTCTGAAAGTCACTTTAATGGTCCACCAAATCAAAGGTTTGAGGTTCTTGCTTGACCGAGAAGGAAATGACATCAAGAATAAGGGCGGGATGCTGTGTGATGACATGGGTTTGGGGAAGACCATTCAATCGATTGCTTTGATCCTGTCTAATCCTAGGCCAAAGAGAGAAGTCACTGCTGATGATAGTGATAGTGATAGTGACACAGATTACGAATTCAGTGACACTGAGTCTGATCGTCATGAAGAGCGAAAACCAGAAGGGGAGCAAGACGACAAGCCAGTGGGTCCCAAGAACAAAGTTAAAACAACGCTGATTGTGGCGCCAGTAAGTCTAACCACTCAGTGGAAAGCTGAGATTGAGGCCAAGGCCCCAAAGCTGAAAGTGATGGTTCATCATGGCCCTGGAAGGACGTCAGATTGGAGAGACCTGACTCGGTATGACGTGGTTATCACGACGTATGGCATTGTGAGCAGCGATATGAAATCTAACGAACGGCCGTTGTTCAGACTGCATTGGTGGAGAATTATCCTGGATGAGGCTCATGAAATCAAAAACGCTACTACTAAAAGTGCCGTGGCGTGCACTGCACTCTCCGGAATCAACCGATGGTGCTTAACTGGTACTCCTATTCAAAACAAAATTGACGAATTGCATAGTTTGCTTAAATTTACCGGCATCAAACCGTATAGCAAAGTTAACGTGTTTAACCAAGAGGTTATTCGCCCAATCAAGGCTGGCGCCTCGGCGAAGGCAATGCATAAGCTTCAAGCATTCCTGTCGGTTATTATGCTGAGACGAACTAAGGCCATTCTAGGCTCTAGTGGTGTCAAATTGCCGGAACGAAAAGTCAACTTTGTAAAGCTGCAATTTACCCCTACTGAACGAAAATACTATAACAAATTCCAAAACCACACAAGGTCGTTTGCGGCTCGTGATCAGCAGAACATGGTTGCAGCATTGGCTGCGTTGGTTCAACTAAGACAGACATGCTGCTATACCAAGCTGGTTGCCACTAAAGTTGAGCTTGGTGAGAGTGAATTCTTTAAATCCTTTGAAGAATCCGAAATAGAACGCTTGAAAGAGCTTGCGAAGGAATTGGATCAGGAGGTCAAGACCCTAGGAAACGAAGAGGTGGGTGACGCTTCTGCTTATTTAGGCACCAGCTCAAAGATTAGATGGCTGTTGGATAAACTGAACGAGGAACCTGAACGTAAAACTATTGTGTTTAGTCAGTTCACGTCATTTTTGGACTTGATCGAACCTGGTCTGCACAAGGCAGGGTTGAAATTTAGTAGATATGATGGATCCATGACGAGAGAGGCCAGAACTGACGCTATTTCTCGTTTGAACAGGAGTGATTGCCATATTATGCTGTGTTCATTGAAGGCTGCTTCCGTTGGGCTGAACTTGACAATGGCGAGCCGGGTTATCATCCTGGACCCTTGGTGGAATCCAATGATCGAAAACCAGGCTATTGATCGAGTACACCGAATCGGGCAAATACAGGTGGTAGATGTGTTTAAGCTGGCCATGGAAGATAGTATTGAGACCAATATTTGGAAACTACAGATCAAAAAGCAAGAGCTTGCAGACGGTATTGTCGAAGGCGGCAGCAAGATGGCAGACAGCTTGAGCAAGAAGGAATTGATGAGCTTGTTCGACAACCAATAAGTATTGTATTGTAAATAAACTAACGCTAACGCCACACCTCGTGCGGCTCCCGAGAACTCGCCGGTTATCGGAGTGTCGCCCGCTTACGTAACCTTCAGTCCACCCCAAGGCGGGAGGATTTGCGATCAAATTTTTTTTTTTTCACCACCGTTTTGAACGACTCATTTTGGTTAATTTCTTGCCACGCATATCTAAAAGAACAAAAATACAGAAAAAATGGGTGACCATACACGAGATCCATGTCCTATTGTAAGTTGGTTGTAGTGCAATCAAAAACTAACCGGAGCACAGGTCATTTTGAACGATTTTGGTGGTGCTTTTGCAATGGGTGCTATTGGTGGTACAGTATGGCATGGTATCAAAGGATTCAGAAACAGTCCAATCGGTGAACGACGAGCAGGTGCTATCAGTGCTGTCAAGTTGAGGGCTCCAACTGTAGGAGGTAATTTCGGTGTATGGGGTGGTTTATTCAGTACATTTGATTGTGCAGTCAAAGGCATTCGACAAGTTGAAGATCCATTTAATTCCATTATTGCCGGGTTTTTTGTAGGTGGTAGTTTGGCCATTCGAGGAGGATGGAAGCATGTTAGAAACTCTGCCATTACATGTGCTTGTGTATTGGGTGTGTTTGAAGGTGTTGGTATTGCAATGCAACGATGGATGGCATATGGACAACCACCAATGCAACCACAAATTCCTGATCAACCATTAGCAGCTTAGGCTTTTTATTTTTTATTTTTATTATTATGTTGTTTTTCCCCCCTGTATAATGAGAGTGTATATATATATATAAATTTGTGATTTTTTTGATGTCTAGCAAGTTAAGCTACATGATGACTTCGTTCTTGACGTCAGCTTTGATCTCCTTATGAGGCAAAACAACAGTATTCTTGACATGAACCTCATCGCCAACAATCACATTCTTTGCAAGAATAGTGATGGTTTGGATTCGGACACCGTCCTCAATAGTGCTGGATGTAAAGTCTTTTGGATTAGTGGCAGTACCTTCAATTCGGGCCCAGCCGCCAACCTTTACGTCCTCACTCAGAATCGAATGCATCACACAAGCATCGTGTTTTACTTCAACGTTATCTAGCAAAATAGAGTCTTTAATTCTTGTACCCTTGCTAATCTTGACATTTGGCCCAATAGACACATTAGGACCCAACTTAGCACTTGGGTCAACTTGAGCACTTGGATCAATAAAGACTGGTGGGATGATAGTTGCCGATGGTTGAGCCAAGCCCGGAGCCTTAGGATCAGCCTGGAACAATTGATTGAGATATAACGAGTTTGCTGGAATGGCAGAGCCGGCCTCCTTGACTTGTCTCCAGAAATCCTTGGTTTCGTAAACATAAAAGTCTTGGGTTTCGGACAATTGTACCAGTACGTCCTGTTCTAATCGCAGCACATCTTCGTCCACCTCTTCACCGAGATAAGATTCCTTGAGGGCGGCTTCACGTTTTTGCTTTGCGTCGCCAATGATGTTGAATAGAGATTGATCAAACACATATACCCCACCGTTAATCAAAGTAGAGATAGAAGACTCGGGCTTTTCGACGTAGTGAACCACCTTTTGGTTTTCGTCAGCGACAATTGCGCCAAAGTTGGATGCCATGTTCTTTGGAACTCTGGTACCCAAGATGACAGCACGTGCCTTCTTTTCGTCAAACAACTTGTTCATTTCTTCCAATGGGAACGAGTTGCAAACGTCTGCATGGATTACAAAGAATTTGTTTGGATTTCCCTTGAGAATGACGTCTCGGAAATGGTACAACCCTCCAGCAGTTCCCATGGCCTTGTATTCTCTCAAGTACTTGACAGTAAGGTGTGGGTATTGTTTGTGGGTTTGGGCAATGAAGTCCTTGAAAACATGGTCTTCGTAGAATCCAACCAGGATGATTTCCTTGATTGAAGACACTTTGGCACAGGAATCAATAGAGTGACTTAGCAATGGCTTACCTGCCACGGGGAACAATACCTTTGGGATGTCCAAGCTAATTGGTCTAAATCGAGTACCTCGAGTACCTCCTCCAACCTGTTACTATTGGTCCGCGAAATCTGCCCCCAACGTCCGGTGTTTTTTGCTTCTTTTTTTAAAAAAAGAAGACGATCCACCGGGCGAGAACTACGATTCCGCATCAACCTCCATTGTTAGTTCTAGTTGTCCCTAATTCCCGTCGTACATACAAGAATCAAAGCTTTGGATGCCATTGTCGATGTAGTGTGATGAGTGAGCGTGTTAAATTTAGTGGTGTGGTGTGTTTTGTGTTTCAGGAAGTTAATTTAGTTCCAGAGAATAAAGAAATACGTTTGCTGGTGTGTCGTCTCCGCAGGCGGCGTGGTGTGTTTACTGGTGGTTTCCACGGTTTCCACGGAAACAAGGCGCCATCGCACAGCTTTGTCTTTGGTCATCACACAATCTCGCATCGAGAGGCGAGAGACTATACTGATCAATATATTACAAAAAAAGCATACTTTCTAGGTAATCAACCAATAATTAATTAATATTAATAAATTACTACTACCGCTATTGCTAGCCCATGGCCACTCCTCCAAGGCCCACTTTGCCGCCGTTGCCGCCGTTGTTCTCGCCGTCTTCACCGCTGCTGCTGCTGGTGCTATCAGGCTTGGAAGACGAGCGCTTGTCTTTGATCTCGCTAGATCTTACAACAGTGTTGGTGACTGTTGGCTCACGATCAATCTTGAGACCCTTGACTACTTGCTCAATCTCCTCTTTATCCAAAGTTTCGTACTCTAGTAGCCCTTCTGCGAGTCGTTGCAGCTCCAAGTGCTTGTCCTTGAGCAGTCTTCTTGTACGTTCCTCACTTTGAACCAGCAGTTTTCGGATCTCTTCTTCGGCCAAATGGCGAGTTGAAGCGGACCACTGCTGCCAGTTTTCGCTCAAGTCAATGGGTCCAATGGCATCACACATGCCAAACGAGGTTACCATGGCTTGTGCGACCTGTGTAGCGTTCTTTAGATCAGAAGAACAGCCCGAGGTGACGTTTTCTGCACCGTAGAGCATCTCTTCGGCAATCTTACCGCCCATACAGACGTCCAATCGTGCCAACAGCTCGCTCTTGGTTTGGTCATACTTGTCCATGTCTGGCAATTGGAAAGTGATACCCAGTGCAGAACCTCGTGGCAAGATGGTGGCCTTGTACAAACTAGTAGCTCCTGGGGTATATAGTGCGGCAATAGCATGGCCAGCTTCGTGGAATGCAGTGTTTTTTCGTGATTCCTCAGTCAAAACCATGGTCTTTCTTGCAGCACCAAGCAGAATCTTGTCCTTGGCCCATTCGAAATGGCCCATATCTACAGAAACAGCCTTTTGTTGCGAGGCGTAAATGGCTGCTTGGTTGACCAGATTCATCAAGTCTGCACCAGAGAATCCGGAAGTACCTCGAGCCAAGTACGACGAGTTGACATCTGGGGCACATTCAACCTTTTTCATGTGGTGCTTTAGGATGGCGATTCGACCTCGTACATCCGGCAACTCAACATGGACAATTTTGTCAAACCGACCAGGTCGGGTCAAGGCCTTGTCCAACATTTCCGGGTAATTGGTAGCAGCAATGAAAATGACTCCAGTAGACTGTGAAAAGCCATCCAAATCCACCAGCAATTGATTCAAGGTTTGTTTCGAATAGGCGTGGTCCTTTGGATTTCGCTTGGATCCAATCGCATCCAATTCATCAATAAAAACAATTGCTGGAGCCTTGCTTCGTGCTGCTGCAAAGAGTTCGCGAACTCGCTTTGCACCAACACCTACATACAACTCGTCGAACTCAGAACCGCTCATGAAGAAGAATGGCACACCGGCTTCCCCAGCTACTGCTCTTGCGAGCAGAGTCTTACCAGTACCTGGAGGGCCAGTTAGCAGCACACCTTTTGGCAATTTACCGCCCAAACCAGTAAACTTGGAAGGGTCTTTCAAGAATTCTACGATTTCTTCTAGTTCTGATCTGGCTTCATCGACACCATGGACATCAGAAAACTTTACATTAGAAGTGACGCCATTGCTGTCGACCTTTGTTTGGCTCAGATCCGAAGTAGAATTACCCTTTAATATCGACGATGACTCGGTGAAGAAGGTCAACCCAACAATTACACCCCAGGCTGCAAGCCCCATTGGAATCAACCACTTTAACCATCGTAGCACCGAAGACATTGCAGATTCCGTGATGATGACATGCACTGGATCCACCTTGGTCCCTTTACCAGGGCCCAATCCACTAATAGAGCCTGCAGCTCCATTACTAGATGCGATAGTACTAGAAGTATTGTTGGCGACTTTTGCGGCCGTCATGCCGTGGTTGGCCTCAAAAGCCTTTTCCATGGCCTCAGCCTTTTCGATGTGGCCAATTACCTTTAATGCTTGAATATATAATGCTTCACATTCAGTACTCTTTGCCACCTGAGGCATCTCGAACCGGGAGACAACCAAATGTGGGTAGTTTGATGCTAACAATGCTTTATAAAATGATGCCTGAGCCTTTGGATCACTTAAAGATCTATTAGCGGAGGTTTCTTTCTGACTTAGCGACTGAGTTGAGTGCCCACCTGTGGGGTATAATCGAGGTGAAGCCACAGAAAAGTGTCGTCTTGAAGATAATAATACAAATCCACGTATCAGTGGCTGTTGTCGTTGACGTGCAAGTGCCACCGTACTCACAAAGCCACTGTGAACCAACCGGCCAGATGATAATTTAGCCAGCTGAACGAATGGGATCATGTTTCTAATTGGCTATTGTCTTATTGGCTTGTTGACTGAAGAAGCTTGATGATGATATGGTGATGGGTGATGAGGGAGGGTGCGGTTGGTTGGTTGGTTGGTACAGTAAAGAAGGAAAGGGTTTTTTTGTTGTTGTGAATGGAAGGATTTTCTTGGGGCATTTGCCTCTGTCAACGCCGACAGACCGAGTCGGAAGGGCGGTTTTCCAACCAGTCTGAGACGGTTGTTTGATCTGGTAGATTCTATGGTGATTTTTTGAGGCATTGCAACACCCGGGACTCGAAACCAGCCCTGTGCCGGGTAACTTTTTGGTTCTACTGTTTTTGCTTCTTTTTTAAAAAAGAAGAACACCGCCGGGAAGGATGATGTCTTCTTTTTTTAAAAAAAAGAAGCAAAAAAACAGTCGGCGTCTGGATGCACACGGCCGATATCGTCGTGCATCGGACTCCACATCGACATGATCTTCAAAGGAAAAGGCACCACTGCATTTCGTGAGGGGAATGTTGAGGGTGACAAATCGGGTTATGAGCCGCTTACCGTGTTCTGGTCGCGCAATCTCAGGTCTTGAGCCGCTTCGTCAAGGAGGTATCAGCAAAACATTAACCAAACAGAGACACTTTCGGTTAGTCATAATCACAACAGTGGTACAATCCAGGAAAATCACCTTACATTATCTCTCTTCATAATGCTGCTTTATCGAATCGTGGCCGAAGCGGTGGCCGGTGCCGGTGCGCCGTGGCCGTCCCCGTTCCCGTTGACGGCCGAGCAACGTGCCGATATCGGCCCATTCTCGGTGGTAACAGTAATACGAGCGCTGCTATTGGTTGACGCAGAGAGTGAAGCGGTTGACAGGATTATCGCCGCACGCATTTGTAATGCTTTGCCATCGACCCCCCGACCGACCCGATATCGGCATCGAATCGACTCATTATTTCTCCAGATTGAAAAATCTATGTAGATGTCTATATATATAAATACGTATCTGCTGTCTGGCACTTCTTTCTCTCTATAACTCACTCACTCCATCCCCAGAAAACAAAAATCATCATAATGGCCCCTCAGACTCTATATGACAAGGTCTTTAAAGACCATGTAGTGCATCAAGAAGATGACACATGCTTGCTCTACATTGACCGTCACTTGGTTCACGAAGTAACGTCGCCTCAAGCGTTCGAAGGACTTCGAAATGCTGGACGACCAGTCCGACGAACAGACTGTACTTTGGCCACAGTAGATCACAACATTCCAACTACTCCACGAACAAATTTCAAGAGCATCGCTACCTTTATTAAAGAAAACGACTCTCGATTGCAATGCACAACTTTGGAAGAAAACGTCAAAAACTTTGGCGTTCGATACTTTGGTATGGAAGATTCAAGACAAGGTATCGTTCACGTTGTTGGTCCTGAACAAGGTTTCACTTTGCCAGGTACAACAGTAGTATGTGGTGATTCGCATACTTCTACTCATGGTGCATTCGGAGCTTTGGCATTTGGTATTGGTACTTCAGAAGTTGAACATGTATTGGCTACCCAAACTATCATCCAAGCAAAAAGCAAGAACATGCGAGTCAACTTAAAGGGTAAATTGAAACCAGGTATTACTTCTAAGGATTTGGTTTTGCATATCATTGGGCACATTGGTACTGCTGGTGGTACTGGTGCAGTCATTGAATTTGCTGGCGAAGCTATCCAAGACTTGTCAATGGAAGCTAGAATGTCTATTTGCAACATGTCTATTGAAGCCGGTGCCCGTGCTGGTATGATCGCCCCTGATCAAACCACCTTTGACTACATCAAGGGCCGACCATTGGCTCCAGCTGGCGAAGAATGGGACAAGGCTGTTGCGTACTGGAAGACTTTGCACACTGATGAAGGTGCCAAGTTTGACATTGACGTGGAAATCAATGCCGAAGACATCATTCCAACTGTCACCTGGGGTACCTCTCCCCAAGATGCATTGCCAATCACTGGCTCAGTTCCTGATCCAGCCAAAGTAGACGATCCTATCAAGAAGGCTGGCATGACCCGAGCGTTGGAATACATGGGCTTGGAACCAAACACTCCTTTGAACGAAATCAAGGTTGACAAGGTATTTATTGGGTCTTGTACCAACTCTCGAATCGAGGATTTGAGATTGGCTGCCTCAATTGTCAAGGGCAAGAAGAAGGCTGACAATGTTGCCCGAGCCATGGTTGTTCCAGGTTCTGGTTTGGTAAAGAAACAAGCAGAACAAGAAGGCTTGGACAAGGTATTTGAAGCCGCCAACTTCGAATGGAGAGAAGCTGGTTGCTCCATGTGCTTGGGTATGAACCCTGATATTTTGTCACCAAAGGAACGATGTGCCTCTACTTCCAACCGAAACTTTGAGGGCCGACAAGGTGCTCAAGGTCGAACCCATTTGATGAGTCCTTCAATGGCCGCTGCTGCTGCCATTACTGGTCACTTGTGCGATGTCCGAGATTACTTGCCAAAGGATGCTGCCCAAGTTGGCATTGAAGCTCCAAAGGATTATTCCGAAGAAAAGCAACCAATCAAGGGCACTGAAATCAAGTCTGACGGTTCAGTAGCTGCTGTTTCTGAACCACCAGCTAAGGTTCAAAAGCAGGAAGGCTCTGGCAATGCTACCGGCATCCCTGTTTTCAAGGTTGAAGAAGGTGTTGCTGCTCCATTGTTGAAGGCCAATGTCGACACTGACGCTATTATTCCAAAACAATTCTTGAAGACTATTAAGCGAACTGGTTTGTCTGCTGGTTTGTTCTACGAATTGCGATTCAACCCAAAGCCAAATGGTGAATTGGAAAAGACTGATTTCGTTTTGAACACTCCTCCATATGACAAGGCCAAGATTTTGGTTGTATCTGGTGATAACTTTGGTTGCGGTTCATCTCGAGAACACGCTCCATGGGCATTGGCTGATTTCGGTATTCGAGCCATTATTGCTCCATCATTCGGTGACATCTTTTACAACAATTCTTTCAAGAACGGTTTGTTGTGTATCCGATTGCCAGCTGAGGTCATTACTGAAAAGCTTATCCCAGTTGCCCAAGCTGGTGGTAACTTGAAGATCGACTTGGAAGCTCAATCCATCAGTGGTAACGGCCAAACTTTGGTTGAAAACTTTGATGTCGAATCATTCCGAAAGTACTGTTTGGTCAACGGGTTGGATGATATTGGATTGACCTTGAAGAAGGAAGAACATATCATCAACTATGAAACCATGCGACGTGATCGATTCAGCTTTTTGGAATCCAACTCAACTGAGCAATGTATTAACCCAGTCAAGGGTTCCAAGAAGAGCGCCTATGGTGTAACCGCTCAAGAGTGGTAATTATTCTATTTAATTTATGTGTAATGTCTATAAGTTACAATTTATGTTTCTAATTATTGTCAAACATTACACTCTTACTTTGCATTGACTGTCTACCCCAACAGCTAGATAACTATTTTTCATCGCATCTCATAGCTTTCTCAAATGGCAAACGAAGGGCTCACTCAAGAACTGCACAATCGGCTAGAAAGGCTTTGCAACGAGACGAGCGGTGCATACAGCGTCTCTTCGACAACTTACGATCAATGCTTTCACAGTGCCCAGGAACATCTTGACCATGAAATATCATCCATTACAACATTTCAGGAGTATATAAATAAACTGGACTCATACCAGCGAGCCAAGTATGAACAACCGTTGACTGTCAAGGAAAGCAGGTTGTTCTTGGAGCAGTATAGTGACAAACTAGGGGTTGTATATTGCAATTACGGCGGGGCAATCAAATCTACAGACGAAATGTTCGACTGTGAGGAATTTCAACAGAAGCTGGAGTTATTGCTGGCTGTATTCAAGGCGGATCATAGAGTTGACGATGCAGTGTGGCTCCATCACTCTAAACATGACCTTCTCAATGAGATATCCAAGAGCAGTTGGCAACCATATTCACCAGATACTCGAACTCAGTTGACAACACCTAGGTCATCGTCATCACACAGTTCGTCCATGCCCACAGCAACGTCCCGTAGCTCTCGAATGAGCTCAATTTCGACCTTTGATGACCGTACTTGCCTGAGGCCAATGTCTCGATCGTCGACATCTTCATCGAAAACACCTCCCCCCATCACTGGTCAAACTGTTGCCAATTCGCCATCTCCTGCACAATCGTCGGTATACAGTTTCACAATACCTGAGTGGCCAAAGAAACCGCTATCGCCATTGCAGTTGCAATCGCAATCGCCGCCACTGCGTTCACAGCCAACGATGATTAGACCAAGGCAACCCAGCAGCAGGTATACAAGCAGACTGCCTTCTCCAGAGCCATGCAGCTCAATTCGATCTTCCAGAACTCCGTCATCCAATATGGGGCAACCGATTTCCTTGAATGTGAGTGCGTTAGATGATGGCTCTACCTATAATTTAGCTCCCACACCTAGTGCTCGATCAATTCTAAAGTTGGCACAGCAAAGAACCACCAGATCAGCTCCTGGATCGACCAAAGGAATCGAATTTGCCCGCAAGAACAAGGTTTTTCAATTTTATAGAGACGAAGTAGTAGGAGAGAGTTTGATAGGCACCTCGACTGCCAAAATGGCAAAACCTGCGAAGATCCCACATGCTCGTACATTGATCAAGAAGATCATCCATTCTGCTCACGGGCACAGCAGCTCATCACCATCAGCAGCCAAGAAAGGTTCAGAAAATTGCCCTCCGCAGCAACAGGGTCCAATTCCGCATATGGATTCTGCAATTCGAATGACCGTCTAGAAAAGTTATGTTTATATATTAAGAAATGCTACATGTACACTGAAACGAAACTAACAGATAAAAAAACAAACAAAAACAAAATAATAATAATATAATAAATTACCAATGATGTTGCTGGTGATATTGATCATTGCCATAGTTATTATTGTAGCCATAGTAATGCTGATCGTCCAACAAATTCATTTCATCTTCTTGACTGTGATGCTGACCAGATGCATAGTAAGGGTTATAAGGTTGTGGTGTAGGGGTATTTGTAGAGGGTATGACACCAACACTATTGCCTTGATAACCTAGACTATGCTGACTAACATTGTTGTATGAATAGATCGATTGACCTTCTTCATTCATGTTAGGTGCAGTTAACAATGATCCCTGGCTACCTTGTCGTTGTTGATAATATTGATTAGTAGCAACTGGTAATGGAGGTGGAGTCATTGTTGAATGGTTATCACTGCCATCATGCAATAATTGTTCTTTACTAGTGAATCTTGACAGCGATTGTGCCTGTTTTGACTCGGTGTATGGTGAGCTGTATACAGACATCTCCGTGGCAGTTTCACTTCCTTCAGCAATTCGCTGGTAGTGTTCATAATCCAGCTCGTTTTCTTGTACAATGTCGAACTTGTTGCCTCCCACTTGAGATCGACGTTTGGACTTTTTGTTCTTAGATGACTTGGAGCCCGGCAGGAATGGATTGGACTCGTACATAAATTCGTCATTTCCATCCGCAGAATCCATGTTACAGACATCTCGAAGCATGTGTTCTGCTTTGGCATGGACCATAGGTACAGGCAATCGACTTGAAATAGCTGGATTGAGATATCTCTCTTCCAAATTGGATCTCATTTCCCAAGTATTAGCCATGGATGCAGACATTTCCATCATTTCCCGCTCTCGAGTGGTAGGAATAAAGTAGTGGAAACTATGGTTGAACTTCTTGGCTTGCACAATCTTGAAAATAATGACAATAAACGGCAGAGGTCCAAGTGCGACAGCGTATTTCCAATCAGATTGGGTCCAAACCACTGCCAAAATTACCAAGTTACCGAATGCAGTTGCAAACAATAGGCAATTGTTCAACAATGGCCAGAATCGGCCATCGCTTTCAGTCTTTGTGACAAACATGTACATCAGCATGTACTTTTTGTTCACAGAGTCAATGCACAGATAGAAAGCCAAAATTGGCAAAACTAACGGTTGAATACTGGTAAAAGCCAATGCAATACTAGCGTAAAACAGCAGCCAATTGTAATAAGCTGCATATTGGAACGGTTGAGGTGCAGTTGCAAGCATCAACTGTCTCGGAGTTGGACTGAGGATGTACCGTTGAACGGCTCCCCAGAACAAGCTAATGGCCTGCAGAAGATCTACAGCAGCACCGATATTTGCTCTTAACAAATACATAACCCAAAATGACGAGGCTCGGATAATTGCTGTAGACATTTGTCTGGCTTCTTTTTTAATGGCATCTGTGACACCACTGACTCCTTCTATTTCGTCCCCTGAGATAACACTAGCGACCATGGTGCCAATGTTCCAGGCCACACTGATCATGGTAACTACAAAGAAATTGTTAAAGAAGAAAAACACAAACAGTTTCAACGTGACATCGTGTTCTCGTTCAGTCTTGGTGATTCTACCTTGCCATTGTGAGCTTCTTCTCATAATGGTTGGCAGCACCATGAACACCAATGTGGTGACAACTGGAGCCAGGAAACCTTGCAATACAGAAAACACATTCTTGTGTTTTTCCTGAAAAGTGGCGAATCCTGGAGCCAATTGACCAATTCGCGACAAATCAGTCAAGAAGCAACCGATAAAAGCATTAGGAACAATCCAAGCAACTAGAATTACAAGATAGAAAAGCATACCCCAAAGGGTTTTGTTTTTCCGTTCGGCTTTGTTCAATACCATGTTGGACCAAATAATATCATTAGCTCGTGGAGCTAGTTGGATTAACATTTTTTGCTTTCTACCCTGGCCAGTGTGCTTGGCTACAGTATGACAATCCTCAGGTGTTGTATACGATACCAGCCCATACGGCAAATTGTTCTTGTTGTCAATAGAATCTCGGGCAACGTTGATCTGCTTCTCTAGTCGTTGAGTTCTTTTGATATAGTAGTCGATTGCGTCGACTTTCTTACCATGATACTGACGGTCCTCTCTGACTGGTTTGCAAGTTGGTCTGTTTGCAGGAAGCTTGCTGGGGTTCTTCAGGTATTTAGCTAGATACTTTTCTAGTTTGAAAATGGCAGCTTCATGCAGTTCCAGCAGTTTTGTCAGCTCCTTTACGTTCTTACCAACGTTGATTTGCTGAATTGGCTTGTTCACCCGGTAGCGACTCATCAAATTAGCAAGACCTTGCTCTGATAAATACTTTTTGGGTACCTCAGTGACCAGCAGAGTTCTCATGAACAGAGCATTTTGATATTCCTTAGTCATAAACGCTTTTCGTCTAATTTGAACAACTTTACGAAAATTCAGCCACAAAAACGTCAACACTACGCCAGTCAAAATGTAGGCCAAAGCAATGTGGAAAATCCAATGCTTCCCTGTTACTGTGATTGGGGTCATTAATCCAAACACGCCCAGCTGGCCACTTTCCCCATTGTTTTTACTGATGGCAGCATCTTTTTGATTGTAAATAATATTCACAGGAATAGCCACGCCACAGCACAACACTGACAGTACAATAAACATGTTTCTCAACATTGTCATGAATCTCACAAATACTGCCGCATCAATGCCCAATTTGTCGACCAATTCATCCTCCGGAATAGCAAACACCTTCCAAATCCAATGAATCAAATTGCCTCCCAAAGGTTTTGGCTTTTTTGTCTCGTCAACATACCGCAATCTAGGTGCATAGATAAGGTTATGACGAGGCCGAATCAGACAAAATATTACAAACAGCAGCAAAGTACCACCTAAAGAAAGGATCAAACCTGCTATCACTGATCTCGAATCATAAGCAGTGCTACATCAAAAAATTTGGCCTAGTTAGCATACAATTTTCTCTAGCAAGTTCTTTTTTCTTACGATTTGAATGAATCGTGCAACAAATCCTATAAACGTGTAATGTTAGTCCAGCCGTTCAATGGCTCTCGAGTGTACATACCAAAAGCTCCTTTCCTTTGTCGACATCATCATCATCTCTAGCGAACAACAACCTTGAAAGAGTGGCAGACATTCTCTTGGTATTGTTCAAAGATTGTGAATTTGATAAAGTCTAAAAAAAAAAATCAAAAGGAATGAAAAAATAGGGGAGAGAGAGAGAGAGAGAGAGAGAGAGAGAGAGAGAGAGAGAGAGAGAGAGAGAGAAGTGAGGCGACACCACCAACTGTGCGAGACAAAATGCAAGTGTGTAAGAGAAATAATTTTTCTCTTCACCTAAAAGTGATCGACCACTGCTTGAATTAGATCCTCAATCCCGTTCCGATTTATTCATATGTTGATGTGCATATGCGCAAACCGTTGGTATTTTCACCAGCATTAAGGTAACGTACTGCGCCCAGAGGTACCTCATCCGAAACACTAAGCTGCAGCTTGGGTGTCTCTCCGCTACAATGGCTAAAAATAGGTTCAGCAATTCTTCATTTACCCCTAGATGGTAGCAAATTGCCCCATTCAAAAACCCCCAAACGGCTTGCTTTTCCCGAATGTTTGTTTCAGGTCTATATTAAATTACTGAAAGGCACGGCCAAATGCCAGCTTTTCTCTGTCCACGCGACGCTTTTTAGCAGCGTGGCATTGCGATAGCAACTGCAAAGCAGCCCCATCGTTTGGTAGCACCATAAGCACCGAGTTTAAATCCTTTTCAGCCTCTTCTTCATTGTTTAAGCGCAAACGAGCTTGTGCCCTGCGATACAGGGCTTTCGTTTGGTCCTGAGGTCGACACTCGGGGATCGCCAATGCCTCGTTGCAATACTCTTCAGCTTGGCTGAATTGATTCAGCCTAATTGCTATCAATGCATTGTTTAACATCAAAGACACTTTGAGGTCTACTAATTTCCGGATTTGGTCTTGCTCTAGATCTTCTGGGAAATACTCTTGCAGATAGTCTAACCCTTTTTGGTATTTGGACATGGCATCTTCTAGCTTGGATTGCTTGAACAAGAATGTACCCTTTTCTTTTATTTCCGCCACTGCCTGGAATACAGTGTCAAACACTGCAAAATCCACCAGCAGATCATCTCTAATGTTTAGCTCGTAAAAATCTCCCGACTCGTCAGGATTCCGTACGCGTACTCGCCGTTCTTGGTATATTCCACAGTCCACAATGGCGACATCCACCAATGGAGAGCTGCTGTCTTGGTCGGTTGGCAAAACTTCCAATGATCGGATAAACGTCCTACCTCCTACTACTCTGCCTACGACTACCCGTGATTCATCAAACGCCGGCTTGGGAGCCAAAGTAATCACAAATCCCGGTTCACCTGGCACTACCGACACTTGGAATGGCTCGTTGTGTTGACTAGCACTCCCATTCGCAAGTTGCTGCTTGCCACCTAGGATATCAATGACATCACTGCCATCACTACCATCACTGCCTGCCAATTTACCACCTCCAATGACATGACCCTTGACGATCATATCAATCAAGGTATTTTTGTAGTGTAAATCCGTTCCTGAATGGCTTTTACCAAGCTCTCCTGTGCATAATTGCCGGAATTGCCCACTTGTTACAGGTACTTTGTCGTCATACTACGATCTAGCGCCTAATTTAGCGCCGAGGTTAGTGTCTAGAAAGCAACCTACATACATACAAGCTCTACTGTGACGCGTACAGACGGACGATCGCCCACTACAATATCTAAATAAGCTAAAGAACGGCCCACCGGGGCTGAAAAGTACAGTCTCTCGTCCTCGTCCTCGCTGTGGCTGTGGCTGTGGCTGCCGTTGCTCTTGTCGTCCGTATCCATTCGCGTGTAAGTGTAGTTAAGTCGGATGTTTTTTCGTGGTTGAACCGGCCGATGATGTTGATGAGCTCGATTCGATCCCTGTCAACAAGAACTTGGTAGCCATTACCGTTAGTGTTATATTATACATGTACTATAAATAAATAAATATCAAGACCATTATCACACTACGAACAGTTAAAACAGAACGGTCTTCCGCATTTGTATCCGTTGACGCCGCAAACATTGGCACTGTCACCGATGTTGGCAAGAGCACGTTCAATATCGTTGGCATCCATTGTGGACAAACTACTAGTATTGACAGATCTAGCCTTGGCCAGGGCATACTCATCTGCATATGCAAAAGGGTCATCATTATCGTCACTCGGTTCGATGAACTGTCTCTTAGTGGTAAGCTCAACGAAAGCATTGAGCCGTCTAGAATTTCGATGGCGAGTAGGTGTATCGAAATTCAGCTTGCATTCCTCTTCCGGTACAGACTCTTTACAATCCACCCACTCGTCCTCCTCCGGCTCACTGTCATCTGAGTGCAGTGTATCGCGGCAATCTTCAAATGCTTCGTCTTCATCTTCATCCTTGGGTTCGGGTGTGACCTCTTCTTTGATCTCAAAATCTTCATCACCAAACTCGTTCTCGCTTTCATGCTCATCCCGCTCTCCTGAAAACTTCTTTGCAAGGGCATGAGCTGACTTCAAGAACTGGCCCTCAGTGATTTCTAACAAGTCGTCATGACTTTCATCGTCACTATCATCCAGTGTTGGTGTAACCGAAGACTCAGAATACGCATTAATACGCCTTGTTGACGAATGTCGGCGCACAGGACTGTTGAAATCCAGTTTATAATCCTCTTCTACGTACTCATCCTCCCCTGAAGATTCGTCTTCTTCTACGTACTCCCAGCCATCATTTTCGTTAGCATCGTCATCACCATTACTGTCATTGTCATCATTATCACTCGACTCTACGTCTACTTGAGTAGTCTCATTCTCGCTACCATCCACGACCCCCTGCTCTTCATCATCATCCTCTTCGTCGACCTCCTGCTCTTCTTGTTCTTCATCATCACCGATCAGCCTCAACCGCCGAGAAAGAGGCCGGTTGCGACGACCATTGGAATCCTTTTTAATTGGCGAACCCCCATTGTGTTTCCTGATAGCCAGCGGACTTTTATTTCCGAATGGCGAAGAAGGAGGCATGGCTCTTGATGGCCGTGCCGAGCTACGATTAGTCTTTGGAGTCAACAAGTTGTCAAATGCGTCTTCATCCAATAGTTCCAGTTCTAGTTTCGGCTGAGGAGGTGGATTGGCTTTTTGTACACGTTTCTGTGTCTTCACTTTCCTTGGAGTTTGATCTGTATCTGCCCAGATATTCCTCGTAGTTACCATGGACCTTAAATGGCCATTATCCTCGACAATCTCACCCGTCTCTAAGTCTATAACATCTCCCTCCTCAGCCATTGAAGGATCTCCATACTTTGACAGAATACTATCCCACGTAGCTTTGAATCTGTTCAGTGCTGCTTCTTGTTTATATGACAGTTCGGCCGCTCTTGAGCCATCTTCGTACGTCACAATCTCCTCTGCCTCGCTAACTAAACTGCTGTTATCGTTGTATTCGTGCTGGGGTTTAGTATAAGCATTATTTAGGAGCATCATATCCTAGTGCGAAGAACTATGGTATATTTCATGTGTTCTGTGGTCTGTAAACACAAACATCGCGTAGGGTTTGTTAGTGTCTTCGGTCGGAGGTCCGGCGCCGGGTAAGTGAGTGGTGCGTCCGGGACGGGTTCTTTTTTTTTAAAAAAAAAGAAGCAAAAAACAGTAGACGAGGGGACTAGTACAGACCTGTGTAATTATCCAAAACATCGACTGTTTTTTGCTTCTTTTTTTAAAAAAAGAAGACAGCCCTCAGACGCACTGACTCGCATCCCCACAAAACGTCGGAACTCCGGCAAGTCCGATCCGACCGACCCCGAGTGCGATGCTCTCGGTGAACATCCATAGCGTAGATTTGCCATTTGAACAGACCTGGTTCGAATCATTGAACCATCTTCAGGAACACGGAGCTGGACGACTGTTGGTTATACAGTTCACCTGAACTCTCGTTCATACCGTTGCAGGGAGTGTAACACCGCGGCACACAACCTCCATCACCGACCGAACACTCGTACAGGAAATTTTTTTTCTTGACTCGACTCGACACAAGGATGCTACGGAGTCAGAGTTTGGCATTGCATGTTCTAAGGCCCGTCTGCAGGGCTCAGACCGGCGGAATGATTAGGGCATTTGCAATGCCTTATGCCGTCAGTCGTCAATTATTATCACCATCTTCAATCGCATCCAAATCCCGGCCGTTCTCGACGACGTACAGCTTGCTGCAGAACAAACTCAAACAGCCTATAGAGAAGGCCAAGGAGAAAGTGGAGAATGCTAGAGAAAAGACCAAGGACATTCTCAACTCAATCAAAGACCAAACTAACCATGAAAAGGTAATGACACTGCCCAATGTTCTGACATTCAGCAGACTATTCGCATCGCCACTGATCGGTTACCTGGTGGTCAATCACCACACCAGCTGGGCATTGGGATTATTCGCATACTCGTGTGTAACAGATCTGTTGGATGGATGGATTGCTAGAAGGTTCAACATGCAATCAGTGGTTGGATCGGTGATCGACCCAATGGCTGATAAGGCATTGATGATGACGTTGGCTGGATGCTTGGCTGCTTCGGGCGATATTCCAATATATATGGCTGTATTGATCCTAGGTCGTGATTTCCTTTTGGGATTGTCAGCTCTGTACTATAGATACATTTCGCTACCTCCTCCAAAGACATTTGCACGATTCTGGGACTTCTCACTGCCATCAGCAGAGGTTCACCCTACAACAATCTCAAAATACAATACATTCCTGCAGATGATCTATCTAGGGTGTGCATTGACATATCCAGCAATCCTGCCAACATTAGAACCATCAACGGCCGAGTCAATTGCCCTGGGTCTGCAAGGACTGGAATACGTCACAGCCACCACCACAGTTCTAAGTGGGTTGTCATATGTATTTTCAAAATCTGCAGTTAAAATATTACATAAAAATAATTAACGACTAAAAGCAATATCATCAATTCGTAAGATTGACTTGACACATTCTGCAGCAAGTGTGATGGCACTGGTGTTGACCAACACTGGTTGCAAAACGTGTTCATCCTGGATATTTGAGGTAGTTCCCCGTCTAATTGACACTCCAGAGTTCTTCTGGCCCTCTCCGTGTTGGTTTCGTAGATCAGTTACAACGTCAATGCTGTTCAAACCAGCATTTTCGGCCAAAGTGGTAGGAATAACCTCCAATGCTTCGGCGAATTCTTTCCAACAGAACGCTTCAGTACCTGACAAGGTTCTAGATTCCTTCATCAAGGTTCGTGAAATCTCAATCTCTGGTGCTCCTCCCCCGGCAATCAATGCCTTTTCTTTAACCAAACATCGAATAACACACAGAGCATCATGCATAGATCGTTCGCTTTCGTCCAAAACCATTCGGTTGGCTCCTCTGCACAACATGGATACAGTTGTCTGTGACGAGGTCTTGGAGCCACTGACCTTGATCATCTTGGATCCAGAGCTTTCAACTTCCTCAACCAGGTCTGCTGTTCCCAATTTATCTTCGCTGAAGGTCTCGATATCAGCAATTGGACTACATCCAGTGCTCTTGCAGATAAAGTCGACCTCTTCTCGTTCAATGTCCTTAACAACCATAATGCCTAGCTTAGCCAAGAAATGCAGCGACAAGTCGTTGACAGCATCTCGCAAGATACTCTTTTGAATAAACAACACATTACATTTGGCCTTCTTGATCTGCTTGCACAGGTTCAACAGGTATGTTCGTTCTTCCTTTAAGATTTTGTCCATCTGTCTGTAATCGTTAACTACTACATTGTTTTCCATATCCGGCTTTGGAGGAGACAATTGGAATTGAATGAGACCAATCTTGGCCTTTTCGATTCGTGCTGGCCCACCAGCCGATTTGATAGCCTGCTGAGTAAGAATCAACCCATCCGACAATTCAGTATCGTCAATAGTGCCACCAACCTTCTTGATCACTCGGATGCTGTTCAAGTCCACATTTGTGGCAGTAGCTGGATCAATTACCTTCAAAACTGCATCAACGGCCATTGGTGCCAACAGATTGGAATATTGAGACACAATCTTTGAGCTCAATGAAGTTGAAGCTGCTTTGATCAGGGTTTCTCGATCGCTCAGAGAGATTTTGTAACTCATGTCTAGTAGCACCTCGCAAGCTCTAGATGCTGCTCTTTGGAATGATTCGGCGATAATTGTAGGATGAATTCCCTTATTTAACAACTTTTCAGCGGCACCAAGCAAGGCTCCAGCAATGACAACCACCGAAGTAGTACCATCTCCTGCCTCTGAGTCCTGAGCTGCCGACAAATCCACCAACATCTTGGCTGCCGGATGCATCACTGCCATATGCTTAAGAATTGTGTGACCATCATTGGTAATAATAACTTGACCCTTACCGGTTTGCACCATCTTGTCCATACCTTTTGGACCTAAAGATGTTCGAATTGCATCTGCAACTGCTCTGGCAGCCAAAATATTGGCCTTACGAACTTCCTGAGGCTTCTCTTTATCCTTGAAAACCGCATTACCACCGCTTTGTTGAGGACGAGGAGCTGCTGCTGCTGTCGACATTTTTCCTGTGTTGTGATGATGATGATTTCGTGTCGACCGCCAAAAAAAAATCTTTGATCTTCCACAGCTCAGCTCGAGCTCGAGCAGAAGAAGCTACGCGAAATTTTCCACGCTCCGATCATCGCGCGCCACTCCGGGACGGCAAATTATTTGACATTTTTTATGAACAGTCATGAATGATTTATAATATAATCTACTTAAGAAATAGACAACCATGCCCATTGCTACTCAAGCCGCAAAATCTGTGGATGAACCTCCACCTCCTTCGAAGCAGCAGATCCTTAACTGTTCGTTTTCGTCATGGTACAACCAATACAAGAAATTTTGCCCCAAAACGAGAGTCATCAAGCCGCTTCCAAAGGAATTCATTGACTATCTTTTAGCAGATGGCTTGCATTTGCCTCACGATGACAAGGGTGTCGAGTGGGATAACACCAGTGAAAATGGAGACGAATGGAATGATGATGATAACGAGGCCGAATTGACCGAGGACCCCACTTTGAAGTTTCAAGAGCTCCACAAACAGATCAATGACATTGTTGAAGAATTGGGAACTGTAGCTCCTAAACTCAACTGGTCAGCTCCTCGAGATGCCACCTGGATCTCTACTACCAGTAACATGAAATGCTCTAGCGCAACTGATATCTACATGCTGTTGAAAGCATCCTCATACATCACTCACGACTTGACGGAGGCATTCGACATGTGTGAAGACTCCAAAGAGTACGGTGATGACCACGAGTTTGAGTTGGTGCTACGGAAATGGGTGGATATCAATCCATCTGTAGAGTTCAGAGTATTTGTCAAGGATCGGGAAATCGTTGGCATTACTCAGCGTGATATGAACTACTACGAGTTTCTGGAACCATTGAAAGAAGAACTTCACGACACCATTGACTTGTTCTTTGACGATAACCTGAAGACGACTTTCCCAGACTCTTCGTTTGTGTTTGACGTCTATATGCCAAAGCCATTCGACAGAGTGTGGTTGATTGATATCAACCCTTGGTGCACCAAGACTGACACCCATCTGTTCTCTTGGATCCAACTTGCCAACTTTAACACCGATAACGAACCAGATTTCCGTCTCGTAGATAAAATGGACAGCTCTAGAGGATTTGGTTCTGTTGAGCACACAGAATCGACTGTACCCAAGGATTTTGTGGATGCTAGTGTAACTGGTCAAGGAATTGCAGAGCTTGCCAAGCAGCTGAAACAGCATATGGAACTACAAAAGCAAGAAGCGAGCGATACTGAATAATTATATTTTCAAAAAAAAAAAAAAAAAGATCATCTACTTTTTCCAGTTTGGAGGTCGGGCATCATGGGGTGGAAAGAGTCCAATTCGTTGTACACTCACAATAGATCGTAACTTGCGATTGATGTTGTTCGGAGGAGGAAACTCTTGTTCTTGGCCTTGCTTGTCACCTTCAGAATAGTAGACCCTTGGCTGATATGCCGGATTCTGATCCATTACGCTAGAATTTCGGAACTTTTCAATCAAGCATTCCTTTCCCTGAGTACCTCTAGAAATTGGAGTTAGTACTTGGAACATGCAACAGGTTATACATATATATTGGCATAAGATAAGTCACAGATCTTTTCTGAATTGAACCGATTCCATTTGGTGCCCACACGTGCTTTAGCGAAGGTAATTATATGTTCTGGAGCGATAAATGAGATGAAAGCGTATCCAACATTGCATTTGTTTGCAAAATCAATTCGTAAATCTTGAAAAACAGCGTTAGTATCAGTTTTCTGGGTGCAGTGGAGGTATATATACACAAAAAGTCATAGGTATTAGCATTGGTAACATCAATATATTCCTTGAGCATTTGCTGGTCAACTTTGTTGGGAATATTTCGTAACATTAAAGTTGTTCGGGTATCCAAGCCTTTTGCAATTCGTCTCAAGTCGACTACATTGTTCTTTGGTACATCTGCCCGGGTAACAATCCCAAAGGAGGAGTCACTCTTCTTTTTGTTCTTCTTTTTGGTGTTGTTAGGGGTCTTGTAATCGTAATCCAATGATCCATTTTTCAAGTTTTCTTCAATTGAGTAAGAGCTATCAGTGAGGCTGGATTTAAGTAGAGTGTTATGGACAGTCTTTGGTTGTTCTACGAGTTCTTCTTCCATGGTGGTTGCAATGCTAGTTGCGGCAGTGGAGCTACTGGTCCGGGTTCGATTGGTGTTATTAGAGCTAGAGGCACCCGAAGATGAGTTGCTATCACAAAAATTGCTAGTATCATGAGCATGAACATTCAAAGCTGTTTTGAAAACAGTGTTCTTACAACGAAGCTCACCAACTGAAGCAAACTTGGTTGCACTACGAATATCGAAGAATTCAACAATGTACGACTCAACATCGAGCTCGATGCTTTTCACGTCGCCGTATCGGCTTGCTGCCTTATTCAGATCACTAGTAGCGGGTAGTTTTCTGTTGCCGCCTGAAACCAGAACTTCCGATTGCAAGCAATATTTGATCTCTTCCAGGCCCTTGTTCAGCGATAATCTTTGAATATCTTCCTCTGGGACATATTCTACGCGGATTGGTTGATTTCCGAAGTACCTATCGAGGCCCTTAAACGCTCTCATGGCGTCACGCAGATCATAGTAGCCAACATACGCATACCCTAGAGACTCAATTTTCAAGTCATGGATCAACAACACTGGTCCAAACCTCTTGCAGAGATCGCCAAAGGACCGCGTGTTTGTAGTGCGTGCAAGGTTAAATGCCCGTAGCACTCGCGTTTCGCTGACTGGCGCCGCACTTGGCGCTCCAGCAATCCGCGATTTTCTACTGCTATATACGCCGCGATCCTTCACGGGAGACATTGCTACAGTATCAGTGTATCAGTTCCTGTCAATAGTAATGTAAGGGCTCGTGGTCATGTACGTGGGGCGCTCGAAGTCGTGAAGGTGGTGTCGTGAGAAAGAAATCCGCGCCGCAGGCACAGGGGGTGTCAGGGTGAATCACGTTCCAGACATTACCGTTGGCGTGGGTTGATCTCAAACCCCCTTGCATACCCAGAATTTGATATAATAGAAGAATAATAAATTATCATATTTAGTTTTAAATCGTAAGATTACACCAGAGAAATAAATAATGAGTGAATCATGAGAATGTAAAATCGTCATGGAAAGAATGCTAAGTGTATAATGTATAATGTATGTGTTTTCAAAATGCCAGCTTAGATAACATAAGCTGCGAAGGCTGCAAAGATGGCAGCAGCGGACCAAGCTGAAGTGCCAATGGCCCCGCCAATTGGAACTTGGGTTGGACCACATGTTGGGCAGTCCGAAGAAACTGTTGGAGAAACTGTGCAGCCTGGATCGCCAGACTTGCAAGTTGGACCAGGTCCACTAGAAGTCTCACATGGTGTGGTACCAGAGGTTTCGCATGGAGTAGTGCAGCCTGGGTCCTTTGGATCGCAAGTTGGAGCTGGGCCACTGGAGGTCTCGCATGGAGTTGAACAGCTTGGATCGCTTGGATCGCAAGTTGGTGCAGGACCACATGTAGGACAAGTAGTGACTGGAACGCAAGTTGGACAAGGAGTTGGCTTGCACTTTGGATCGTTTGGATCAGTGCAAGTTGGAACACCAGTGCAAGATGGATCCTTTGGATCACAAGTTGGAGGAACTGGACCGCAAGTTGGACATGGAGTAGTAGTGCAAGATGGATCTTTTGGATCACAAGTTGGAGGAGCAGGACTGCATGTTGGACATGGAGTTGGCTTGCAGTTTGGATCATTTGGATCGGTGCAAGTTGGAACTGGCCCGCCAGAGGTTTCGCATGGAGTAGTGCAGCTTGGATCTTTTGGATCACAAGTTGGAGCTGGTGGTTCGCAAGTTGGACATGTAACTGGCTCGGTAGTTGGAACTGGACCACCGGTGGTAGGTGGGTTGCAGTCGCAATCTGGATCAGTAGGGTCGCAAGTTGGAGTGACTGGTGGACCACAGGTTGGACATGAAACTGGATCGGTGATTGGAACTGGGCCAGCAGTTGTTGGTGGTTGATGGCAATCACAATCTGGGTCGGTTGGATGGCAAGTAGCAGTAGTAATAGTGGCAGTAGCAGTTTTAGTTTCGTCGCATGGGTCGGTGCATGGATCATCACACGGATCAGTGCATGGATCGGTAGTTGCTTCGTCACATGGATCATCGCATGCTTCAGTAGTGGTAGCTGGTGGCGCAACTGTGGTTGTAATTGTAGAATCGC
Organism: Blastobotrys proliferans; assembly: GCA_003707485.3. Lineage (NCBI taxonomy): Eukaryota > Fungi > Ascomycota > Dipodascomycetes > Dipodascales > Trichomonascaceae > Blastobotrys > Blastobotrys proliferans. Next base: position 144,519 of record PPJI03000016.1, read on the forward strand.
AAGGTTCAGTTGTTGTCATTTCTGCACAATCTTGATTGATGTTGGCAGCGTTCACGATGGCTGAAGCCACAACGGTGATAGTAACAAGGTTAAATTTCATAGTTTATTAAAAGAATGGAAAACAGTTGGAATAGTAATCTGTTTAAATGAATGAATAAATGAATGAATGACCAAGACTGTTGGATGAAGAATCAACAATTCCAAGAGAATTCATTCTGCTTATATAGTTTTCTATTAATTTCTTCACCCTTGATTCAATTGGTACTAAACAGAAAAAAAAGGCACTGCATTCCAACTGGTAACCAAGACTATGGTGAAAACGATGGGAGGTGTCTACTCTGTTCGCCGGTCGTGATAATTCTGAACGCGTTTTTTTGGTATGCGTGACCCGACGTTCGCGTACTAGTGTCGGGAGAAGTGGAATAAACCGCTTTGCTCGAACAGATCCCCCCATTTGGTACCACTGACCTCCTAGCTAGTTTGATCTCTCATACGCAAGCAACGCCCTGCTGTTAATGTGCCGTGCAGCCGGATTCACTTTACATTCATGTGGATCAATTGTTTCACTCAGCTCACCATACGCAACACTGCCTTCGCGCACCGCGATCGAACTTCTGGAGCTCTCAACTTATTCTAAGTTAAACACATCTAGTTGGCTCCCGAGCAGATGGGTTATCCATGATCTAGCTCCGAATGCTAATCTTTCTCTCTCTACCTGTGTCAAACGTGCATCGAACCGCCCCTTGCAAAGATATTTGATCTTCGCTACTGTCAATCTTTCTTTGAATTACAGTAGGTCCGGAATGAGCAGGAAGAAGGGGGTTAATTCGCCTGTTGCCTGATATGATGAGAGTTTTTTCGTCCCGACATTTCACTTCAAGATCTAGATTCGGCCCTGCCAGTGCCTTGTGACGCGCAGCGGAGTTGGCGGACACGATTCGTTAGAGGTATATAGAACCAATTTCGTTTCTAAAAAGAAGCAAAAAAACACTACACGTCTAGGATGGAATACTGACCATCATGCGTGCGGCTCAAATGTCAACCAACGGGCGCTGCACAAAATGGAACCTTCTCTATTGCCATACCAAGCTCAGATGTTCACAAAAAGGTATTAGGGCAAGCTGTTCCACAGGAACCAGAATACATATATATTACCTATCGATCACTACGTGTAGGGACACGAGCACGAATGATATCTTCGCCGCTACCTGAGACAGCCCATAGGTGCTGGAACATTGTTTCAGCTTGTCATCCTGCTCCATATAACTGTTTTCTAGTATCGAAGTCAACACAAGTTTATTTAAATTTCTTCGTAGATTACTGATAACTGCACTGTCTTTTTGACTATTCTGGATTAGCGGGCCAGATCTGCATTTTCATCACGACAGATCCGGTGGATTCGTACCGCGTAACCGCTATGGAATCAACCGCTGTCACCCAGACCATTCTCGATTCTGATGGCAAAAAAAAAATTGTAGCTGGATTAAAAAAAAATTGAATTCGAATTGCGTCAGCCCGGAGTCGAACCGGGGGCTCGTCGATGGCAACGACGAATTTTACCGCTAAACCACTAACGCTTGTATTTCTTGAAAAGCGGAAAATTGAGTCATCCTTGAGTTACAGGAACTTGCAACGGAACCCCGATCCGATCTGTGGTGCGGCTTTTAATAAAATGACCCTATTGGCCCAAGAAACTCAAAAAGTATGGTAGGAGAAACCAATGGACAATTTTAAGCAAATATTTGAGATGATATACAGTAAATGAAGTTATGAAACGTCATCTGTGTAAAATAAATGGACATAAACGGAAAGTGAAATGCAAACGGCCATAGCCATATTCAAGGTCCAATAGTAGTTCAATGGGCCAGGAAGCACACAACTATTCTAGGCTAATAATAAGGGTATGGCAGCAAAACATTTATGGATATCCTCTAGGGAGGTTATACAAGTGGATTCAGTGGAAGGAGTCGTTGTACAACCCGCATAACTGGGGTGTTGGGCATGATAGTAAATACGGGCATTGTAAGAATTCTTTCGGGCACCGTTTTTTGCTTCTTTTTTAAAAAAGAAGCAAAAACAGTCGACGATGGGGAGCCGCACGGTACGTCGGTGTTGATCTTGACGCCGTGAATTCAGTCTCCTACATACCATCATCAAAACAATAGGGACACTTTGAAACTCTTGTATATCTTATTCATAGCTTTGCTAGTAATTTTCTACCTGAGATAATAATGTCCAGAAGTATCAAACGGAAAGACCAGAGGAGACCTTACCGTCGCTTATCGTATACACCAGACGGAACTCCAGTACTTGTCGATGAGAGCCTGCCACCATCACCAATAGAGAATAATCGAAGAGCAGCAAACTCACCTGCAAATACAACCCATCTATGTCTACCTTCAGAGCTTGAACGAGGGATTCCACCTCCAGCCAACGTCCCTCCTATCGGGTTCGAGCGTCAACAGGCATTAGCCGCACAATCAACCTCCAAACCCCCTGAAGATCACCCCCAATTGGACCAAGGAATCAATCTATCGTCATGGAATAATAACTGGCAATCGCAGCCAGATTTGGTTGGAAATGCGAAATCTCCTCAACCGATCCTCGAATATCCACAACAGGGACAGACATCAACCCACCAACATGACAATACACAGTACCACCATCCACAGTACTCTCCAAACCCTCAGTATTCTCGGTACCATCAGTATCACCAATACCAGCATTATGTTTCAGCCTTCAACCCACTTGCTCAAACGTTCCAACCTCGATACAACGTTGGTCAATTGAATCGACCAACTATTGCATATCCGAGAAACCGATGTGTACCACCTACTATCGATCACCAGCGGCGACAAAACAGGAATCAATCCCGTTCCGCTCCACCGCATTTTATGCCCGCGTTCCTATTGACAAGACCCGACAATCAGGGGAATATTCCACATACACCACCTGTTGGTAATGCATATGCATCCGCTATTGCTCCCAAGGTTAGGTTACCACCTCCATCAGCCGAAGAAACCACTGGGACTGTTCAAAAGGAAGAAGCACTAGACAAGATTCTTGAACCACAGACCCCTCATATTGCAGTTGAAAACAAGGAAGTAGTGTTTCAGAACCCCAGTGAAGCATCTTCCCCTGCTAGTAAACCTTCTTTCACGGCTTTGTTTGCAGCTACGTCAATTGATATTGCAGAGATTTCCGCCAAATTAAGGCGCTCAGAGGAACAACAGTCGCAACCACCTGAAGCTCAAACTCAACCGCAACCACAATCTCAGCTTCAAGATGTAATTCCGAATACAACTTCAACTTCAACTCCACCTCATCCTGGGTCTGCGTCATCTGCCAACAGCGCGGGATCACTCACATATGCGGAGATTGCTGCAAAGGGAATTGGTAAAGGATCACGGCAATCGTCCAGCTCGTCCATGAAATAAATTACGTAATTATATCTGATAGCTGTTCTATAAGCACTAGTGCCTTAGTCTGCCGCATGGCTCAAGGTAGGTTCCCCCACATTGTCGTAGTGCAGTGCACAGCCACCACGGGTGAGAACAACAATGTAATTTACAAGGGCCACTGATATTAACTAGAGAGTCACACGGTTTTAAAAAAAAAAAGCTCAGTATGTTGAAATATCACTCAATGTGCGTTTTGCGACATTAATTTAATCTCTCACTATGAAAAGATACGCAAAATGATGACGAGCGCCGCATGCGGCTCGGGCGGGGTAGAACTAGAGCTAGAGCTGTAGCTAGATAATGCACAAGCACTAATAAGGTATGCTAGTTTCTGGTTTCTTTTGATCACCTGCTCCCCCCATGCGTTAGTGTTTTTGCTTCTTTTCTAAAAAAGAAGAAAGCACCAGCGAATTGCAATTTGCAATTGTATTGAGGAGTATATAAAGATCTACAATATAATATCCCTTAGTCACAGATCAATCTCTTTTATCAGGGATGTTATTTATGAGACATTAAATCTATCTCGTACCGATGATGTTCAAGTGCTGTTGTCAGGTACGTCACAAATACGCGACTCCACCCTGTACCCGATACCAGCGCACACAACCAATCCATCTTGTTGGAAGGCTCATTTACCGGAGTCACAGACTCTCCTTTTTCCCTATTCTGTGATGAAAATCTGTCATTATATGGTAAAATTAACCCACAGTTGTGGCACCCATAACACAGACCACGACAATCAATTACATACATATTAGCGTATGCGGCTATAGTCTATAATCCTCCTTTTTTCTATCCAAAATATCTCAACTTGCATGTGTTGTGATACATGATACGTGATACTATCGACATGAATAAATATCGCAGGGTCGTAGGCTCAGAGAAGCCAGCGAGCCAGCTCAGCCTGCATTTCTTTCGGGATCCGCAATATCTAAAACACGCTACCGATGTATAACGCATATTGATTAAGACTGCACAGAACGAGAGAGCCAGGCATGAGGCGGTGGAAAAGAAACTTGGGGTCTCAGTGCCGAGCACTGTCGGTACGACGCAATTTTTTCTTCTATAAGAATAAATATCGGCCTACATCCTCGACACGTTTTTTTCTCTCTCACTATCAATCTTGCCCTGCTGGAGTCTCACTAGTGTGACCAAAGCATAATATTTTTTTTCTTTCTCTTATTTCTATTCTAGTAAATATAATATCTCAAAAAGTGTTTTCTACTATTAAAACTACGTTATCGTCCTCTGGGGGAACGTTAATGTTCTGGGATTCCACACAAACACCACAGGCGCCGATCGAAAAGGGCATGGGAATGACAATAAATGACCAGCAGTCTTATATACAACTTGAACAGAAATACTCATTAGCTCAAAAGGAAATCGAAAAATTGCAAAATGAAGTCAAGCGGCTAGAGAAACAGGTGGAAGTTCTGTCAGTTAGAAGTAGTAGCAGTAGTAGCGGTACAGGAGGAGGTGACGACACGACTATCCTATCATCATCAGCCTCATCCTCGTTAACGTCATGTAGTACTAAAGAATTTCCAGACCTGAATGCATATGATGACGAAACAGTAGAAATGATCAATGGCGCTGCACGCAAACGATCTGTCTTATCTAGAATTATCAGCGATTTGGAACAAGGTAACGAGCCGCCTCCAAGTTTCGGTAAAGGAGGTCATCGATTTGAACTGAAAAAGGGAATGCTATACTATGGAGACAAGCTGTGCATTGGTAAGGATTCCCGACTGCATAAAAAGCTCTTGCAGATGCATCACGACAGAGATGGTCATGGCGACTTGGAAGCAACGATACGAAAGTTGAAGCACTACTACTACTGGCCCGGATCTAGATCTTTTGCTCAGAACTATATTGAACACTGTGATGCGTGCAAGAGCCGTAACGACGAGGTCAGTGGCAATTGCAATGGCAATGGCGATGACAACGACACCAATTAATTTATTACAATCTTTCTTATTATTTTTTCAATAGTTTTTACTAATTATCATTACTTCTATAGCTGATAGGTCTCTATTAAATTTTTCACTAATGCTAAAGGCACTCTCTTGTCTGTTGCTCTGATAGTTACTCGGTACATTATCTTGGAATTGTTAGGCTCCAATCGTAATAGACAGCCAAAATTGCCTCCAATAGACGTATGCAAGATGGAAGCACCAACCACGTTGTTTTCATTCTTATCAACGTCGGGAATGATGTTGTAGTTGACGGATTTGACGTGATCCTGGTCGGTAACTTGAGATGCTGCTTCGCTTGTCTTTTTGAAAATCTTCTGTCCTTCCAGACCTTCTCCAGACAATTGTTTCCATCTTGTAAAGAAATCTTCGCCTGATAATGGCGCAGGTTCCATAAACTTTTCGAGTGTCACGGGCAGTTTCAGATTCAAAACTTTCAGAGAACCGGCGAGATACGTGATTTTCACCAACGGAGGTTCTGAAAATGGCAACTTGGCATCAATAATGATAACCTGCTGTGTCATTCCCTTGGCAGGAATCGTGGACTCGGGGAGATTCTTGGTAGTGATATGCATTTGATCTTCGCCATTTGGATTCGACAATTCAGCCGACAACGAATGCAAAGGAGTACCACTGATGTTTTTGAAATACAAAATGACACATCCCAAATGTCTTCGGAAGTCTGCTCTATAGCCAATCTGCAGCAACGAGTCTTCGTGGAACATTCCCTCGTTCGACGTCAACAGCCGTCGATAACCTACTTCCCAGCCTGAAGATAGCAAATCTTGAGGAACAGGAGCTGGTTCAATCTTTTCTGCAGCTGCCGCTGTTTTTCTGGCCGCAGGTGGCGGTGGAGGTGGAGGGGTAGTACCAGAAGATGAGGCTGATACGGCAGATAAGGCAGATGTCGATGCGGAAGGCTGCAGCTGTGGCTGACCATTGGATGGTGGTGGTGCATCGTCTTTGGCGATTGCCGAGGCAGGGCCCCATTGATCGAGATGAAGAACCGATCGATCGACTTGAGAATCTTTGTTCCCCAGTGCCCAAACTCGTTTATCTTCAGAATGGGCAGTTTTCAGGTGCAATCGAGACAGTAGAGCAGAAGTCCTTTCAGGGAACGGCGGCATTTCATCCCACACTGTAGGCAACAAGCCGGTGTTTGGGTTGTTTACCAATTTTAGGTATTCGCAAGCACGTTGCTGAATTTCCGAGTCAATTGATGACGAATAGAACTCGAATACTTGTACCAGTTGAGGCTTGATCTCTACAAACAAGTTGACAAACTTGACATAGGTGGTCAACAGCAGGCATTGAGTGAACACCGAGCAGCTGGTGAATTTATCATGCAACACCAAAAACTGTTCAATCGGAGAATGTCCCTCTTCATCTGCAATCAAATGTCCATATTCACCGAGTATATAACCCCCAACTTTGACCATATTTTCATGGCAGTTAGGGTGCTTGACATACTCGTACACTGTGCGAGCCGCATAGGCTTGTAGATTTTCATTGTTGACCACAATCTGAACGACTCGTTGCCAAACCTCGTCACTTACATGATTACCTGCAATTGCCAGCAACCGCAAGGAGATGTCCACATACCACTTGAACTCGTTTGCATATTTTTCAACCAGGACTGCTATCCGGATAACCATTTCCTCCCGGATAGCAAAGTCCGCGGCCTGGAGATATTTCAACAGCTCATTTACAATTGTCTTGACATTACTGCCATCGCACAAGCAGTACAACAAGTCGACAGCTTTTCTCCTCACCGAAATGTCGCGGTCCTTAAGTTGCTGCATGACCGTCACCAAATACTTGCGTATCGGAACATGATCATACCTGGCAGCCAGATTTGCCATTGCACTAAGGGACAAGTAGCGAACATTTGTTTCAGAAGAGGACAAAAAGTGGCCCAGGGCCTCCACGATTCTTTCGCGAAGGTCTGGATCTGCGTCAAGGTGGATAGCCACGTTGATCACCTCGAACAATACAGCATTCTGAGCGTTATTCTGTTGGATATTCCGCACAGGGGTAGCATTAGCCTCAATGACCTTATAAATAATCTTTTGCAGCGTGCGACTCAAGTTTTCGTCGGTAGGTGGAGGGTAGTACTGAAGCAATTTGAACAGTTTGATGAATAGCCATGGGCAAGGCACCTCGTAATATACATAGTCTGGGGAATAAGCCTGGTCGAATACAAGCGACTGCAAACGACGTACTGCTTTGGAATACGACATTTTGAATCTATCAGGGTCATCCTGGACCAACGCTACCACCAGCGCTGTCACCGACAATGCTACCCCTAGATCGACATCATCCATCAAAGCAACGATTCTGTCCGGCCACGAAGCATTGTCTTCCATGATTCGCGGGTTCTTTCGATACAGACGTAGCAGTGTCAGAGCTGCCTTTTTCCTTACAAAGTTTGGCGATGTGGGTGAAATCAGCAGTTTAAACACATCATCACCTAGGGTATACCCCATGTCCCTGTTACCCACAGTAGCTATGCAGTTTAATGCCAAACATGTATGCAAATCGTTCAGACTCTCTAGGTCCTTTTTGATGCTGTTGACTGCCATATCCAACAGGCTCGAGTTTTCATTGAGCATCAAGCTGACCGACAGGTACCCCACCTGCTTTTCCGAGTACTTCTTGGATGACAGCAATGAAAGACTCTCCGAGTGGCCAAAATCCACCTGGTAGCCCAAGATATACATATACATTAATTTACAGATGTACTTTTTCTTGTTGTAGCCGTTCAAGCTGGAGTTTCGGAACTTTTGTCGAATGTTTGCCAATTCTTCATTGACTCTTTTGACCTCTGCCTCCCTGGCCCGGGCGTTTCTCAGGTCAGCAATGAACTGTGTGAGCCCTTTCATAGGCTGCGACATGGTTAGTTGACTTTACAAGCAAATCTAATCTGTCGAAACTTCGGCAGAGGGAAAACGTTAAAATGGTATGCTGGGGGTCGGTGATGTGGTGTTTTTTTTGCAGCTACGTGATGTCCGATGACCGGCGCACCGTGGGCAGAACGCGTTTAGGGTTTAGGGTTTAGGGTTTAGGGGGGATGTTCTTCTTTTTTTGACAAAAAAGAAGCAAAAAACCATAGCAAATACAACCAGACGAGGACCGTTTTTGCTTCTTTTTTTTTTTTTTTTTGAAAAAAGAAGTCATCATCCTGACGCACAATTCACGATTGCGGTCGTGGGCATTATTGGTGTCGTCGTATAGAACGTTTTTTTTGGTGATGTTTTTTTGTCGCGCGGTACCTCCCAGCGCGTGCGCACAGCTGGATATTGTTGGATGTTGTTGTTCCGTATTGTAGACATTTATTTAATACAGCAGGGCGCATCCGAGGAACCCGAAAGAAAATAAACTACACACTAGACCACCGAACATTGGTGAAGTGACACAAGAGACAGTACAAAGTCACAAGAGTCACAAGCTAGCGGACGGAGGAATTGCTCACACAATAATATTTTATATCCCGTAACTGCCGACACATCAGTCTGACCTGCGTTTTTCTTTATTATAAATACACCCACACGGCCACTTTTTGCTACTTGACACTGCACTAACCATTTACTGCGATTACTAACCACACATTATGGACTTGAGAGGGATCATTTTGTTGTTATTCAGCACATTTGTGTGTGCAACCCCGATGCTGGTGGTGCCGCAAAATGGTTTGTGGGATGCTGTCAATACAACTGTAAGTATTATTTGCATTTTCCTCGATTTCTAACTCTGGGTATTGTAGAACGTATCGATCCGACACAAAGTTAATTGCCACCGTGAGTGGTTGCTAGTGACCGTTACAAGGTAAGTGTGGTGATAATTGATTATGAAGCGGAACTTCTAACCGTATGTTTGAATAGAAAACAAGAAATCCAGGACAGTAATCACAATCGAATAGCCCAAGCGGCTACCAATTTGGTTTACCATTTCGATTTGAATCCAACGAGGAACTACAAGGAGGGTACCGTTCAGGGAGTTCCATTGAAGTTGTACCCTGTTAAGCAGGGTCGGATGTCGACGTTTGCAACATTCTTGCCCTCTGATGCCGAAGGATACTTCGACAACAGTCACAAGAGCACTGATGATGATGATGAGCAGCACAAAGAGCCATTGCTTTGGAGTGGTACTCAACAAGACTTTGATGCTAAAGTCGTGGTAGAGATTGATATCAGCCCCGAAGATGGATCAAGGACCGCAACTGTGCGAACCTGGACTGATCAAGAGCTGGAGCCTGTTGTCACCCCAATTCCTCACAAGGAGCGGCACAATATTACCATCAAGGAGGTTATTCTTCATTACTACCGGGGCAACAGTGGCAAAGCTTATGGCCGTCTCCAGGAGGCGTATGAGTATTTGCACACTGCAGTCGTTGGATTCTTGTCGCCAATTATGATTTTTGGTATTGTATTGACCATTATTGTCATTGGAGTGTTTGTTTGCTGTGATTTGTTCGTTCGAAACACGGGAACAGCCACCACGGTCGCACGATACGACCAATTGGACGAAAAGATGATTGTCTAAACTATTTATTTCTGTTGTGGTTGACCCCCAGACACTTCAGGTCTTTCAATACTATTTATATACAATCCTTTTCAATAAATTATCTGTTTTGTGTTTTTACTGCGACGGATCATGTGACATAGCGATTCCGGTGGTGTTCTTTTTTAAAAAAGAAGAAAAAACAGTAGACGCTGGGGATGACACTCGCGCATTGACTGTTATTTGCTTCTTTTTTAAAACAGAAGAAATCCACCTGAAGCGCTATACGGTGTGCGGCTCAGTCAAGCGCCGGACGGGGTGGAGTCGATGTTCTGGCCGTTATGGCGAAAACTGAGGCCACAATTGGAATTCCCGAGCTCTGTTTATGCCAATTGTCTACTGTTTTTGATTCTTTTTTAAAAAAGAAGAAATCCACTCTATACGTGACATCAGTGGGCACCAGGTGGTGTGGCGCGTGGAGCCCCTTTGGGGGACCAAAAAACGATGTTCCGGCCCTTTCTAGCAGAAAACGATGGTGCAATTGGAAGATCTGAGCGCTGCTTATCCCATTCGTCTACTGTTTTTTGCTTCTTTTTAAAAAAAGAAGAAATCCACGGAAAGCGTGACTCTCCAGCGACGCATCAGGTGACGCAACGCAAAACAGGGCCCTGGCCCTTCACTTCGAAAACCAAGACCACCATCAGACTGCCTTCAACCTGCCCATGCCAACCGTTCTACTGTTTTTTGCTTCTTTTTTAAAAAAAAGAAGAAATCCACCGAACAGCTGTCCAGCCAATCAAGCAGCGGCTTATCATTTGCACCCGACCGGTCCGACTCACCAGACCAGATCGGTACCGAGATCTAGTTCACAGATACACTCACAAAAAGAGCCACGCGTTTTTCACATATTTTTTTCACCCTTATCTCTGATAAAAAAATTTCACACACTCAACCTCAATTGCCTTGATAAACAAGTCAATTCCCGTCTTATCTTACTAACTTGTACAATTCGCACCATCCATCAATCGTGAATGTAGTCATGTCTGCCACAACAGCGACAACTGTTACCCAGAGCACCACGGGAGCTCCACCTGCGGCTACCCCTAGTACGATAACTACCTGCCACAATTGTGCTACAACAAACACCCCATTGTGGAGACGAGACGAGTCTGGCAGTGTGTTGTGCAATGCCTGTGGATTGTTCTTGAAATTGCATAACAAACCTAGGCCAATTCATCTGAAAACCGATACCATCAAGTCCAGAAACCGGGTCAAGGCGACGCCTATTTCTTCGACTTCGTCCAATTCATCCACTACAAGCACAGACAGCGAGTCCAATACTGCTAGTAGTATACGCAAAGCAAAGCAGCCAAAGAAGCAGAGAAAATCGTCCACTCCAGTGCCACCACCAGTACCGACCCCACCGCAGGAAAAGATAGAAAAGGCGCCTCTACTGGATCAATTGACCACTGCGGCAGCATCAATTGACGATTACCAGTATCTGAAAACCCGAGTGGCGGAACTGGAGATTGTCAATGACCTTTTCAAAACCAGAATGACCCAGCTTGAGAAAGACAACGAACACTTGATCAAGACTATTGAACAGTACAAATCAATGATAGATCACTAATTATTTCATTTTTATTATTATTATTACATAATTACAACACCAGGATCAACATATTGGTCGGTGCCTTGCTGACTTGGTAACTTGGCATCAATCGGTGAGTACAAATACCATGATTTTAATGCATGAACTGCTGCTCGGGTTCGAGCCTCTTTGATACTGATTCCTTGACCTTCTCCCAGTTTGGATTCCCCGCTGAACACTCCCACAATGTACACTGGCGATTTGGAGAATCGTCCAGTTTCCATCATGAGTCTTGAAACGGGAGCATGCATCCCTTGTCTGGCACATAGCACGGCCAGCTCTCTAGTTGGTTGTTCAAATCGTAGCAGACTTGCCATGTCGATTCGATTTGGCTTAATAATGTAATCTTGAATAAATTTCTGGGCGGTTTCCAACCCGTTGTGGGCATAAATGCCTGATACTAATGCCCGGACAAATGATGCCATTGCTGCATTTCTATCAGTTCGATTACCATCCTCAATCAACTCAACAACCCCGTCTTCCTTTTGCAATTGCTTGCTGCTGTACAATAATTTACCAATCAGATCCTCGTCCTTCTCGTCTGCCAAGTATCTGGCTAGCGGTGGTCGACTGTCTTCTTCCACACCCCACTGTTCTCCAATCTTGCCCAATGCCTTGACTGAACTGTACATTGAAATGACATGCTTCAGCACTTGTGGCGGCAATCGAGGGTATTTGATTGTGAAGTATTCGTGAACATAGAACTGAATCAAGTTCTTGCCAAAAGTGGCCATCCCATGATTGTCTGCGAACTTGGTCTGAGAGCTGGTGCACACCAATGTTCGAGCCAACGTTGAATGTTGAAAATTAGTACCCAATCCTAGTCGTGAATGCAATGTTGTAACTAATGGTGATTGTTTGGCTACATCTTCTGAGATAACTACTCTCAACTCGGCCTGTTGTCTGCTGTATGCACCAAAGTCGTCCAATTTAGGTGGAATGTTATATGCAACTGATGACGACGACGCCAGACGGATTTGGCGCCCCACTAGACTGGGTATTGATCGCACGTATGCTTGTCGGATCATTATTTTTCTTTATTTACAATGGTTGTTTTTGTCTAGTGTCTAGTGCGGTGTGGAAAATTTTGTTCTGTGACGATGTTGAATTTTTTTTTGCACTAATGTCGGAGCGGCTCGAGCTCTCTGTGGTCCCGACCCCGACCCCGATCCCGATCTCTGCCGGGCCTGCGCAGGCTGGCGTCTTCTGGCTCTGAGTTCGGTCCCAAAAAGTTTTCCAAATCCACACCCAACCAATCATCTACACTCCAAATTTGTAGCATAATAGACGACACACAAGCATAATGGGTGGTCATCAGTTGAAAAATGTACGCACAAGAAAACGAGAAACTCAGCATTGCTAACTTCTAGGTACAGAATCCATTGTCACCTTCAGGGGGCTGGTACTTTATCCCAAAAAATTGGAAAGCAAACACACTATGGGTCGGTGTAGGCGCCCTAGCAGTATCAATTGCAACCTGGAAATTGGGCGAACGATCCAAGGTTAAATCAAATAACGAAATTGACGACGAAACTATTGCACGATGGAACGCTGCTGCTCGAAAGGCTCGTGAGAGCTCCGCTATTTCAAAGGTGGCCGGTCAGTAATTGTTAAAACCTAATGTATTTTATTTCTTTATGTCATTAATTGGTGCTCTTTTTACAGTAGTACTCCAGCAGGTGCTGTTGGCCCTCGCTTAGCTGGGTGGAGATCATCGAGAACACCCCAGGAGAAAGTCGTTGTCGCAGGTTGACCAACACGGGATATGCTTCCTTTCGCACATATGTTTCCTTATCAGACATTGATTGAAGTACGATCTCCCCAATTGGTTCCACTCGCGTTTGCAGCGCATCCACTGGATTGATCTTACCCACCAGTTTGCTCAGCGTAGACAGTAGAATGACCTTTTGATCCCTGTTTTGGCTCCCATCGTAGGCGTTGATAACTCCATCCAACAAGTTAACACACGACTCGTGTTGGACAGTGGATATAAGCTCGTCCTGAGTCTCTCGCAGAGCACCGTATACGATCGTTTTGGCACTAGAAACTGCTGCCGTCTTGATCAGAATATCAAACACCGCCGTTTCCGAGCCATCAAACGAGCCTGCGTCCGAAATATTCAGAAGTTGCTTGAGCTGTAGTAACCCTTGGTTCAGCTGCGACTCTGTAAGCTCTGTAGGCTGAGATAAATACACTAGTAGACCCTTTTGCAGCTGCAATTGCCGGTCCTCTTGACGCCAAATTTCGAATGCAACCCCGTCTTCACCGCTTTTGGCGCCTTTTACAATTGTAATCAGCTTTCTAAACCCGTGAGGGTCAATAGTTTTATTGCCTAGCTGTTGAATCAGCGATTCGAATAACCGGCTCGCTTCATCCTCTCGTTGTGGGAGCGGTGACAGACACACTTGTTTCTTGGATTCGAAGTGATACCACGAAGGACTATTAGGCACAATCTTCTTTACCGGCGTTGATGGATCTGCGTCTTTTTTCAGCTTATCTTCGTAAATGTTGAGCTTCTCTACTTCCTGGTCCAGTTCTTTGAACTCAGCTGCCGGCTCTGGTTGTGGTTGTGGCTGTGGTTCCGGGTTTTGGTTCTCCTTTTCCTCTTCATCTACTCCCTTTGGCGGCGTCTGCCACACATCGCTTGCTTGGGATAATGCTTCAGATGGTCTTCTAGGCGTCTCGATGCCCGACATTTCGTGCGGCTTGTGCGGCTCATGTGCGGCTGGCATCGGAGTTTTCGCCGAGTCGTTCTCTGTTATAGTCGTGTCCTGCACTGACGATTCGTCTACTTCCATTTCAGGAGCTGGTGTGTGCTCCTCCGGAGTCTCCAGAGGCGTTTGAAAAGAGCTGGGTTTTGAGTCTGAATCTGAAGATTCGACCTGTGCGTCGTCAAGTTCCATCCTTTCACCTTCTGGTGTAGGAATGGCATCTGCTTCCTCTTCCATCTCCTCGTCTTCGCTCTCTTGTTCTTGTTCCTGGTCCTGTCCCTGGTTAGTGTCACCCGACAGGTCCATGCCGTCATTATTGGTTTTGGGCTCTACAATCTCTGGCGATGTCAGTTTCTTGCTCTCTTCTTGTGCCTGCTGTTGCTCTTGCTCGACCTGTGGATCCTGCTTCACTTCCTGCTCCTGTTCTTGCTGGTCTTGTTCTTGCAGTGATTCATGCGCTTTCTGGGTATTTTCCTGCTCCGGTTGTGGTGCAGGATCTTCTTCATTCAGAGTCATATCGACGTCGACGTCGACGTCGACGGCACCTTCTTGGGTATTACTATCCTCCTGTTTGTCCCCATACTCTTCCTTCTCGGATACACTCTCAGCTGTACTAGCCTTTGTCTCGGGTTCAGGCTCAGGTACAGGCACACTCTCGGAATCGCCAGCCTTCGGCAGCATGTGTAGCTTGGCTTCGATTTGTTCATGTTCCCGGCATAGCTTGAGTAGCAATTCTTGAACACCGTCTTCATTGACCTCTTTCAGCAGCTTGCACGATCCCACAACCGCACCTGTGCATTCCATTCCTTCCACAATCTCGTACAAAACCTCCATAGTATTCGCTGACAATGGCAGACTTGATAACTCTGCGAATGCCTCAGATTTAGCCAACGAGGAAGTGACTATTCGTAGAGCCTCAACGTTGCTGCCATTATCAACAATGGCACTCAACAGCAGACCAGTTCCTACAAATTGAACCATCTTTGGCAATATCGACGGCGAAATGAACAACTTTACATACTGATTCTGCCGTTTTACAAACAACCGTTGCAAAACACGACTAACGATATCTGGTCTTGGAATAGCAGCCGGTTTGTAGCATTCCAAATCATCAGGCACTTCCAACCCGGCAATTAAATAGCTCAATGCATTGACCCCACGATCGAACTTGTTGGGGTCATCAGTCGTAATCAATTCCAACACAGTAGGGTTAGAGAGCGTCTTTGTGGATGAATCACTGGAATCGGATATACTTCTTAAAGGCGCAGCTGGTGCGCTGTTTGTTGTCTGAGGCTTACTGCGTTTGACACTGCTAGTAGGAGCAGCTGCTCTATTATTACGCTGAGGCATGCCTAACCGACCAGGTTTGGCATTCAACCCCTGAGGTTGCGAAGTGGTAGCTGGTGCACTTGTAGAATGATGCTGTTGGTGTTGTGGAGCTTTTGATTTGGCCAATGTAGTGGCTCTTACAGGTGGCTTATTGGTAGAAGCACTAGCTAATGGTTTATTGGAACCAGAGACAGCTCCACCGGGATTGGATCTCTCTAGAGCTTTTCGTGTCGCAGAGTCAAACTTCTCCATTAATGCACGAGCCTCACGAGGCCACACCTCATGATAAGCCCAAAATGCAGATCGCATGCCTTCTCGTACGCCTGGATTTGCGTCAGCCAGCCCACGATTTAGAATTTTTTCAATCATTGGCAAGCCATTAGTCTCCATGACTGATTTGTGGCGATAATGTTTACATATTAACAAACGAGTCCATGTAGCCCCATAAGTCTTTGCTTGTGAGGCACCTTTGTCATTCAAGGCAGTATTGACATGGTTTAAATAACGCACACTAAAGCTAGAGTTCAAAATCATTGCATTGATGGTCATCGCAGCAGTTTGATGGGATATTTTTTTCGTCGATGATGTCAACTTTACCAGATGCGTTAGGTAAGGTTCTATGTTGGAGTCCATATGATTTCCTAGGATCAGAAATGCTTCTCGAATCAAAAAGCACCCATGACTGGACAAGGTAGTTCTCAATGATCCAATTGCTTTGCACACCCCATCAGACATATACTTCAAAATGCTAGCCATTTCTTCAGGGTATTCAGTTGGTGCGTTACCATTTAGCAAACTTCGTAGTCTCATTACATTTCGTTCACGTTGTTGCCAGTTGTGTTCGCTTTCCTTTCCTTCAAAAGCGGGTATCATTGCTTCAATACTGGACTGAAGCGCATCGATAGATGATATATATTCTGGTTTCAAGTTTTCTACATGGTATGATTTATCATCAGTGACAAATGACACTGAAAGAATGCCCTGGTTTTGGCCCTGTGACTGCTGGTTACTAGAGGTATGTGCGCTCTTTTGAGGCGTGGAAGTTGAAGATGTTGAAGAATATCCGACTTGTTTCAATATTCTTGAAGCCAGAGGTTTTGCAACCCCCAGTTTCATCATTTCTTTAGCTAGATCTTGTTTAGCTCTGGGGTGTGCCGATTTGAAAAACAGCGTCAGTAGATCCTCACTTGCCTGTTGAACTGTTTCCGAAGGGTCATTCAGCAGAGAAATAACAGGACTCGTAAACAGTCGAAAAGCAAATTTACCTTCTTGAAGCTGAACTCTGCTTGATAAAGCGCTCAAGCATTCTAGTTTGACATTCTCGTTCTCGTGCACTAAACCAATAGTCCTCATTGCCTCTTCCGTTTGAGCACAGCATGATATCCAATAATCTTCAAACACCCTTCTAGCTGTGGAGCGTACCGATTGTTTGCTATCGCCAAACTTTTCAATTATAATTGGCAGTACAATATCTGCTGGTTCTCCCTGGAGTGCATTAGGATCTTGCGTAATCACTCGTTTTACAAGATGACATATACATGAAAAGGCCACTGCATGGAGTCCATAATCTGATGACATGACTGCCAATTGTAGCGCTTGAAAGTACCGTGTTACATTATCGATTTGAATAAACGATCTCTTGACTTCAGCTTTAAAGCCGGTGACGGTGGCTACTTTTTCATCCACTCCTGTTAATAGTTAGCAAAAACCCGCTCATTTCGTGCTCATGATGCATACCCGAATCACCTGCCAGAATGGCATACAGTCCATTACCATCTATACTCATTACAACGCGTGATGAAGTTTAGAGTTGATAGATCTCGAAGTATTTATTTAACTTTTGATGATGTAAACAAATTCGCATTTGCTTACACAAAAACAAACGCGACTTTTTTTTCTTCAACCATCACGTGCGCGCGTGATTATCTCATCGCTTAGTCATCGCGGGGGAGAGTACTGGTTTTTTTTTATCAGTAAACCTCCAAAAGAGAGACCTGACCTGTTATTGATTGAAATACTTGAAAACATAATGTAATAACCATCTGGACAACAATGGTAGCTCAATTAGCAGCATAAATACTTTAGTAGGGTGCAAATCCTGTGTACTCTGTGCTACAATTCCTCGAACTGGATATGGTTTGCACCGGCTGGCTCTATACCATGACACGATCAATATTAAGCATAAATGCCCATTAAGGTATGAGTATGCACTCCGATTCCGGTTTTTATTGTTCTAATCGTTCATTTCGTGGTTATGAGCAGGAAGTTTTGATCACACAAGAATGAAACTTACTCGAGAAGTTAAACACAGAGGAGCGTGCTGGAAAAGTACGCAAAGAGTGCAGGGATTGCAGGGATGCGATCGCTAAAATTCTAATCATAATTCGACACGATGCAGTCGATTGTACATTTGATATTAGAAGACGTATCTTGTCAAAATCTGATGGCATTAACAAAACGGTTCAAGAACGAGAAAATGAACAATTGATAAAGGAGGGTATCACGGCATGCACATCATTTGCAGCCGCAGGAGTAAATGTAAAACATACAATGAGGTGTTTGTACGAGGGTACATTATCATTGAAACAGTATCGTCTATTCAATAAAGCATTTCAAGAGTACTAAGGTAAGGAGGATGACATACTTGCGACATGGTCCCTGTTGGTAAAGCCAGTGACAACGATATTGGAAACAAGTGAAAGTGCTGCTCAAATCTTCTATTCTGGCAAGTATCCTAAGTGGATTATAGCATCCTTCATGGCTCAATATGACAGCTGGTACAATAACACAAACGATGCATTGAAACAGGCTCCGGATTTTGTTCCAGACTTTGAAAAGTCCACCGAAAGCCAGGATGATAACCCATTGGCTGCTAATGACCCATCGAGAATCCTTTGGGAACGAGCTGGAAAAACCAGTACTACCGATATTACACGTAAATGAATAAAAGTTACATATTCTTCCTGTGGTGACTTCTTTTTTCAAAAAAAGAGGCAAAAAACGGTTGTGCGGCGGAGCCGCACGAACTGTCCCCAACTCGGTACGGCACACTCGCCAAGCTTGTGCCCGACCCCCGACGAGGCGTTGACACAACGACAGTCGCTGGGAAGAACAGCATCGAAGAGAACAACCACAACAACAAAAACCATCAGATGTCTGGACTAGAGAGTATGTAAAGCACAATATCACTCCTGAGATAAGCTAACAATGTAGAATCACTGTTCAACTTGAAATTCACCTCCAAGCAGCTGAATCGGCAGGCTGCAAAGGCTGGAAAAGAAACCGAATCCGAGAAAAAAAAGGTCAAGAAGGCAATCCAGCAAGGAAACGGAGAGATTGCCAGACTATATGCTCAAAATGCTATTCGAAAAGAGACTGAGCGAATGAATTTGTTGAAGCTTGCATCCAGAGTAGATGCGGTAGCCAGTAGAGTACAGACTGCAGCCACTATGCGAACGTTAACCGGTAACATGGCGAACGTTGTCAAAGGAATGGATAAGGCTATGGAGACTATGAATACAGAAAAGATTTCCCTGGTCATGGACAAGTTTGAGCAGCAGTTTGAAGACTTGGACGCTACAGCTGAGTATTATGAAAGTGTTAGCTCGAACGCTAACGCCTTGTCTACGCCACAAGACGAGGTTGATCTACTGATGCAGAAGGTTGCAGATGAGGCTGGATTGGAACTCCAACAGGACTTGAACGCAAACACTCCGCAGAAGACCCAGATCGAATCGACCCAGGAGAAGGAGGAGGACAAGCTTAACGAGAGACTGAAGGCACTACGGTCGTAGCGAAGATCTTTTAAGTACAGTACATATTTATCATATCATTCCAAGACGCTGCGCCGCAGGCACTGTTTTTGCTTCTTTTTTTAAAAAAAAATAACACTTTAGAATTGAAGCTAGCTGAGCACGTACTTCTCGTTCCAGCCCTTGGCGAAATCAGTGCAATTGTGCAGATCTCTGTAGGCGTCGTAGTGCACAGCGTTCTTGCTCCTGGACGACGACCGCCGCAGAGCCTCGTCGTCCGGAAAGTCGTACTGCTCAAGCTGCGACACGTCCTTGATGATAGCCTCGTACCTGTCGTCTCTATTCTGCCTAAATCGATTCCGCAGATTGTTGTGAATGTGGCTCCGCAGCTTGACTTTGTACTGCCTCATGAGCCGTAGCCAGTACAGCACTGCGTCATATTTGGACCCAGTGAGTGAAATTCGAATCAACGTCTCGAACGTCACTCTCGTAGGCTTCTCTATGTTCAATTCGTTAAAGATTTCGTACCCTAATTTCTTGCTGTTGCCCAGTCGAAAGGCAGCAAATACAAGCTCTTCTAAGGTCGTACAGTCGGGAGCACAGCCCAAGTTTCGTAGAATTCTATACTGTTGTAATGCAAATGTAGGTGATTTTTGTGTTCTAGCAGTTCGAATTATGTAATTCATCATCAACGTCTTGACGTGCGGCTCATGATCGTCGAGGGCGGTACTGCCTGCAGTACCGACTGTAGAACCGAATGGAATATGCTTCAATCGAGTTTCCGGCTGTATTTCTAGTACTTTTTTGAATACCTCAACAGGCGGCCGGTTGTTCAGCTCCAAAAACATGTGGATCAGTCGTCCAGCAATGTCCATTGGCAGGTACCCAAGCCGCAACACAAGTTGATCAGTTAGTCGTTCAATCATTAGCTGGTCACTGTATTCTATAGCCAACAGTGCCAGGTTCTTGACTACATTGATCGGGAAATTGGACAAGTTCCAGCCACAATGCTCCCAGATCAACCGTACAGTCTCGTAGTCGTGTTTGTTTGTTGCAGTGGTCAGCAATTCCATCCATGTCACTAACGACACTGGCATGCCAGTGTCGTTAATAACTGCCAGCGCCTCGTTGTAGAAACCGCTTCTAGTAAATTCCATCACCATCTCAGTCGTAGGTGCTATAGACAAGAACTTGTCGTTGTATCTGTACTCCTGGTATATTGAATAGGCAGCGTCTAATTCTTTAGCCGCCAGATGCATTTGAATACGCCATTGGACAGGTATTTCAGACTCCGACAACAATTCCAACGACGCCGCTCGAATGAATTGATCCGGTTGGCTAGTTAGATACTTAACTATAGGCTCTACAACTGATGGGTTCTTGTATGATGAATCATCTGCAGGCCCCTCACCGTCCTTCGTTTTCAACACTCGCAACAGGTCTAGAACCAACGGTGCCATTAGCATCTTGTCGTTACTCGTGCAAAGGAGTTTGGCCAGCTCGCCATATTGGTATACAGAGAAATCTCTCCCACATTCTCTTGTTCGTTTATACAGTCTAAGTGCTCTGGGTATGCTTTTGAATTTGGTGGCTTTGCGAAGCTCTAACTCGATGATTTTCTTCGATATGCCTTGCGTACTCTGGGTACTGTAATATCTGATTCCCATGATGCAATCGCACCACCTGAATTGACTACTTAGTCTGTTGCATGCCTGGATATTTGCAAACATGACCACCAGACCTCGAGATCGGTTGTCCGAAGAAATTTTTGGTGATGCAATTTTTCTGTCTTGTCGATACTCCTCCCCGACCGACACACCACATTCAAGATGATCAGAAGGGTTGCTTTCCAGCAACAAAAGCGATGGATGTCGAATCAGGCATTCGAGGTGTTTAATCGTAACATTAAAAGGGTGCACAGAAACCGGGCAGCACTGAAAGTGGACCAATCGCGGAAAACCGACTACCTTAAAGACGAAGTTGCATTGCGAACTACAGAACGATTAGCATTTATAACCAAGCATTTCCCTCGAGTACTGGACCTTGGATCCGGGGCTGGGTCACTCGAAAAGGTCATCTGCGATCCTGATACCCCAGATAGCGAATTGATTCGAAGCAGGCTAGGGAAGATTACAATGGTGGACAGCGCAGAAAACATGCTTTATCGAGACGCAGATCTTGATTTCAACAGCAAAATGAACATAGAAAGAGTGGTAGATGACGAAGAGAACTTGAGCAGAACAAGGTTCAAATCGGAAAGTTTCGATGCGGTGCTGTCAAACATGAGCATGCATTGGATTAATGACCTACCGGGAGTATTGGACAGAATCCAGGACTTGCTGGTGGAGGACGGAATGTTTATGGCGTCTATGATAGGAGGAGACTCGCTATTTGAGCTACGAACTTCACTTCAGTTGGCTGAAATGGACCTATATGGGGGTATGTCCCCTCGGCTATCGCCTCTAGCGGATGTCAAGGACATTGGCGGGCTGCTGCAAAAGGCCAAATTTAATTTGCTCACTGTAGACGTAGACGACATTATCGTATCATATCCAGACATATTTGCATTACTAAAAGACATCCAGGCGATGGGCGAAAGCAATGCGGTGGTGCTCCGGCAACACACGATCCCACGGGACCTGTTGATTGCAGCGGAGGCCATTTACAAATCTATGCATGGCGAATCAGATGGATCGCTGCCTGCGACTTTTAGGATTATTCACATGATTGGATGGAAGCCTAGCGACTTACAACAAAAGCCGTTAGAACGAGGCTCAGGACAGGTCAGTTTAAAGGATGCTTTGCCCCAGTATGAGCAGGAGCAGGACAAGAACTGAGTAGAAAAAATAAAAATAATACATTTGCTCTGCGTGTGTCACAGTGACAGTTGATGTCTCACCATGAACAAGGGTTGGTGATGTAGGAAGTTCCCCATATTTGATCATATCATCCCAAATAAACAACAAAAAAAAATTGTTTTCCTTCTAATCCGCCACACTCTCTCCACCTCCACTACTATCGCTATTTATTATTAGACCATGTCGACGCTACAAAGAAAGATTCAACAGGAGAGCAGGAGCAGCTCACGAGTGAGATCTGGAGGCAACTCAAGACAGAGTTCCAGGGCGTCTTCTCGCATGGGCAGCAGGGTACAAAGTGATGATGAGGACGACTACACTTCAAACGCATTCTTGTCTGGTGTAGATGCTGAAGATTTGATTAATAGCTTAGATTCTCTCGTACTAGATAGTAACGGCGAAGGGTCAGCTAGCGGCGGTGGTGGTACTGCCAAAGATAGGTTTACGGAAAGTCTGGAAATGTTGGGTACTCACGAAAGGAAAACGTCTCTAGAGGCTAGAGAAAAGGCATTGCTAACGGTGCTCAGCATCTTGACTGTCAAGTATGAGCCGGAACGAATCGATAACTATGCATTGGAACAATTCACAAAGGCCTTCCGCTATGCAAGGTCGGATTTGGAACGAATGTTGTCTCTACAGACGGTGTGCATTTGTGGTGCCACCGACCCAGACCTCACTGCAGAATTTGCTGCAGGGATCCTGCCCAAGCTGCTGGATGATATCGGCAACGACGATGTTTCTGTGAATGTTCGCGCTAACTATGCATTTGGATATGGGCTGTTGCAGTTCTTTATGCTGTACGGATCCGGAGCATACGGTGCTGATGAACTGGCAAACCAGCTGATTGAGATTGCGGACGGGTTTTCGTTGGAGGAAGGCTCAGTAGCAAGTGCCTGTGTGCTGGGTGCTGGCTTGATCATCAGTGCCATGCCCAATCCTAATTCCGCCATAGAAGACTCGATTACGTACTTGATTTACATGCTAGATAAGCCGTCAGTCGATCTTAAGCTCGCTGCCGGCAAGGTACTGGCCATGTATTTCCAGAACTACATTTACGAAGCCGAGTCGGATGAAAACTCTGAAGAGGAGGCCGAGTCGATCCCGTTTGTGGACCAGGGCGAAATCCTGTATAAACTGCGTAATCTGGTGGGAGAATCGTCCAAGAAGCTGACCAAGCGGGACAAACGGGAACAGAAGTCGCTGTTCCGGGATGTCATCAAGACCATTCAGGGTTACTCGTCGGTGGAATCTCGAGAGAACCTGACTCTGGAGGACATCAACATCACTCATGTGAAGATGGCCAAGTCGAAGTCCATGCCTGTAGACTCCTGGAACAAGTTGATTCTGATCCAGATGTACAAATGGCTGTTTGGACCGGGAATCAACACGCAGTACATGCTGAATCCGCTGGTGCAAGAGACCATTGACAACGCGGGTATAGTAATTGACGACTATGGAACCAGTGCTAACAACAATGATGACCTTGCACAGCTCGAACAGGTTGCTCCAAACAAGCAGCAGGAGCGATATTTCCGCAGAATGAGACACGAGTCCGACCGCGAGTCCCGCAAGAAGAACATCCAGAAACAGCGTCAGGAGAAGATGCAGTATCTAATGGGCGAGTAATAAACTATGTAGTAATTTCTAATACCAATACTTTAAGGGTAAAAAAAAGAAGCAAAAAACAGTGGCAACGTGACTTGCTGGGACAGACCACGTGACCGTTTGGCTGTCCAAAAACGATGTTCCGGCCCTTCTTAGCGAACACTGCGGCCATCATTGAAAAGCCTGAGCTCTGTTTATCCCATTGGTCTACTGTTTTTTTGCTTCTTTATTTAAAAAACGAAGAAATCCACCGAAGGCATTGTGCGGCTCACATACTGGGGGAAGGGAAGGACTCTGGGCGAAAGCACCAGGGGAAGTGGGGCCGTTTAGGGGTCTAAAAACGATGTTCCGGGCCGTTTTGGATCAAAACAAGGACACTATTAGATAGAATGAAGTCTGTTTATTCCAACTGTCTACTGTTTTTTTGCTTCTTTTTTTTTAAAAAAAAAGAAGGAATCCACCGGAAGATTCACTCATAGCAACGTGCGGCTTACCGAGGCACCAGGAGAGGAGGAGCCATTTAGAGGGTGATGCTCTTCTTTTTTAAAAAAGAAGCAAAAACGGTGAACTCTGGGAGCGGAGGCACCACCCAAGATGGAGCCCCTTTGGGGGTCTAAAAACGGGGTTCTGAGCCTTTTCTGAGGAACCTGAGACTACCGTTGCATAGCTTGTGACCTGCTTATTCCATTAGCCAACTTTTTGCTTCTTTTAGTCACAAAAAGACGGATCATGGTCTATGCTGCACGTAATCAGATATTTTGCACCAGCGCACGTGACGCAGATGTTTTCGATAAAAATTTCCTACCAGTTAGGCGGCGATCGGGGCACTTTTTCGTCCCACTCTCTAGCTCGGATTGCTTGGACACTTCATTAGCAGCTTTCTTACCAATCACATCACAAAAATGGCAGTTGTGGAAGTTAAAAGTGACGACCAGTTCACCAAGCTAACGACAAGTGTATCTGCATCTACAGTTGTTGCATTGTATTTCAACACACCATGGGCAGAACCATGTAAGCGGATGACCCAGGTATTCGAGAGTCTTGCTTCGACTATCGCAGACGATTCCAAAGCAATCTTCTTATCTGTCAACGCTGAGGAATTTCCAGATATTTCGGAATCGTTTGACGTGACTGCTGTTCCATATTTTGTATTACTAAAGAACTCTACTATCATCAAGGAATTGTCGGGAGCAGATCCTAAGGAGCTAGTTAACACTGTTCAATCACTTGTCAATGGCCAAGAAACACAACCATCATCATCATCGCCAACCAACCAAAAGGAGGAACAGGAGGAGACCGAGGAGGAATTAAACAGTAGGCTTGGTAAGTTGGTTAAGGCTGCTCCAATCATGTTATTTATGAAAGGCACCCCAAGACAACCAAACTGTGGATTTTCCCGACAAATTGTGGAAATCCTGAGAGAACATAATGTCCAGTTCGGGTTCTTTGATATTCTAAAGGACAGTTCTGTACGAGAGGGCCTCAAGAAGTTTTCAGATTGGCCAACGTTCCCACAGCTCTACATCAATGGTGAACTGCAGGGCGGATTGGATATCATCAAGGAGTCGATCGAAGAGGATCCAAAGTTCTTTGAAAACGCCGTGGCGGCGGCCTAGGTAGTGGTAGTATAGTAGTTTAGCAGTGGTAATATATTTAGTTAAATAGAGGATCAATGGCCCGTCTACTGTTTTTGCTTCTTTCAAAAAGCGGTCAATTGAGCCCTAGCGTCGACTGTTTTTGCTTCTTTTTTAAAAAAGAAGAACATCACCGGGAGGAGCACTGTCTTCTTTTTCCAGAAAAAGAAGCAAAAAGCGGTTTGCGCTACAGGAACAGCAGGTCGTCGTCGCTACTGGCGCTGCTGTCTACAATGTCGTCGTCGCTGAACGGCTGGCCCGGCGGCTTCTCATCAGGCTCGGGCATGTCTGACAGGCCAAGAGTGCCTATTTTCGGGGCGAGTTCCTCGTCTTCGTCCATGGTCGTCTCTGCGGACACCGCGGTGAACCGCTTCTTCTGGCGATAGTCGTAGAATCCGTCGTAGAGGATGGCGCTGTGCCTGTCCAGGATGGTTCCATTGCGGTACGTCTTGGACTCAATGTACTTGTCGAGCTCCACGAAGGCGTCCAGCCGGGTTCTGTTGAGCTTCTTTTCCCGCGGGTACACAGTTTGCCGGTGGACCGGGGCCAACGAACCCACTGGCGGGTGGTTCCTGATGGTTGTGCGGACTCCTCTACATGTAATATCGCTAGCTATTACGCTCATCTGCGGCGAATGGCTGACCAAAATGTCGCTTTCGCTCAGCAGCTCGCTGCACTGGTCGCTAGCCGCCAAGCTGAGCCGCGAGCTGTGAGCCGCATGATAGTTTTCGTGCATGGCCAGCGACAGGGTTCCGTCCCGGTTGGTATGTTCCCAGTCCTGGAGAACAGACGCTATCACCTCGCTGTCCGGCCGTATCGTCTCGCCATTCTTGTCCTTTCTGCTCCCGTACACGATCCTGCCTATGGCATGGAACAGATTGAGCTGGCTCTCACGGCCCAATGGGCCTAGAGGGTCCACCGTCGTCGATATGTTCCTCCACCGCGCCCAGAACTCTAGACTGGTGATGGAGGAGCGGATGTCGCCAAACTGCGCGATCTCCTTGACCGCATGGTCGAGCTCTCGCTTGGAGATCCGGCGCGATAGGCCCTCTTTGGATGCAATGTTTTTGAGTATTTTTGTTGTTAGCGTGATGTTCGTAGGTTGTGTCTTGACTCGAACCACTTTCGGGTGATCCAGCAGGCGCTTAGGCAGGATGCGCTCTGTTATGATAGCGTCAGTCCACGAACTGGCCTCCACTGGGTCCACTTCGGTGATTATCAGCACCAGAGGTGCTACCTTGTCAGCCTGGTTGACCCATTGGAGCAACGCAGTTGCAAACGCCCGTTTAGTCTCTATGTACGTGATGTTAGGCAGGTCCTCCACCAGCACCACTGTGCGCCTTTTGGCATGGAATTGGAGTCCATCTAAAAAGTCTCCGAATGCATTCACTACTCCTCTGTCAGGATTGGCCCACTCTACGATGTCGTCGCTGCTATGTCCGTGTTCCTTCGCCAGCATCTCCACTGTGGCTGTCTTGGCCGACCCAGCAGGCCCACTGATGATGAGCAATCGCAGTGTATCCTGCTGGCTCAACAATTCTGAGAATGCAATCCTGATTTCCTCCAGCTTCTTGCTGTGGATCGCCACATCAGCAATGCTCTTGGGTCTGTACTTGACCACCCACGGCTCGTCATCGTCAGCGACAGCCGTCCTCCTTGTGGCACTTGTGGGCCTGTGGTGCGAGTGCGATTTCTGCACCTTGGGTTTCTTGGGCTTCTTCTCGCTACCACTGTCGCTGGAATCGTCTATCCTGTCCACCAGATCATCGTCGTCTTCCGAATCATCGTTGTCGATGACCACCGTCTTCTTGAACTGCACCTTGCGCCTTTTGGGCTGCCTGATGCTTGGACCGTCTTCATCACCACCGCTGTCACCGCCACCCACCATGAAATCCAGCAGACTCGACTGGCTGTTCTCGTCGTTCGACCGCTGGGGCCTCTTGGTACGTCGTCGAGGTGGCATGCGGTTGAGTGAGGTGATCGTGTGCAGCGGTGGGCGACGCGCATGCTTCGTGCTTCGTGTCTCAACATGACGAACAGTCGTCTACTGATTTGTGCTTCTTCCGGTGGTGTTCTTCTTCTTCTTCTTTAAAAAAGAAGCAAAACCAGTGTCTACGGCTAGACGTCTACCGCTTTTTGCTTCTTTTTCTGGAAAAAGAAGACACTTTGGAATGCATTTACTACCTAGCTACAGACCACTTCTGGCTTGCGACCTGTTCAAACGTCTGCCACGGCCACATGCCCGGGTTGACAACCTCGTTCTGAACACGGCCGTTCATGTTCAACGGTTGGTCCCTACGTACAACTAAGTTTCCTAATAGATCCCGATAAGATTTGTGGTCTCTCGTCCCTGTCCCTCTTGGACTAGACCGTGCCAGCGACAGCTTCGTCCTGGTACACCTTTCGTAGCATCGAGCTATTTGGTTAAGTGTGAGGACCTGCCCGTGGATTCGAATCAGCTGTGGTAATCTCCGTGAAGGTCGATATGCTAATGAAGCTACAGACCTAGCCACATCTCGACACGAAGTCATGCTCACTCCAAAGTTCCCGTCCTCGATAACTGTATAAACTTGGTTGGTTCTGTCGATTCCAACGCAGTCTATGTTTTCAATCAACCATTCCATCATCACTCCAGGTACTATTTGCACCACCCGGTTGAAATTTTGTTTCGATGCATATTCCATGTTGCGTTGTTTTTGCCGAAATGGATTGGAATCGCTTGCAAACTCTTTCGGGTAGTCTATCGTATACTCTGATAGAAAGTAAACCGAAACTCCAACTCTGACAGCAGCATCAATCAAGGGCGTTGAGTCCACTTGGTCGCCAGTCAAGTCAATCACGGTATCCACCCCTTGTAATGCAATGTCCAGGTTGGAACTATTATCAAATGATGCCTCGTAGTACTGAACTTTATCGTTGTTTGTATGCAATTTCGAATTTCGTGTCAACACATGGATAGGATACGCATATTCATCGATCTTCTTCAGTTCGTCCACAAGGTATCGCCCTAACATACCACTGGTTCCTACAACTGCCACTCGTCTCTTGGGATTCTCTATGATGGGGTCATTTTGACAGAAAAAGAACGAATTTCGCATTATTACTCGATTGTTTTGTTATTTGCAATTTCCTTTAGCACCGAGATTTCGACGCTATTTTATGGTTATTTTCTGACATGGCGATGCATGCATGCAAGCACCTGTCGAAACAATCCTTGTCAACTAGCCTGAAACTGCGGAGACTACTTGTTTATCCACAACGGTTTTTTGTTATCGGCTACTTAAACCAAGAGAGGTGATCAGTTTCAAGTGGCAAGTGACTCTTGTAACAGACCAATCATTCTATGAATAACGGTAACATCGATGCAGCCTCGAAACGTTTTTCATGCATCTCCATGCAAACCATCGAAAACATATACGTCTTGGTGGCATCTTCTTTTTTCAAAAAAAGAAGCAAAAAACGGTCCTACAGCCACGGGAAACGCGTTCGCCCACACCAACTATTCGATCTAGATCGGCGCGATACTGGAAAGGGGGAGGAGGTGTCAAGGTGTCACATTTGAAACCTCAAACTTGAAACTGTTATGCATAACGACAAGTTTGTCAATACCGGCGATTGATTCGCCCGCGCCGTATAATTCGTGACTCGATCGATCGATGAATGATTGGACACTAACATCACATCTGTGTGTGTCCAATGTGTCAATGCGCTACTCATCCACTACTTTACTCATCCATGCGTCCGCCATTGCCATTACGCAACCAAAAAACATCTATGCGGACTACTGCGGGATGCGGCGTACAAGTAGTTTACCTACCTTCGCAGACGCAAATACGTAAAGACAAATAGAAATAGCTACCATAATAATGGTAGAACTAATACAGCCCCTTTTAGATCAATAAATCATATTTACAAGAACGCATTCCAGATTCTCAAATGGTCGCTCGCTGTGTAACCAAATCAATGGAGAATGACCAAACCAGAAAACACTTAAATAAACCTGCTCGTGTCCATTTTTGTAATTTTTCAAACAAACAATAATGAATTTTCTAAGCTGGGTGATTGTCTTAATCTTGGTAGCACCAATTGCTGCTACTTTAACACATTTGATTCATCGAATGACAAAACTTATCAACACACTCACTCTGAAGACTTCATTGGAAGTTGCAGTGCTAGCAAGACAACATGATTTAGATGTACATGACGCATCAAAATTCGCCAATGGAAATGTGGGCGCCTTAGACGCTGATATTCATCAACCAGAACCACAACAACCACTTCAATCCAACCAAGAAGGGGGCCACGGAACTTTTGTGTGAAGGTTATATTTATTAATTTTAATGAAATTTAATGGGAAAGGAGGCTTATAAACATATATATCCATAGTAATGGGAATTGAATTCTATCTAACCGTGAATTATTGAAATTGAATTGTCTCATCGGGTACCCTGGCGGTGGTAGACTACCTTACCTATGGTCCCGTGCAGTTTTGCTTCTTTTTTCTAAAAGAAGATACGGTTTTGCTTCTTTTTCAAAAGAAGTCCTCCCCCAAGTATCGTCAAGTATCGTGATTTTGACTTCGTGATGATCGGGGTCGGATTAAAGAAGGCCGATGGAGCACAATTTTCCGGTGCCTAACAAAGAGAGATCATATCATTCATCATCATCTATCTCATCTCAACATAACCTTACTTTCGACAAGATGACACAGGCTCTCGTTAGCTCCACAAAGTTTGAGAGCAGCAGCAATATCAAGAATATCCTCGTAACAGGAGGCGCGGGGTTCATCGCCTCGTGGGTGGTGCGGCATTTTGTCTTGTCATATCCCCAGTACAATGTTTACTGTTACGACAAGCTGGGGTACTGCTCGTCGATAAAAAATGTAAATATGCTGGATGGATTGCCAAATTACACTTTCATCAGAGGGGACATTACGGATGAAAAGCATCTAACTGCGGTGTTTGAACAATACCGGATCGATACTGTAGTGCATCTTGCGGCCGAGAGCCATGTAGATCATTCGTTTGGAAACCCGTACCAATTCACGTTTACCAACGTGTTGGGCACTCAAGTGGTGCTGGAGGTCAGCAAAAAGTTCAAGGTGCACCGATTCGTACATATGTCAACAGATGAAGTGTATGGAGAGGTCGCATTAGGGGGAGAGGACTTGCTAGAGACGTCGATATTGGTTCCTACAAACCCGTATGCTGCTACAAAGGCATCCAGTGACATGCTTGTGAGTGCATATCTTCGGTCTTTTCAAGTACCCTGCGTGGTAGTACGCTGTAATAACGTATATGGACCGCATCAATTCCCAGAAAAGATTATCCCAAAGTTCATTTCGCTGCTTTCTAGGGGAGAAAAGTGTGTTTTGCATGGCGATGGTAAAAACACTCGACGTTATTTATATGCTGCGGATGCAGCGGCAGCAATTGATACCGCATTGCACTTGGGTGAGGTTGGCAGGATCTACAACGCAGGCGTTGAAAATGAGGTTTCCAACTTGGAGGTGTGTGAACTGTTGTTAGAGCAGTTCGGATTCGATCCGAAGGACCCTCAAGTTCGCGACAAGTACATTGGCTTTACAAAAGATCGATTGTTTAACGATTTGAGGTATGCGATCGACTCGCGCAGAATTCACAGTCTAGGGTGGAAACCTCAGGTGGAGTTCAAGGAAGGGCTCAAGATTACTGTAGATTGGTACTTGAAGAATGGAGGAGAGTGGTGGGGCGATGTAGATGCATTTTTGAAGCCTCATCCGGATACCAAGTTTGAACAGCCGTCGCTAGTATTTTAGTGCAATTTGTAACTATAGTAGTGTATATCTAACGAAAAAATATGCAAGTTATAGCTAATAGAGGTTGCTAGTAGTACTGTTACTGGTCTCGGTTTGGTGGGCAATGCATGGCATGCTGTTGTGAGAGATAAACAGAACGACCAGCCTTCGACAATAATTAACCAACTCCTGAAATACCTGTGGTACCAAACAAGGGTCAAAATTGGCCAAATCTAGATGTAAATACTCCAATGACGTTCGAGACTTGAAAAATTCAACCAAATCCATGTAATTGACTGGCACATATGTACTTGGACGTAGTATTGTGAGCTCTAGAACCCGATACCTGCAAAATGATAACAATCTGGTGATCTGTGGAATGGATACATTATTGAATCGGCACGACCTTATAGGGGCGATCTCGAATACGGGCCTAAACCTTGACACCATGTACGATTCATTAAACAGGCAGGCGTCTACTTCAATTAACTGTAATGTTTTTAACCGATCTTCATGATTTTCAACCGTAAGGATCGGCAGTACCAATGTGCTGTTGCAAGTATCCGTTTCTTCTCTAGTACTATGATGATCGTCAAGCATCAGCTGCATATGCCCGAAAGCTGGAGCTGCGGACGGTTGTACCGGCAAAATAACGCTGCTTGTATCATTTGTCTCCCTACTGGATCGATGCGGGTTTTTGCCTTTAACGGACTGCGACAGTGACCTAATGAACCTAACAGTCTTCTGGTACATAATGTTTTACTACTAGCAAGGGTCCCCGGGAAAGAAGGGGGTGGTGTTGTGACAGGTATGGTACGGTTCGCGTCTCTAGATGTTGGATGCCCGCATTTGATACCACACATACAGCCCCAGCGGCCACTGTTTTTTGCTTCTTTTTTTAAAAAAAGAAGAACACCGGGGTACCAGTCCCATGGCCCACAAGAGCCAATATACCTTGCCGAAACGGCCCGTGCACGTCATATCAATCCACATTTTTTGGATGCCAAGTATTAGGCAAGGATTTTGTCCCGATTCGGCTGTTGACATGGTTCAAAATCTCGGGATCGCTACCGATCCCTGGTGTTGTAGGGGCGCCGCACATGAAAAATACGAAAATGTCTCTGATCCTGTGGCCCTAACAATCAACTCAGTTTAGTACCATAATTTTGTCAGATCCATACCGATGAATTGCATTTCCGGCTGGTATTACCGAACTACTACTACCTCTACCTCTACCCAATACTATTAATAACTGCACAAAAAAGTCTATAAAAGGATCCACTTTTCTCCAACAATTCTCAATTCCTTCATCAAACAAAAACCTCTCAAAACAAACTCTCAATCTCAATCTCAAAAATGAAGTTCTCTACTGTCGCTCTTTTCTCTGCCATGTCTTTGGCTTTCGCTGCTCCTCAACCAGACAACAAGGCTGTCAACGGTGGTAACGGTGGTGTTGCTGGTGACGGTGGTGATGGTGGCTCTGGTGCCGGTGGTTTGCTTGGCTTGGGCAGCGGTGGCAATGGTGGCAAGGGTGGTAACGCTGGTGGCTCCAACAACCAAAATGTCAACATCGACGGCATGTCCACTGAACAAAAGAAGGGCTTGGTCACCCAATTGTTGCACGATTTGTTGGGCGGTTTGTAAATAACCCCCAGGTTTCTTTGTAATTACATAATTCTGAAATATATGTTCCAATTATAATGCTTTAATCTCTGACAGTTCATCTCAAGGCAATTCCAATACCTGAGACAGGTTATTGATGAGCAAAAAAAAAACTCAACTTGCCATTTTCCGTTCTATCTGTTTCATACACATGCCTGACAGCTGCTGTCAAGACAGGTTACAAGACGGCGGGATTCAGGGGTGCATGCATACAAAAAAAAAGATACATGCTCCGGGGGAGATTCGAACTCTCGATCTTCAGATTATGAGACTGACGCATTAACCAACTTTGCCACCGGAGCAGGCGTATCACATGTTCGAAATTCCCCAATTCGTTCAAGAGACCATTCTCTAGGTTACGTAAGAGCTGACTAAGATCCACTGATTTTGCGTTGGATTGCGTATGTAATCTCATTTAATTCGCTGAAAATGTCTTCTTTTTTAAAAAAGAAGTAAAAAACAGTCATGCCTTGCAAAAATGTTCGGTTACTGATAACTGATGACGTGCTCGCCAGTGTTCACCCCCCCACCTGCATTGTTCACTTTTGCTTATCTCAAGAACGTTGAAGAGCGGGGTGCGGACGGCCTACATAAGCCGAAAACCCACAAGATATGACTCAAGCAGCTGAACTTCCACGTCAATGACACTTAGCGACCAAATACCAGTTGAGTATCAATTATTGAACTACGAACAGCTCAAGGAGTGGCCCCTACAGGGAGCGCTTGTTGAGCTTATTAACCATGCTTTTGGAACACACGCCAAAGGTGACAAACTGTTTGAAAATACCCTGCGTTTCGAGACACCAAAGGAGTTCTTGGACACAGTTAGCCCTTATGGATTTATGATAGTGGCATTGGCGAATGATGATAACGGAG
This sequence comes from Blastobotrys proliferans, assembly GCA_003707485.3. Taxonomy (NCBI): domain Eukaryota; kingdom Fungi; phylum Ascomycota; class Dipodascomycetes; order Dipodascales; family Trichomonascaceae; genus Blastobotrys; species Blastobotrys proliferans. The sequence continues at coordinate 178,307 of PPJI03000016.1, forward strand.
AGCCGTTTGTTGTTGCTGTTTCGGGAGCAAAGCCCTGGACTAAAGGGGGAGAGTTCAGGGACAGTGATTTCGGCATCTCAGTCAAGTGGCATAAGAGCATAGAACCCCGGTTGAAATCAGAGTTTGAATGGGAATTGATAAGTACAGCAGTTTTGTATAACGACGAACGATTCCACAAACGTGGGTTGGTTGGTGAATGCAATAGACGTATTTATGAGGAGCTATTCCAACGGAGCCAGAGCAAAGAGATCACTGTTGTGGCTGTAGCTACAGAGATGGCGAAAGCTTATTGGGACAAGCAGGGATTTACTACTACCGACGAAGCATTGGCATTGAATGGAAGTTATAGATTGAGAAGGGATTTCATGTGGTACATCCTACAAAAGAAGATAACCCGTAGTTAGCTGGTTAGTCGAATGACATAGTAATAGGATTGACTGTTTCAATGGTTTTGCTGCCATGCTTTGTGCCTCGTGCTGATACATAGCTCATTGTCCAGTTCCACTTGGTAACGTGCGGCTGGCGGCTGACGAAATTTTGGTACCCCTGAGCGCCATGAACCGTAACTGGTGATTGAATTTATTCGACATACAACCAACTTTTACCAAACAGAAAGGTTCAAGGAGTTATGTCTTCTTTTTTTAAAAAGAAGCAAAAAAGAGTGAATCCTGTGGGTAGGAGCCGGTCGAGGTCATTAGCGCAACCACTGCAATGAGGCTCGACACATTGAAATATTCGAGCAATAACAGTGCTATGAGTTTGGGTTCATGATTATATTATCACTGTCAGATTTGGAAAACTCTCTAAGACCAAAATGGTGTGAATTGATTCAGTTTCATGTTCACGTTCTTCTGCCTCAGTAACAACCGGAGGTGTACAATGTGTTGTAGCAATTGTAAAAGCGTAAGTTCCTACGGCGGTCGAGACAAATCTTCGGCAGTGAAGCCCATCTTTTTGATAAAATCCAGAGCTGCATCTTCGTAAGGCTCGTAATCGACGTAATCCAGGTAATCGTTGTCGTCGTCCTGTTCATCATCGGTGAATTTCACATCGCTGAAATTTATGGAAACCCCCAATTGTCGTCGATAATTACGTCTCTCTCACGTAGATAGCGATGTTCAATGGAATATTTGGTCGATAAGTCTCTTGCCAAGGCACGGATTAGGCACCTTATATACTCCATGGATACCAACACTTCGGTGCACGCCGTTAACGACGCAAATGATATTTTCATACAATCGATCTATCTTGTCACTATACTCGTAGTCGACGCCTGTTTTCGGTGTCCAATATTGTCGAGCTTCTCGACTAACCATTGAGATAAGTGCCCTTATTTTACGTGGAATATCATCGATGCTCCTAGTGCGCCGGGTTCGCTCCCAAAGAACTCCTGATGGTCCATTAGCAGTTAGTGGGCTATCACCATGGCTCTCTGTGGGCTTCCCAAAGTCTGCAACAAAATCTGGTGCCGCTTATAACACCTGTGCTTTGTTGCTAACGTTGCCAATTGTATCATTCATAAAGGTTGCAAACAGCCAATTGGGATACCTGCCGGTGTAAGAGAGTAAGGCACCAGCAGGAATCGGTGGTTTCAATATTGTCGCTACTGGTGCCACCAGCAAGGACAGAGCGGCAACTATATCATCTTTTCTACCCTCGTAGTTCGAAAGTGCACCATTGAATATATGGTAGTGCTTTAGTGCTAGTTTACCCTCATATAAACCCATCATCGCCTCTCGCACGTCCACCCCTATAGCAGCAAATGAAGTGCATGTCTCTGTACCCTGTGTTATCAATTGGCCAAGTGCCTCTTCCTTAACACTACTTTCTCTTCCAGTCAACTTAAACGAAATGTACTTTAGAATGTCATGAACATAACGTTTTGATTCTGTGGTAATGTATATTAGGAAATCGTCGATGTAGTTCCTGCAGTCTTGTTCAAGTTTCGCATGTTTTTCGAGGCTCAGTTCAGCCAGGTCCTCAGATCTGGCCAAATACTCGTTCACGGCCGCCAAATCATCTGAACTGTTTGCTGTCTCTAGGTGACTTAACAACCTTTTCAGCTTTGTGTCCGAACCTGATGATTTACGCTTCTCTCCGGCCATGATTGTATGGTAGCATGGACTCAGAACCTAAATTGAGTCTCAAAATGTCACCGGAATAGAACAAATGGATTTAACTAAAGAGAAACCTAAATCAGGCAATGCGGGCCAGGTCAGTAGTTTGAGTATTTTGGTAAGACGAAAGTTCGCTGATGTTGCCTGTGCACGGGTGTGCTGTAAAGTATGATATTTTATTTTATATCGTTTGTCTCATTCTTAATCAGTACCTGGTTGAATTACAACGGTCTTTGAGCTAGTAAATAGATGGTGAGGCATACATGCAGCCAAGACTTCATATGCCGCCGATTACCAGATCAATGGAAGAGCTGCCAGTAGCTGCCGATGAAGCTGAACCCCCCTCCCCTGGTACACGTTTGCCTTTCTCTTTTCTCTTTTCTCCTCATAATAGCTGAAATTACACTCTAAAATATAATGGTAGTAAAAGTTAATAACCAAGTCGTGGGAGATGTTCCCATTGAATACCAGCTATTCACCCACGATGAGCTTCAGAAATCGCCATACTTAAGCAAGATCGTTGAGTTAATTAATTATGCTTTCCGCACCCAGGCTGAGCCTCTAAAGCCATCTTATATCCGTTATGAGGATGAGAAGGAATTTCTAGAAACACTGAGCCCTGAGGGTTTTATGATAGTTGCATTTGCAAGGGTTGAAGTTGATGAATTGCCGGTTGCTGTCACTGGAGCTTCACCGTGGACTAGAGGCGGGCATTTTGAGCCCCATCGATTTGGACTAACTATGAAATGGCATAAACAGGTAGTACCACAGTTGAGATCAGAAGTCGAATGGGAGGTGATTAGTGCAGCCGTTAGGTATTCGGATGATCGGTTTCATAGACGTGGACTGGTCAGTGAGTGCATAAAACAGGTGTATGAAGAATTGAACAGACGTAATGAGGGAAAGTCTATAACATGTGTCTGTGTAGGTATGGAGCTATCTAGAGATTACTGGCTTAAACATGGTTATAGCATAACCGACCAGGTGTTGGCTGTTTGTGGCAGCTGGGGAAGCTCAAGAGATTTTATGTTTTACCTCTTGCAAAAGCGAATATGCTGACCCGATGCATTTCGATCGTAACCGTGCTAACACGTTCATAGATACATAGATTTAGAGCTATATCATCATGTGGCGTTCATTAAAGCGAATGTTTATGACAGATGCCTCAAGACTAAAGTCAGGGGCTTTCTCGTAATGTAACTGGGATGAATGATTCAGGGGCACTGAGCGGTTGAATGCTCTCAACCGGCTCGGGACGATTTGTGCCATTGCAGAGTGATTCAATTGATTCAGACGCAGCCGAGTATTTTTGTATATTTTCTGCGTAGAAATACTGTTTTGCTTCTCTGTAGTGGTGTGGATGGTTTTGATGAACAACTGTCTTTGGACTAGCAAAGTATTCCGTGCCACCTGTAATTATAAACTGCATGCAGCCGAGACTTCATTTGCCATCAATTACCAAATTGATGATACTGTAAGTACAGCCGATGAATTCCCCCGCCACTAATATACGTTTTCCTGTCCTTTTCGCTTTCACATTCTTACAATACACTAACAAAAAGAGCATGGTAGTTCAAATTAGTCATCAGATCGTGGGCGGTATTCCCATTAACTACAAGTTATTCGAAAGTGACGAGCTTCGCGAGTCACACTATTCAAGCGAAATCATTGATTTGGTTAATCATGCCTTTCTCTCACAGGCTGGACCTCTAAAACCGGGATATATTCGCTTTAAAGATGATTCAGAATTCTTCACGAAACTGGGACTAGACGGGTTCATGGTGGTGGCATTTGCAAAAGGTTGAATCTGATGACAATTTGCCCGTTGAGGTAATTGGGGGTTCCCGGTGGACTAGAGGCGAGCATCTGGATGCTAGTCAATTTGAAATTAATGTGAAATGGCATGAACGGGTAGTACCACACTTAAATCAAAAGCCGAATGGGAGGTGATAAGTGCAGCTGTTCGGTATTCGGACGACCGATTCCATTGACGTGGACTGGTGAGTGAATGCATAAAGCTTTTATATGAAGAATTGAATAGACGTAACAGGGGGAAGTCGATTACCTCTGTTTGTATAGGAATGGAACTCTCCAGGGACTATTGGCTCAAACGGGGTTATACCATCACCGATGAAGTGTTAGCAGCTTGTGGCAGCTGGGGGAGTTCGAGGGACTTTATGTTTTATCTCCTGCAAAAGCGAATATGCTGACCTGGGCACTAAACTCCTTCATCATTCATCGTGTTCCTTATGATCGCATCGTACGGCGCTCTCTTCCGTTCTTGCCCACAAACGACTCGCCGAATTTCACCGACCTATCCACCGGCTTCATATCCAAGTCATACATTAGTCACCGCCCCGCATGTTATTTCGTAAATTTCTCTTCGCTTTCAAAGTCAAACCATTCTGAACATTCGATAAACACTCCAGCTGTCATGACTGCCCAAGATATCCAGAAATCGACCGAAGAAGTTCCAGTTGAATACCAATTACTAACGTACGATGAGATTAAAGACTCGCCTCTTCTGCCTAAGATTGTCAAGTTGATCAACCATGCTTTCCGGACTCACAATGTTCCCCTGTTCCCGGACGCTGTACGTTATGGAAGTATTGAAGAATTCTTGGAAACCCTGGGTTCAGACGGATTCATGGTTGCGGCCCTGGCGAAAGATGATGAAGGCGTGCCATATCCGGTCGCGGTTTCTGGAGGGAAACCGTGGACAAGAGGTGGGGACTATGACCATCGTCTTTTTGGCTTGAATGATGTGCATTGGCACAGGCAAGTTGTGCCACAGCTGCGATCAGACTTTGAATGGGAAATTGTGAGTTCGGCGGTGTTGTATGCGGATGAGCGATTTCACAGACGGGGTCTGGTTAATGGTTGTAATAAACGGGTTTACGAGGAAGCATATAGACGTAGCAAGGACGGAAGCATTACTTGTGTTTGCGTAGGCACAGAGTATTCGAGAGATTACTGGTTAAAGAATGGTTACACGATAACTGATGAAGCATTGGTAGTTAAGGGCAGTTGGGGAAGTTCAAGAGATTTCATGTTTTATCTGCTTCAGCAGAAGATGCGGTAGGCATGACCCTAGAATGGTGTTCTTCTTTTTTAAAAAAAGAAGCAAAAAACAGTGATTGGATTAAAATAGATATTATAATATATAAAAGCAGTAAACCACAGGGCTTCTTGGCGTTTCCAGACGACAGGAAGCTTTAAATACTCTCTTCATGAGATACAGTCTTCTTTTGTTCTAGATCAAACTCGCCCAATGGTCGGGTTTTCTTTGGTCGATCAGGAATATAGAACCTCAAATCAACTCTCATCAATGTCCAGAATAATAGAATCAAAAGCTCAAAAGCTCCATAAAAGATAAACCCAATATAGTTATGGAACACAAAGCTCTTGAATGGCATTGAACTGTCTCCGCCGCCGGTAGGACCTGTTTCAAACATGCCAATACTTCGGAATATACTCGAGATAAGCAATATGATTGAAGAAATCAAGATGATCGAGACATTGATACCCATGCTGCCACCACAAGGCTTATCATTCAACGAATTGATTCGCCCATCGGCTGGAGTTGAAGAGGTCGCAAACAGTCTATAAACTTCACCGTCTTCTTTGTAAATTTGAGTTTGGGAGCCCTTCTTGACGAAATAAAATGGCGAGAAACTCTCAATCCAAGTTGGTTGGATAACTTTTGGATAAGTAGAAGGATCACGGTTAGGGTCATTGCCCCAGAAGAACTTCTTGCCCAATTTCCCTGGTTTGATCGAATAGGCATTGAACACGTTAAGTGAGCTAGTGACAGCATAAATAATCTGCAACACAGACGCTGCTTGTGCAACTTGTTGACACATGTGGAAATGTTTTTCAGTCATAAAGTATAAATTAGGCAGCGACGAGCCTACAATTGCCATTGTGATCATTGCAACCACTAGGAAATAGATAATATTGTTGTATCCTCTCTGAAGAACTGACTCTCCACACTCTGGGTGTCTCCATGTGGTAACCAATGTTGAGAAATAAAAATTGATTGCCAACAAGGCCATGATAGGGGTTTGGATGAACACGACAGAGGAAATAGCCAAGGGAACGTTCATAACATCGGTAGCCCATTTCAATCGAATGCCTTGGCCAATCATTTTCAAAATACAATACCATATCAAGGCGAAAGGAATCCAATTCTTGTGTCCTGAACTTTGATTCTTGAGGAAGATAAACAGTTGGATGAACAAAAACACGCCAAACAATGCAATCAGAATGGCGTTGGCCGCTGTTTCACCCGATTCGTATGGATACCCACCGAATAACGTTGGTAATTCAGGATAAACAAGCTCATTTATGGAGTCAGGTAATGGACCTCCAAACATTTCGGCGGATTTATGATTCAACGGGTCTAACCCTGTGCCAATTGCTGCCCATTTGGGGGTTAGCATTTCCAGCATACTGATATCTGATAAGGAACCACTGCTAGCCAATCCGGCTAGTGCACTCGCACTATCACTCATTATCGACGTTTATGTTTAAGGGGAAATAACGAATGGACATTTGCTTTACCAGGTGCAATCGTGCATTTATTTATATCTATGGAGATATACACAGGGAGAGGGGGTAAACACAAAAATTTGACCATTTCTTTTTTTTTTTTTATTTTACCGGATATTGGTAACAAAGCATCGAATCTCTATCTCTTGAGCCGTACCCATGCCATAATATTAGGGGTTGCCCCCACAAATCTCATACAGACGAAAGCCGCACCGGAAATCGGACCCCTGAATCTCAAAGTTCTGGGTAATTCAACTGGTAAATACTTCGATTTGTATCAAAATTCAATTCTTTTCTTATGAGAACCAGAAATATCAGACGAGGAATGATCTTGAAAAAACGAATCTTATGTCTAGCGGTAATAATTATTCTTGCATACAAGCATGCTGCAGCCGTTGCATGGAACAGAAGCGGGGAGTGGGGACATACAGGCTTGATACCCTTACAACCACCCTTTCCAACATACTTGACCAAGACACCAATTGCTTATTTGGCGTTTTCCAACCCCGCGATTTGAATACCAAGATTTTCGGCTACAAACGACCCATTGAAATAGTCATCACATGAATTAGCATGTTTGATTTTCGGGTCGGTAAGTTTTTTTCTCGGTAGTTTCCCCACATTTGGCTATTCAATATTTTTGTGCCGAATATCGACTGTTCGGTCTAGCTTACCAACACTTGCTTGGCAAAAGTCAGTGCTTAGCAACCGTATATATAACCCATAGAGCTGTAGAGAAATGCTATTTCTACGCAAAAGTTTGTTTAACCTGTGAAGTTTCTGAAGATTCCAACACAATCTGTCAAGGACCCTAGACTACTTGTTGGTGACTGATTCTGATTCTGATTCTGATTCGGGTAAATGGGACACAATCGGATGATTATGCGTTGTTAGGCAGACGAAAAGTCCTGATAAAGTAATCTAAATCGTGATATAACCGAATAGTGCATGTAATCGACAAGAAATAATCATAGAGATTATCCTAAAAGGGGCAGAAAGGGGGCAGTGGAAAGGAATGCGGCTCTGTCTTCTGTCTCCTTCTACACACAAGGTATTGATCATCATTGATCATCGTAGGCACTATTATTTATTTTTACAAAAGCTTGCTATTCTACTGATCAATTTTTGGCCTTTTTCTTTACTCTGGATGCCTCATCACTGTCTCCACCATCACTGGCTTCCGAGTCGGTTTCATGGTCTTCATCGAATTCTTCAGCGACGTCACTCTCCTCGGCATCATCAGAACCAAAGTCTGCGTCTTCACTTTCAGAATCCTCGCCAGCACTACCACGATCAGCATCAGCCATGTCTTCGTCGGAATCTTCATCAGCAGCAAGCCTGGCAATAACCTTTTCACGTTCTTTCTCGTCATCCCGAAGTGGAATGTTCTTGCTCTTGATATACGATTGCAGTCCGTTTTGTTCCTCTCGCTCAATGTTTGAGAATTGATGTTCAACACCGCTTCCTCTCATTTTGATGGTCATATCGAAAGTTCTTCCCGAACTTGTGCTGTCTAACCGGGTGAAAGTGATATTCTGAATCTCATTCACCGGCAAGTACACAGTAGGCTTCGGAGTGAACAAAAAGCCCTTATCCAAAGGATACAAGTAACCCTCGTTGGCCTTGTTTGAGCAGCCAATGCCTTCTTCCCCATGGGTGGACTGGAAGCTTCCTGAAAAGATGACTTTTCGTTCACTAATGCCACGCAGAACTTTGGCAACAACCATGTGCGAAGCCTCGTCGTATTTCTGCTCCAATCGGTCCTTATACTTGGATTCATACTCCTCATCAGTCAAATTCAACTCAATCTCCATGATATCTTCTCGTTGGAATTGAACAACCAAGAATGGATACCGAGTCTGACCCTGTCGAAGCGGAGGATCCACTTGGATTGCCAGGATGTGATGCAACATGTCAGGCTTCTTGACGCTGAAGATTCTCTGGATGTTGTTGTATTGCAGCTTGTAGTCATAACTCTTACCTCGCAATCTGAATGAAGTAGGATACATGTCGATATCGTATCTACCTCGTGGGGTCAAGAAATAAATATCAGAAAACGACGCAATGGCCTCACCAGCAACTGCGCCGATATCAGCTCGTTCCTTCAGTTCTTGGTAGAAAACACTGGCAGCACTCTCCTGCTCCTCTTCTTCGTTTTCATTGTCACTACCTTCCTGTTCTCCATTCTTCTTCTTCTCCTCGTCCTTTGAGACAATCCCTGGCACGTAGAACCGCATTTCCACCAGTTCGTCACCTGCCTTGACCCGTTCGTTACTCTGCTGTAGATTGAACTCCACCGCAACCTCGTTCTTGTTTACCAGATTGGAATTGGACACCTCCTCGTAGGGAAGCTCGAACGTCGGCTTATTAGCAACGTTGAACACAAATTCTGACCGCTCAAAGTCTACTTTGCCCCAATTCCACCCTCGAACCGAGTGCTCCTTGGTCTCCAGCTGTATACTGAGATCGTTCTTCAGTGCGTTCTTCAACGAGTTCAAATCTTCGGTATCAAACCCATCCAGTCGCATTACGCCCTTGTTTTTGGTCTGTACGCGTAATTCGTACCCTCGAGCAGCTCGACTCCACTGGCAACTTTGAATCTCATTAGCAGGCATCAGCACCGGTTCGGACACTCTGCTGGCGGATCCACCCTGCGACTTGTCGCTGGCCTTCCAACCCAGACCCCCATCACTGATTCGCACCTTTCCAGGCACGCGCGATTGGTTATAATAAATATTCTCGTACTGTGTCGTACTCATGTTGATTAATTGATTGATTGATTGATGGTGGTGATCGCGAAAAGTGGTGACAGTGCAAATTCAAGGCGCGTTGGGAAATTGGGAATCGGCGATTACGTAACTCTGGGCTAAGCAGGACAAGTGGATGTTCGTCTTTTTTAAAAAAGAAGCAAAAACAGTGCCTGCGGCGCACCTGATGAGGTAACAGCTTGTGAGCATGGAACACCAAGGGTTGGGAGGTTTGCCGAATCAGGAAATTCATGGTCCCAATTCTCCCAATTCACAGTCACAATCGGTGTCGGACCACAATTTACACGCAGCTCGTAACCCTGCGGCGCACCACTCGCCAGTCGCGGGCGCTCCCAAACATCAAAATATTTTGACTATTATCACCAAACCACCACCTAACATAGCTATACGACAACCAAATTATTCAGCATGGTCAATATTCCAAAGACTCGAAAGACTTACTGTGCTTCCAAGCAATGTAAGAAGCACACTCAACACAAGGTATCACAATACAAGCAAGGTAAAGCCAGTTTGTACGCTCAAGGTAAAAGACGATACGACCGAAAGCAACGAGGTTATGGTGGTCAAACCAAGCAAGTTTTCCACAAAAAGGCAAAGACTACCAAGAAGGTTGTTCTTCGATTAGAATGTGTTAAATGCAAGGCTAAACTTCAATTGCCACTTAAGCGATGTAAGCACTTTGAATTGGGTGGTGACAAGAAACAAAAGGGTCAAGCTCTTCAATTTTAAGCAACTCATCAGTTTTTTTTATGGAAACGTATTATTGTATAGTCACGCTGTGTAATTTGAAAAACAAATGAGGATTAATTGTTTATTCCTAATTATAAAACTAGTAATGCGAAACTAAGCGCTAGCGCTATGCTGATGGGTTGGATTTCAGCGCCGGGGTCGGTAGACTAATACTGATATTGATTCTGACGCTGATTCTGATTCCTAAAGCTCCCGTAGATTCCCTTGCTCAGGTATTAGACTAGCTACTATTTATCCATCGGCTCGCAAGTTAACCATGAGCACGATGCCCTTCTGCTCTTTGGTCGAGGCTTCGCTTTGGGCTCCGATCCCAATGGGGCCCGTGATACTTGTCACGACGACTGTAGCGCTGACTTGGTAATACAAACATGGTGCTCCAGTTCATATTGATCCAGAATAGACAGGGCAAGACCCGTCTTGCGAAGTGGTTTTCGCCGTACTCGGTATGATACCTGCCCTTCCACTGCTTTAGGCGTTCTTCTTTTTTAAAAAAAGAAGCAAAAGCAGTGCCTACGGCCAGACGTCTACCGCTTTTTGCTTCTTTTTCTGGAAAAAAAGACATTACTCGTCCCGGTGGTGTTCTTCTTTTTTAAAAAAGAAGCAAAAACAGTAGACGCTTGGGTTGGTGCGTTGCTAACTGTGCTAAATGTGTAGGATAATGAAAAGGTCAAGCTAAAGGGGGAGGTTCATCGATTGGTTGCATCACGAGATCAGAAATACCAGAGCAATTTCGTCGAGTTTCAGAACTACAAGATTGTTTACCGAAGGTATGCTGGACTGTTCTTCTGTGCGTGTGTGGATGAATCAGATTCAGAGCTGTACTATCTAGAAGCAATTCATCTTTTTGTGGAGATATTGGACACGTTTTTCGAGAATGTGTGTGAACTAGATATTGTATTTAACTTCTACAAGGTCTATTCCATCCTGGACGAGGTCTTCTTAGCGGGGGAAGTCGAAGAGACCAGCAAGAAAGTGGTGCTACAGCGACTGGAGGAGTTTGAACGACTTGACTAGCACACAAAACTATATACAGACACATAGCCCGGCAGTAGCTGCCACTGTTTTTTGCTTCTTTTTTTAAAAAAAGAAGACACTACCTCTACTAGTGACCGACTTCTATTTATTTGTATTCTTATTCTTATTCTTGTTCTTTGATGGCATGCCTCGCGCATCGCTGCTCTGACGCTGACTGGCCGGCTGCGCTGCGCTGCGTTGCGTTCTCTGTCCGTTTGTTTTGCTCTTCACGCTGCATTGCGACTCGACTCGACTCGACTAGACTACAACTACAACTACAACATGAGCATTGTTATTACTTCGAACGAACCGTGAGTGCTGCGGGAACCACGCTCAGCGTAGACAGAGTCAGTAGATAAACTATTAGCGAAATGCTGTTTCAATACGGAATGTAATGTTTCTTGCAGGCAGGTGGGGACAGGGAGAAAGAGAGGGTTTAGGTTAGGATGAAGCCTGGTTGCCCGACGGTCAGGTGTTTGGACAACAGTGAACTGCTGGTTCGAAATGACTAGATCACTGGTATTCTAAGCACCAACTAGAGAATAATCAGAGATAGACGCTGTATGGCACTAATGAGCAGAAGATTTTAATGTCCCAAAAAGTTCACAACTCATTTTTTTTCACTTCAATTTTTTTCTTCACCACCACCATTTGGCCAGCCATCACCATCACCATCACCAAACACCTGTTTTTTTTTGCAGTTTATAATCCCATTATAGATAGATAACAGAAAAAGTAGTACAGGCAGCATGGAAGATAAGAAACGTGTTCACTCAGAAACATCGTTGTCGGAACAACCATCTGCTAAACGACAGAATCGTGGGAATGAAAAAGATGATTCCCCGTTGAATTTAACTAACCAGGAAGACCTGGAAACGTTCCAAAAAGAGGCTATTTGGCGACAGATGCAGGTTTATAAGCGTGAAAGGGACTTGGTGCAGGACGAGATTAACAAGATTAAAACCAAATACGCGTCGTTGCAGTCTACCTTTTCAACCTTAGATGTTTGGTGGGATCAAGTTATAGATCAAGTGGTTCCCAAGACTAAGGAAGAGTCTGAAGCTTCCATACCTCCTACGTTGCTGTTTAATGCTGTTGGGGACAAGGACCTGGGTGATGTTCTGGAGAAAAAGAACCATCTAATCAAAGAAAAACTGGGACCAATCTTGAAGCATTTAGAACCAAAAGACGGTGGCAGTGGTAGCCAACAGCAGGAAATGCTATCTAATTTATCTTCCATGCTCAACAGAGTAAGAGCTGAAAATGACCAGCTGTTGCTTTCAAAGAGCGAATTGTCAGCCAAAGTAGAGGAATTGACTGAAAAATATCTGGAATCATGCAGGAAATACGATCGACAGACTTCAGCGTCACTGAATCGTATTTACCAAGCATCCACTGCTGCAGCAGAGGCGTCCAAAAAGGAAAGCAACGACTCGTCTGGCGAACAGGACGACCAAAACGACAACGCACAGGTTTCGCAAGAGATTTTGCGTGAAAAAGAGACTCTCAAAGCAGGATTTGAAGAATTGCAATCGGTGGCTGAAAAGCAGCGTTCGCAACTAGAACAACAGGACCAGCAGATTCTAGACTTGAAACACCGGCTAAGCGACTACTCGAACCGTTTGCAGAACCTTGGACCGGACGACCTGCGAAAGTCGGATGTTTTCCAGTCGTTGCGAATGAAAAGCGATGACCTGTCTAGTAAACTAAACCGTGCCAGGGCCAAACTAGAAAAAAAGGAAAAGGACCTTTATGACATGACCACCAATGAACAAAACTATAAATTGCAAGTCCGAGAACGATATGAAAAAGAAAAAGAAGACCTAGAGAAGGCCAAGCAAAAACTGGAAAACGATGTTGCCCGGATCCGTCAAGGTAGAGACAAGATTCTCGGTGAGTTGAACGAGAAAAAGGCAGTCGAGAAGGAAAACTACAAGAGCCTGGATCAGTTGAAGGATCTGGTAAAGATTCGAGAAGAGCGAATCAAGGCATTGGAGAGTGAAGTCGAACGACTGAAACCTTCCTCCGAATCTGACTCAATTGCCGAGGAGGAGACGAACGATATTGACGCATTGAAGAAACTTGTAGCTGACCTGAAGCGACAGAACAAAAGTTTATCCGTAGAGCTTCCAGCCATGGAGGAGGCGTTCAAGGACGCACACATCAAAGCATCTGCCAAAGTGTTTGACGTAGCAGACACCGAAGCTAGGATGAAGAAATACGCGGCTGAAAAGGCCAAGGCTGACGAGAAGTATTTTGGCGCCATGCGAGCCAAAGACGCTCTTTCCAACGAGCTTGAAAAGGTCAAAACGCAGCTGACGAAGTCGTCGGATGCATTATCGCAGCTACGAGAACAAGAGCGTAAGCGGTCGCTGCAAATTGATGACTTGAACAAGCGAATCCAACAAGAAATGGATAAGAAGCGGTCTCGTGAAGAGGAAATCCACAGCCTGAAGCGTAAGATTACCGAGCTGGAGGACCATCTCAAGGCATCACAGTCGCGAGAGGACCGACTGAAGCACGATTTGAGACTACGAGACGACGATGCGCAGAAACACGCTTTAAGCAAGCGTGATCTCGAAATCCAGATCCAAAAACTAAAGCGACAAGCCGACACCAAAAAGTTCCTTTCCGGAGCCAATGGAGGCATGGAAGGTCAGCTTCAGGAGCTGCGATCCATGACTCTATGCTCGGTGTGCTCACGAAACTTCAAGAATACTGCCATCAAGAACTGCGGCCACACCTTGTGCAACGACTGCGCACAGGATCGTCTGAACGCACGGCTGCGAAAGTGCCCAATGTGCAACAAGCAGTACTCGTACACTGATTTGATTAGCATCCATTTGTAGAACTTCGTAATAGTAATGACACATCACGTATTTATAGATGGCTTTCTTCTTTTAAAAAAGAAGCAAGAACAGTATTGCATGCTTCGCATGCAAGGGACAACGAGCATGCACCAGTGATGCTGCGCCCACAAAAGGTGTCTGAGTCCATGGTTATCCTCCTCCACCATCTTGGCATCCTAACATCATGTTTTTTTTCTTTACAGTAGGGGGTATGGTCGCAAATATAGCACAAAAACACTCGAGCTAACTCCCGTATAGCACAGGACTTTCCTGGTAACGTCAAAGGCTACGAAAACCAACGTTTTTACTGTCCACATTGGTATGTTGAATCAAAGTCATCTCATCTCCAAGCGGGGTTCATACTAACAGAGCGTTGAGCGCGCCGTCAGCCATAATGTTGCAGTTGTAGCTAAAAAAGAACGAAAGTTCTTTACATTCTGTTTTATTCCAGTCATTCCTATCGCCTGGGGTAAGAGATTGAGATGTACGATTTGTGGTTGGTCTCAAGAAACATCTGACCAAGCGCTGGAAAACATGAAAAACCAGCAAAACCAACAGCAACAGCAGAACTACTATCAACCTCCACCTCCGCCCAAGTAATAGGTAGTATGTATTTCTTTTCTTTCTTAATATACCTTGTTTTGTTTTCTATTGCTTTGACTTGGTGTTTTCGTTGCTCAGCAGCTTCGAGAGCTCGTTTCTCCAAGGGAGAGCGGAAATTGGAGACATTGTCTAGTAGCGTAGATACTCGCTGAGCCCCGTGATTAACGAAGAACACCACCGGGAGGAGTAGTGTCTTCTTTTTCCAGAAAAAGAAGCAAAAAGCGGTAGACGTCTGGCCGTAGGCACTGTTTTTGCTTCTTTTTTAAAAAAGAAGATATCATCCTTTCGCTACTTAGGGTCGACAACAAGTTGTGAGTCGGAACATCTGGCACAGGTGCGCAGGCATACGCGCGCGCGTCGGCGGAAAAAAAATTTCTGAGACTAGACATGAGAAAAAATGATCTACTGCTCTCACTTGACAAGATAGACAGAAACACATAATATGCCCAAGAAATCAAGGTCCAAGACTGCGGCCCCGGTGGCAGACACCTGGGATGACCCAGAGATTGACGAGCTCGACGCATTCGACCAGAATCAAGACGAAATCCTGCTGGAAGAGGCAGGCATGCGAGGGCGAGGGCAAAGGCAGCCTCAGCATGACGATTACGAGCTCAGTGATGAGGAAGTGATGGGTCTAGATGATGGTGAAGATGAGGACGAGGATGAGGATGAAGAACTGGACTACGATGAGATGTACGGCACGAAGCAGCAGGAACAGGACGATGACGAGCTAGGATGGGGGAACTCTCGAGCAAATTACTACGGAGCTGACGATATCGACGACGAGGAGGGTGCGCAGATGGAAGAAGAGGAAGCTCGAAGGCTGCAGAAGAAGCACCTGGCTGAAATGGCAGAGGCAGACTATTATGACGATGATGATATGGAGGACTGGAAACACAGCACGAAGGTGAACGAAGATGTCATGATTTACGATCAACCGGATCAAGATCCTACACAGATGGATGACAATGAACGACTGGACATGCTGAAAATGAAATATCCCGAGTTGATACCGCTAGCACAGGAACTAACAGGCTTGAGTGGGAAGCTTCAGACGTTCAACCAGGACTCTAAAGTAGGTGAGATCAAATTCGTTGCATTAAGTTCATATTTGGGTACGATCCATGCATATTTCGCATTATTTTTAAACGCCATTGGAAAGGGCAAGGCCGATTTGAAGGACCATCCGGTGATGGAGGGAATTGTAAAGGCTCGTGAGGTGTGGCGACAGGCGTCAGAGTTAGATGAATCAGCGGCAATGGAAGAAGCATACAGTAGTGATGACAGCGAGCGTGAAGAACGAACCGCCAAGAAACGAAAAGTCGTTGAATCAGAACCTGAACCAGAATTGGCGCCAGATTTCGATTCAGATTCGGAGCTTGAAGTATCAGAGCCAGAGAATGGTGATGGTGCTGTTGGTGGTGAATCAGACGAAGAAGATGAGTTCTCGGTGCCATTGGTCAAGAAGAAGAAGCAGAACAAGGGTGTTAAGATTGCAAAGAAAGCGAAATCGTCAGGTAATGACTACGCTGAAGGTGAAGAGGAGGCAGTTGATCAAGAAGATCGAGACAAGCACAGACGAAGCATCAGGTTCTACACATCCAAGATTGACCAACAGACCAGAAACAGCAAGCAGCATTTCACAGGTGGAGATGATGATCTACCGTACAAAGAACGACACTTTGAGAGACAGAAACGGCTTATGGAAGAGGCCAGGCAGCGTGGTCTTAAGACTGGCGACGATCGAGCCGAAGACTTTGGCTCTGATGTTGAAGATGATAACCAGGGTGGTGGTGACAGTGATAATGATGACTACTACAACCAAGTCAAGAAAGCATCTCGTCAGAAGAAGGAAGAGAAGAAAGAGGGCCATCGACTGGCTGTTAAGGCTGCCAAAGAAGGGCGATTGGCAGAACTGCAAGAGTCTGAACAACTGGATGAGTCTGGTAAACGTGCATTGAACTTCCAGATCCTCAAGAACAAGGGTCTCACGCCTAAACGTGCCAAAGAGAACAGAAATGCCCGTGTCAAGAAGAGAAAGCGATACGAAAAGGCCCAGAAGAAGTTGCGAAGTGTCAGACAGACCTTCAAGCAGCCTACTTCGGCTTATGGTGGTGAAACTACTGGTATCAAGAAGAATCTCACTCGATCTGTGCGTTTCAAGAGTTAAATGTGTGGTATTATTGTATATAGCAAAGGTATTATGTTTCTTAGACGGCTCCGGCCCTTTTTGAGTAAATGAGAGTACCAATAGATAACATGAGGTCCGCTTAATCCAACTGTCTACTGTTTTTTGCTTCTTTTTTTAAAAAAAGAAGAAATCCACCCGAAGCGTTGCACAGGGCAGTGTGCGGCTTCTCGGTGAATCACGTGCCGTAGTTCACATATCACGTGAAATCCAACTGGCCATTTTTCAGACTAACAGGCTATTTTCCATTTTCCGTAATTTAATGTAATATCGATACTAAGAATTAGGCTTTCGCCCTAGGTACCAACAATCATATGGTCCTCTTGTATCCACTCCACTGTTTGTGCCACTTTTTTTTAGAACCCGATGCGTGTTCCACTGTGCTATTGTTCTGAATCATTTCTCCTGCATAAAATGGAGCACTGCCTGGGCCAGTGTGCTGAGGCGGATGGCAAGCGGATTGCAGGCGGAGGGTCAAGGGTCCCACAATCCACGGTGCTTGCTTTGTGTGTGAGTGAAATATAAACAACTAGAGACAACGACACTCTTTGTTTCACACACCATTTTTTGTCTTCCTCATCGCACCATCTCCTTAAATCATTGCTCACAACATCATGGCAGAACCCGAGGCCAGACCTAAAGTAGCTCAGCAAACTGGTGGAAGTGCTAGTGGTGCTGAGCAGTACTACGCTCAGGCCGAGAAGGAGATTGATGAAAAGAATATCAAGCCAGTGAACTACGACACGGACACCAGTCCCAAGGTTAATGCCCAAGGCTTCCAAGAATTGAGGCCGGATTATGCTCTCTGTATCAAACTGCAGGAGAAGGAGCAGGATAAAAAGAATGTAATGAAGTTGTCCCAGGCGTTGATTCAACAAGGCATCTACGTTCAAATTCGGCAAGGCAATCCAGGCACGTTGTTAGTTCTTGCCAAATGCAGCGGACTTCGATTGAACAAGCAGTTAGACAACACTAGAAGTCAGGACTGGCTCTTTGGGGTGCGAACTGTCAACCCTGGAGATAAAGACACTTCCAAAAACCAGCATGAAGACGTATTATCACCAGCAGAACGACTGCGACTGGTGCATGAGATCATCTGCGGACGGGATGGTGCAGCCATTCGCCCCGGGAAGGGAGAATGGGAGTTTGTCACTAGTGTCTTCCCGTTGCATGATTACGAGACCAACAAGTCGTTGGTTACCAAGTGGTCCACTCAGCTGGCAATCACTGAAAAAGATGTAGATGTATTGAGACGACAGTTTGGTGACCGAGTGGGCATGTACTTTGCGTTTTTGCAGTACTACTTCTGGTGGTCGTTGTTTCCGACTGCGTTTGGCGTAGTGTGCCATTTATTGCTTGGCTCGTACTCTGTAATCTTTGCAATTGCCAACTGTCTCTGGGGGCTGGTGTTTATCGAAGGATGGAAGCGCCGTGAGAAGCAATTGGCTCTGAGATGGAACATCAACGGATGCTCTATTGTCGAGGGGCGAAGATTCGGCTTCAAGGGTGAAAAAGACATCACAGACCACGTTACTGGTGAAAAACGACCATACTATTCCAACTGGAAACGATCTCTGAAAAAGCTGTCGTTTGTGCCTCTTGCACTGGTAGCAGGGGCCTGCTTGGTGGCTTTCCAGTCTGTTGTATTTATAATTGAGATCTTTATTGGTCAAATCTACGACGGCCCATTCAAGGATTACTTGAATTATGTTCCAACCGTCTTGTTGGTTGTGCTGATTCCGTATTTCAACGCTGGGTACAACTACTTTGTTGACAAGTCGACCAACTGGGAAAACCACGAGACTGATTCTTCACATGAACAGTCACAAATCGGCAAAAAGTTTGTATTCAGCTTTTTGACCGCTTTTGTAGCCTTGTTTCAAACGGCTTATGTATACTTGCCGTTTGGACACTACATCGTTCAGCACTTGGGGGTGATCCGAGAGTATGTTCAATTCTACAGTGGGTCACGAATTATCACCACTGAATCGTTCGAATTGAACAGCCAGAGACTGCACAACCAGGTAATCTATTTCGTAGTCACTGCTCAGATCATCAACTTTGCCATGGAAACAATTGTGCCATATGTGCAACGAAAGGTGTTTTCCGGTGCCAAGAAGCTTGCCGAAGGCGAATTGGTGTTCAGTGACCATCCTTCCGAAGCAGAGTTCTTGAAGGATGTGCGATCCCAGGCAGAGCTCCCAGAATACAACCTCCAAGAGGATTATCGACAGCTCGTAGTGCAATTCGGCTATACCATTCTTTTTGGCCCAGTGTGGTCGTTGGGTCCTTTGGCTGCCTCAGTTAACAATTGGTTCCAGTTGAGAGGAGACGCAGCCAAGATCTGTATGGACACCAAACGTCCTGTGCCAGAGCGAGCAGAAACAATTGGACCTTGGATCCATCACTTGTCATTCCTGTCATGGCTGGGCTCATTGACTGCTAGTTCTATCATTACAATGTTTGGACATCCATTCATGCATGAAGTGGGTGCTATGAACTCTGAATCCGTTGTCAGAACATCCACCTGGGTTTTGATTGCCACTGTATTGGGCAGTGAGAACGTTTATTTGTTTGCGAAACGTGCTGTTAGCTATTTGCTCACTAGTGTAGAAACTCCAGAATCTCTCTCAGACCGACGACATCGATTTGTCGTTAGAAAGCGATATTTGGAAGAAAAGCAGGTGGCTGTTGCCAGCCACACTCCGTTGGATCCTGCTGAACAAGAATGGGCTTCTGTAACTGAGAAGCAAATGGCGGAACAGTTGGACGATGCATTGGTGGGACCAAAGACTATGAAAGACAAGAAGAGTCAATAAACGATGTACACAATAGCTTAGTATATTTACTATCTTGATCATGCAATTCTGGCCACAAAAGAAAAACAGCACCTTCAGGGTTACTGTCTTCTTTTTCCAGAAAAAGAAGAACATATTCCTAGACGTACTCAGTATATTACTACAACTTAGTTATATCTACCCTTGCCCTGTTCCAGACCTCGTGGCTCTGAGTTTCCTCGTCATTTGGCGATGGCGGTTTGATTGTTAACGTAGCAAACGTACCTCCACCAGTTTTCTTAGCAACAAGTCCTGGATTTACAACTACGACGCTTGATGACACTTCAGCCAATGGCTTCATAACTGACGGAGTGATCAACACATCAGGCATCGCAGCAGTGAACTCAGCTAAGCCCATAAATGGCACATCGATCGACGTACCCGTGGTCTCCAAACCTTCATCATTAAACTTCTGAGGAGGAGGGAACACCGGGTACATTGACTTGGACTGCAATATGTGGTTAATTGCTCCAAACAGACCACGGTGTTGCGGATTATGCTGGGTCATGGTAGCAGCAATATCCTTGATTGCATCTACCGAGTTTACAGCAAACACCACATCGTTCAACGAAAAAGTGGCAGGGTTCGACAAGCATTTGAAGTTCTTGTTCAGTCTGAGTGCCTTCCTGTCGAGTGGCTGCTGCGGAAAAGCCGCATGGTTTGTGGCGGCATCCCGGACATTTGGAATTACAAGTACAGTAGTTTCGGGATTAATTTGGTTCAGTTTTGGCACCACTACGGCCTTGAAGTAATCATCCAGTGTCCCACCACTGTTCTCGCTATTTTCTTCCACCATAGGCACTTCAAAGTCCTGCGACTGGATTTTGGGGTGTGTAATGTCTAGGAAAGGTCCAATCATAATCACAAGGTCCGGAAGCGTAGTGTTAATATGTGAAATCAAGTCATCAAGTGGCTCGAACAATAAATTATCAGAAGTAGTATAAGGACCTGCGGCAGTAATCACTTTGGCGGGTTCCTTTTGGCGTTCAGCAATCTCTAGCAGAGTGTCTTTACTTGAGGCCGCACGGACCATCTGGGTTGGATCCAGAACTTCGAGAGCTGTGAAGTGTTTTCCATCGCTATTTTCGCCTCTCAGGGCCACTACCTGGCCAGGATAGAATGAATACGACTCTAGTTTGGACACATCCAACCTGATTTGCATTCCCTGTGCAATTCGCCTGCATCCTTCAAACAATATTGACCCTGTATTCAGCTTGTCAACTGAATCGGCAATGATCCTGCCCACGGCAACGATTTCAGACTGGCTCAGTAGTGCAGCATTGCCGATATGTTCATCGGTAATTTGGTATTTATCAGATTTGATAAGCTGGTCGATCAGAGTTTCGATCTTGTCGTCGAAATACTCTGCAGTTTCTGTCAGTTTCATTCTCATTGTTCTGTAGTTGTATTTTTTGAGGTCAACATTCAACTGGAATGATACGTTTCCAGATGGGACCTGCTGACGATCATTCTGGCAGTCTACGATCTTTTCGTTCAGGGTCTCTAGAGTTTTTCCTGCATCCTTTCTTGATCTGTAAGGGGTGGATGAGGCGGCCGGTGATTGTGAATGATCCATCATGACCAGCTTTTGAACTGGTGTTTTGTCCATATCCGCGACCTCTCGTCTTAGACGAGACGGGGTCTGCTGTACGGAGGACGATGCAGAGACGCCCCCATGCTGTTTTCGCTTTCTAGATGCAGGTGTTGAAAGCATGGAGTCCAGAAACGATTCAGGACTATTGACATTGACGTTTTTACGAGCTGAGGATTGCAACGACAGCCGTGGTTTCTTGACACTACGGTTCTCCTTCTCCAAGTCTGCGATCAGATACTCTTGAAGGTTCTTCAATTCCTGGCATGACACCTCGATGTCTGGGGATCCTCTGTTGAGAACATAGGATTCCCACTTCCAGAACAGGTCCTCGGCGTTGAGAGCAAACTGTTTCATCAGATTCAAGCACTCTGTCTGGAATTCTTCATCCTGAGCAACCTTGCCGAATTTTGACTCCAGCACTTGAGCGTCTTCTACGGTCATTTCGTTAGCAATTACGCGTCGAGTTGATGTGGATCACCAGAAATAAAAGTTTGCCTGTGTAATTAAGACGCGTTCGCGGTGTCGCCTCGCGCACCGCACCTCATCGGCGCTCCGACATAAGACACCGCCGCATGCGGCGGGACTGTTTTTTTGCTTCTTTTTTTTAAAAAAAAAGAAGACACTATCTCCAGACGGATGTCTTCTTTTTTCAAAAAAAGAAGCAAAAAACGGTCTATCGCTAGGCCGTGGATGCTGTGCTGCTGCTGCTGCCCGGGCGCGCGGATGCAGCAAGGTCGGCGCCGATGTGGCAGGTGATGCATGTTGATTAGCTATCTTACGGGACTAAATATAAAAGAGTAACCTTATCTCCACTTTTATTTCGCAGCCAACTATGGACAGGAAGGGCAAATCTTCGCCGGTGGACCTGAGCCACCACTTCAGCGATGTCGCAAAGGCACGGGTGCCAAGTTTTCTCAAAAGGTACTACAAGTACTATGCGATCCCAGGGATCGGAAATCTAGCTGGAGGTACGTGGGGGCTGCCAAACAAACAAAATACTGACATGGACACACATATATAGGACTTCCAAACCCTAATTTCTTCCCATTCGACTCTATTGAGGCCAAAGTGGCGCCAGGAGATCGGTTTCTGGGCAATGACTACGAGCAGGATGAGTTCGAGATCCCAAAGACTTCGCAAGAAACAGATCTGAATCACAGAGTTGACATTTCAACAGGGTTTCAGTATGGAATGGCTGCCGGATATCCTCCATTGATCAACTGGATGCAGCAATTTGTCAAGCTCCAGCATCCGAACATTCCGTACGAGGGTGCCCAGACTGTCATGTCTTTTGGAAATACTGACGGAATTACGAAAGCTGTCGAGATATTTACAAACGAATGGAGCAAGACGAGGGATCCAGTCGGGTTGAGAGACGGTATTCTGGTAGAAGAGTTCACTTATACGGTGGCATACCAGACTTTTGAGCCCAGAGGATTGAATTGCGTTCCGGTCAAAATGGACCGATTCGGCATGGTTGTGGAGGGTCCTGGGGGTTTGAGACACATCCTGAATAACTGGGACTACCGTAAGGGAAAACGTCCTAGTCTGATGTATACCATTCCCACGGGGCAAAATCCGATGGGAACTGTCATGACATTGGAGCGTAAGAAGGCTGTGTATGACGTGTGTTCAGAATTCGATGTGATCATCATTGAAGATGATCCTTATTGGTTTTTGCAGTTTGAAAGTGACCCCGAAAACTTTCTCGACTCATTGATTCGTAGCTACCTCGAGTTGGATACTGACGGTCGAGTTGTGCGGCTCGATTCGTTCTCCAAAATGTTTGCTCCTGGTTCCAGGCTTGGTTATATCACAGCCCAGCCGGCAATCATAGAAAAGTTCAATCAGTTTACGGAATCCAACACACAGGGGCCATCCGGAGTTACACAATCGCTCTTTGCTTCACTTGTGACCGGAAATGACACCTCTAGTGGGTGGGGATACAATGGACTCATTGAATGGTGCAAAGGACTGTGTAAGCAGTACTCCATTCGACGTGATTTGATGACCGATACCTTGTATCGAGGACGATATGTGATAGTCCAAGACCAACAGGAGTATGTTCACATACACAAACACCAGGCATTTGACTTTGTGAAGCCGGAAGGCGGCATGTATGTGTGGCTGCACATGAAATTCGAGACGCATCCACATATTCGAGACTTTAGCAAGCGCGAATTGTCTCAAGCATTGTGGCTCCACTTGACTAGTGATGAGTTTCTAGTTGTTGTTTGTCCTGGATTCATATTTGGAGGCAATGATGAGATTCGTGCAGGTAAATCCTGGGAATACATTCGACTGTGCTACGGTGCAGTTCCAGAAGACAAGATTGTACAGTTCTCGTCGTCATTCAACGATGGGGTACACTCGTTCTGGAATCTGAGCAAACAGACAATTCTTGAGCTGGTAGCCAAGGCCGCCAGTGAGGAAAGCAATTAATTAACTATATTATGTCATGTTTTTCAAAAAGCAAAATGTACAAGGTCTGATAGTAAGAGTAATAGTAATAGCGATAGCGATCGTGATAGCGTCAGTCAAAAAATAAAGTTCTTATTCATCCTTTTTCTCTTCAGCAGCAGCTGGTTTGGCTTCTTCAGTAGCAGCTGGTTTAGATTCTTCAGCAGCTGGCTTGGATTCTTCAGCAGCTGGTTTAGTCTCTTCAGCAGCTGGCTTGCTGTCTTCCTTGGAGCCCTTTCGGTTGTTGAACTTTCGCTTCTTGTCGTTAAAGTTACCCTTCTTGTTGTCGTGGAAAGCATTGAATCGCTTTCGTTTGCCGTTGGCATTGGCAGAGAATCCGTGCTCAGCACTCTTCATATCGACGTAGGCTTTCTTGGACATGGTTAGCAATTCGGCTTCACCAAACTTTGGTTTAGGATCAGCTGCCAAAAACTTTTCTGCGTCCTCCAATTTGGCAAACTCAACAAACACAGAGTTCTTGAACTTCTTTTCGTCAGTTCGTCGCATTCGAACCTCTTTGGTTGGGCCGTATTTGTTGAAAAAGGATTCAATTTCAACCTGCAAAGTGTCATGTTCATCTGGGAAGCCCTTTGCATACACAGATCGTGCAAAGGCATTGATCTTGTCTTCCTTCTTTGGTTCTACCAATGGTAGCTTTCGTCGCACGTTTTCATCGTCCTCTGACACCTCCAATAGCTCCGCTGATTTCTTTAGCGCTTTGACAATCTCCTCCACTGGTCGAAAGCCTCGCATTCGCTTGAATGTAGCAATGGTAGCAATTGGAATCCATCCGTCGTTTTGCTGTGTAGCCTTGAACAAAAATTTGTCCTTTGGCAAGTTCTGATCGCTGAAGTAGAACTCTACTTGCTTTAGAATGGCGTCATGAGATTCCTCACCCACTTGTGCCACCTCTGGTTGCTCCTGTTGCTTTACTTCTGCCTTATCGCTCATACTGTTCAGCTGTCTAGTGAAAAATTCCGTATACAGACGTGGAAATAAAAAATTTTTGCATTAGGGTGCATCGGGCCCGATGTGTGCGGCTGTTCTGTGTGGGTGTCTTCTTTTCTTAAAAAAAGAAGCAAAAAACAGTAGACATTTGGGGGGAATTGTTCGTGTGTCCCGTTCTTCTTTCCTAGATGCCATTGTTTTTTGCTTCTTTTTTTAAAAAAAAGAAGAAATCCAGTGAATGCGTGACTTTCACGTGACTGTGCTCTAGTTTACACGCACACGTGTAAACCTGAGAACGCTTTAGGCTAACAGACGTCGCTAAAGAGCCAGGACTCTATGGTAATTTATTCAGGTATTAGGGATATACGGGTATCTGCGCAGGTTATTACAGAGGGCCAGAGCTAACAATTGCCTCGCCTTCAGCAAACAAGCTTGCAGTGTAACACAATGTCCTCTGGTATAGTTCCCTCTTCCAGCTACTTTAGGTTCTTGTTCCCTATCTAAGTTTTGTTCCAACTCTAAAAAGCGCTGGCTCATGCACTCTTAGTCTCACAGCTGGTTTATATGTTGTCTGACAGTCGTGCGTTGCGGCGTTGTAGTTAAAGATGCCTGTTTCAGTTTCGAGGCTCCCTTATAACATTGCTTTAGTACCACCAATCATGGCTGGAGAGAAGCGTAAATTATCAGATTCGGACCCAAAGCTGAAAAGGTTGTTAAGTCACCTAGTGGCAGCAAACAATTCCTTAGATTGGGCGACTTTGAACAAGTATTTGGCCAGTTCTGATGGTTTGAGTGAACTGAGACATGCACTTCATTTGCTGCTGTAGGGGTGGACGTGGAATGGGAGATGATGTGTTTATATGAGGGTAAACTAGCACTAAAGCAGTACCGTGTATTCAATGGTGCACTTTCGCACTACGAGGGCAAAAAGGATGATATAGTTGCTGCTATGTCCTTGCTGGTAACACCAGTAACGACAATATTGAAACCACCGATTCCTGCTGGTGCCTTACTCTTTTTACGCTAGCATGTATCCCAATTGGCTGCTTACAACTTTTATGGGCGATACAATTGGCAACGATGATGACAACAAGGGAATGATACTACAAGAGACACCGGATTTTGTTTCAGACTTTCAGAGGTCTACAGAGAGCCGAATCCCTTCTGATCGACTGGGACCCATCGTCCTCTACTAGACACTTTGGAAACTTCAATTGACGAATTGGCAGTCACCCGGTACACTCCAATCCAATCCGTCTCAGTTCGATGCTTGTCGGACTTCCATGATGATGATAGCCCACTAACTGCTAATGAACCATCAGAAGTTCTTTGGGAGCTAACCCAGCGCACTAGGAGCATTGATGATATTCCACGTAAAATAAGGGCACTTATCTCAATGGGTAATAGAGAAGTTCGACAATATTGGAACATGCGGACAGTGGAGGACGAGTATGGTGGAAGGTTACATGTATAGTATAAAAATGGTCATTGGCATTGTCAACAAACTTCTTCCACCAAGTGTTCATTTGAGTTGCGAGGGCAAGGGAGGAGACCATGACGTGGATATACTTGAATGTTATATGCGCACTGAAGTGCTGGTATCAATGGAGTATAATGTATGCGTCAATGGAGAGACAAAAACCATCAAGCAGCTTATATACTCTGCAGACTACTGGGTTACGGAACGCGAACAAGGCTATGCGGCAGACTGTTTTTACCTGGATTACGAGTCTTACGAAGATGCAGCTCTGAAGTTTATCAGATCGTTGAGCTTCAATGCAGAAGATTCGTTTGCATCACAGAAGCTACCGGGGAAATGCTACGCTCAGTAGGAGATACCTATCATGTCTACATACACTTACGTGCAATTACAGCCGACTCTTCAGCGAGTCATCATCGTCTGGATCAGTCATCCTGACAACTCCATCCTGCATGAACGAGCACACAAGAACATTGTCCTTGTCATAAATTCGACCGTTGTACAACCCTCTACCGTCAAGTGTCCGATCACTAAACGTCTCCATAGTCATCCATCCCTCATCAACTCTAGTGTCTAGTTTATGCATAATGAACGAATGGTCAACAGATGCAACCCTACCAATGATCTTGGACTTGTCATCCTGCATATTTACCACAGTAAATAGCGAGTTTCTATCCGATGCATACAATAGAGCAGCAATATGCAAGTTGAAGTCATTGGGCAATCTATCATGAGACTTTAGATAGTGGATCTGTTTTCTATCGGAAATTTTGGTGATTTTAGGATTGTAATCGTCCATGTTTCTTTTTCGGACCTCAATTGGATGTATTTCCTGGACATACGAATTCTGAGGATCTGAAGCCCATTCTTCCCACGCCGGAATGTCTACATCCGGTGCCAATGACACTTGATGGATGGGAGTTTTCAAGCTATCCGTAGTCAATTGACCATCTAGATCCTTTTGATGGTCCAGGCTGCTTTTCTCGGGTTCTTTATACGAACAGATGCACATGAAACACATATACTTGCTTGCAAAATCAAAATCGTCCAACTTAGTTCCTTCTGGTGGTTGATACACTCGGATATGTCGCACAGAATATGATCGGCCGTTTCTGATTGTTTCCACCTTGTATGTAAACGGGGTATCTTGAATTCCCGGCAAGATAAAGTACCCGTGGATATTATGCAAAATGTACTTCTTGCCAACGGTCTTTGATCCAGCAATTGCCGATTGAGCGAGTACATGACCACCTAAATTGTTAGCGAGAAAATTGCACAAACTATTTGACACTTACCGAATACCCCCGGGGCCACTAGTGGTCTAAACGGACGAACGGTGGACTGGAAATATCGGCAAAGACCGCTTAATTGCTGTTGCGATTTGGGAACATCCAGCTCCTTTAGTTCCATCAAATCGCCAAAGTCTTTGTTCGGTGGATCTCGAAGTTCTTCCATCTTGGATGTTTTGGGGGGAGTGGAGTGGGGTATGTGAAAAGTTCAAGTTCAAGTTCTAGTTCGTTCAATGCTTAGGTTAATATAATGCCGATACACCGGTCCTAAGCGATCGTGTTCTCCACAGTTATCGACACCTCGGTAGTAACGTAACAGTAATCGTCGTTTCGAATCCCCACATCGGCACCGGCAATGGATCTGGCACAGTTGGGCCCCTGGTTAATGTTTTGAGCCGCAGAACACTCTCTGAGATTCATTGGTTATACTGAAAGTTTTTTTTATAGAAATCGAACACCAAAACAGCTTTCCAAAGTAGGTTTCCAAATTTGGTCTAGACCGAAACTTATGCGGGGTTGACCGTCGGCATTCAAGCCAAAGTGATAATCCCGGAAATTTCCTTTCTCTCTAGTGACCGGATAACTGACTACTAGGGTCCGTATTCGCTCCGTGCTTTTTTCTACCTAATTAGAGGCTCCTGACAGGTCTTGTTCCGTACCTTACCGTTGACAGTACGACCGATCTGGACTCAGCCTTTCCATCATAAAAATGTCTCACCTGGTATTATAAGACAGCAATCTCTATAGCACAGCAATCATGGAGTCTTTCGGGTTGTTAATGTTGAGAACTTGCAACCAGATTATAGACTATCATATATGTAGTCTTGCAACTGTTTTTGATTGTTTGATATTGTTTTGTTCCATGTATTTCCTTGACTATCTGACACTTGAACCCACATAGAAGCGGCTATAGCGATTTGATAGATGACCTGACCCTGCCCATTCGATAATAATTGTGGAGGTGCAGGTGGAGAGGCCAAGCTATTGGCTATTATGTCACACAGGGCCATAGAGTATGTACGTATATATAGCAAATAAGCTGCCCATGATTTTTTTTGGTCCCTTGTAAGCTTCCTTTAGATACAAGAATATGAACGACGACGCTGTTGGTTTGGTTGAGAAGGCCAAATATTCCAGCGAGCACAGAGAGTACTCGGATCTTCGTTACAGCGTTCATAGTCATGATGCGACATACGTATCCAGTGCTGCAAGCTTCATTGAAAAGTATGCTGCACTGGGGGATATAACTCATAATCCGCTGAAGGATATGACACGAGACCAATGTATTCGTACAGCATGGGAATTCGCAGACAAGCACAATCTAGGGTATGACCGTGAAACATTTATCAAGGGTGCCCTGCTAGCACAGTCCGGTGAAACGGACCTGTTGACCGAAGAAGAGCATCAAGCAATGATAGATGAGGCTACAAAAAGATGGGAGCAGCCGGCCATTCTATACTATCTGTGTGTAATGTGTGCCATGTGTGCTATCGTACAAGGTATGGACGAATCGGTAGTCAATGGGGCTCAGACATATTTCTTCCCAGAATTTGGTATAGAAGACAATGCATTTGGCGGAGTGGAATGGGTGCAAGGGTTGGTTGTTGGTGCACCATACCTGGCATGTGCCGTCATTGGCTGTGCTCTGACAGAACCTTTAAACCGTTTGATTGGACGAAGAGGTGTGATATTCTTGTCCTGCTTTATCAGCGCAGTTGCTTCGATATGGGAAGGTTTTACCTATTCGTGGCCCCAAATGTTTGCAGCTAGATTTGCTCTAGGTCTCGGTATCGGACCAAAGTCTACGACAGTCCCTGTATATGCAGCAGAATGCAGTCCTGCCCCAATCCGTGGTGCATTGGTAATGATGTGGCAGATGTGGACGGCATTCGGAATTATGCTTGGCTATATTCTCTGCGTGGCTTTCAAGCCATCATCGACAATTGACACCTCACTGGCATGGAGGCTGATGATGGGGTCTACGGTGGTTGTTCCGGCCATTGTTTGCGTTCAAGTGTTTTTTGTACCGGAATCTCCAAGATGGTACATTCGAAAAGGCAAATATGAAAAAGCATACGAGTCTCTGCAGCGGGTAAGAATGCATCGGTTGCAAGCCGCACGAGATCTGTTTTACATGTCCATAATGATTGATATCAGCGAACATATCAACATGGACAGAAACATGATTTCGGACCTGCTGTTTATCCCACGGAACAGACGAGCATTGATTGCTTCGCAAGTGGTTATGTTTATGCAGCAATTCTGCGGAGTTAACGTGATTGCTTACTATAGTACAAACATCTTTAGAAAGGCCAATTTCCCAGAAACTTCGGCCCTACTAGGCTCAATGGGATTCGGAATGGTCAACTTTTTCTTTGCACTTCCAGCTGTGTTCACAATTGACACATTCGGTCGAAGATCGTTGACGTTGTCAACGTTCCCGTTCTTGGCAGTGTTCCTGATGATGACCGGAGCCGGGTTCTACGTACCAGAGGACAACCAAAATGCGAGAATTGGAGTGATAATGCTGGGCACGTACCTCTATACAGCATGGTACTCTGTAGGGATGGGGCCTGTTCCTTTTACATACAGTGCAGAAGTGTTCCCACTCCATATTCGCGATTTGGGCATGTCATTGGGGACTGCTACTCTATGGCTATTCAATTTCGTGTTGTCGCTTACATGGCCTGCATTGGTCCGAGCATTTGACCCTCAGGGGGCCTTCTTCTACTATGCGGCTTGGAACGTGGTGGGGTTCATTTTGGTATTCCTCTTTGTGCCAGAAACCAAGCAATTGACGTTGGAAGAGCTGGATATCGTGTTCTCAATCCCCACAGAGGAGTTTATCAAGTACCAGATCAAATACATCCCCTACAACCTAAAGAAGCATGTACTGCGGTCCACCAATCTACCTCCACGGGCAGAGTTGTACACATTAAACTAACAGAAAAACCTACTATATTAACGAATTTACGAACCAAATGCTAATTAATTACCAACGGCTTCCTGGGCTTCTGGGTAAACAAATCCATTCTCAGCCCGGACTTGGTCCATAACCTTCATAATAATCTGAGACTCATTCAAAGACATTGTATCACTTTCAAGCTTGCCATCTCGTAGACATCGTGCACATTCGTCAGCTTCGTAGAACATTGCCTGTCCCACATAGTTTGCATCATGCGTCTCATGATAGTACTTGCTATCGTTTATGATAAAGTTAGCGAATTCATTAGAGTCGTCAGAGACATGGACTTCAAAAGCTGGAGGACGGAATGGAGGGAAATGAACATTAATCTCACCCTTTGTACCACGGATGATGCATGTATCTCGGGTGTTTTTGATTCGCATGGATGTCACACAGGTGCACGTGACTTGGGACTCTGGGAAGAGCAAAATCATGTTGGAAGTCTCATCGACCCCGGTTTGTGGGTTCTTGACCATCAGAGACTTTACAATTGGCTCCTTGAGATTGTTGTTTGGATCTTGGAACCCGATCATGAAGATCCATGTCAAGGCGTAGATACCCAAGTCCAACAGTGCACCACCACCCAATTCTGGATTCAACATTCGATGAGACAACGGCAAGTCATCTGGGAATGGTACAAAGTTGCTGGCGTCAATATGCTGGATTCGTCCAATGACCTTGTCTTCAAACAGCATCTTTTGCAGCTTCTTTGAGACAGGGAAGAACCGAGTCCACACTGCTTCCATCAGGAACAAGTTCTTGCTTCGAGCGATCTCGATCAAATGGGCTGCCTGCTTTTCATTGATGACAAACGCCTTTTCACACAAGACATGCTTGCCAGCTTCCAATGCCAGCTTGACGTCCCGGTAGTGCAATCCGTGAGGAGTGGCCACATAGACAATTTGAACACTCTTGTCATTGACCAAATCCTGGTAGTTACCGTAAGCAGCAACATTGTCAGTGCTCAGGCCGACGTCTTGTACGAATTGCTTTGCACGATCGGCGCTGGAGGAAGAAGCCACAGCGACCACTTCATGCTTGACATCTTCAGCGCCTCGCTTGGCTGGATCTTCCAGCAGATCCTTTGTGAAGGTAGTGGCAATGCCACCAGTGGCCATTATACCCCATTTGCAAGTGTAAACCATTTTGTTTGTCTGATGGATGTGGCAAAGGGGGATTGTGCCATATTTATATTCTTCGGCAACACCCCCCACCCAGTATGCATAATACGATATGAAGTGTCTCGGTGTGGCGCATCGGGTTCAAAAAACGGAAAAAACGCACGAATTCCGGTGTGTTCTGGGTGCATGCTGCGGGTGTTGCTGTGCATAGAGCCGCGTCAATTAGACTACTAGAATAGACAACCATAATGCATTGGTAATGACCTTTTAATTGAAAAGCTACACAGGGACCCCGCTTTCTCTGGGTTATCAATGTTAACAATTGGTAATCGTTATCTCCACGATTGTCTCGGAATTTCAGTTCTTAAGTCCGTCTCCATTACTCATGCCATTATTAATTGAAATACAGCTCTGATACTATTTTTGCTTCATTCTTTAAAATTCTATAGCGTTCTTCTTTTGCAAAAACAGTCTCCGCTGGGGGTCGAAACGGGCGCTTGTCGAGGGTCGGCGTCGGCGTCGGAGGGTCGGCATTCAGGCACACCACACAAAACACCCAAAACAAACACACATTTCGCAGTGGTGCATCATTAAATTAACGATCAATACACATATTGCATTATCAACTCACCTACACAATGACAAAAGACAGCCCCGGGGCCAACTCTCCTCGCGAGAATGGGTCCTTGAACGGCAGTAGAACGGAGTTTGTCAATAGTGGTGTGGTTGACAGCTATTTTGCATTATCCCCTAAGAAACACACCGACACTGACGATGAAAGGCAGTCTCCTGGAGTGTCTGATGCGATGAGCACTCCATCTCCGAAGACTGCCAAGTTTGCTAATAACGCTAGCTCGATCAAGAATAACAGTGGAGGGTCTGACAGTGAATGGCAGGATATGGATTCTGATACTGAACGCCCTGCAGGAGTGACTTTTCATACCCCTTCGAAGTTGTCCAATGTTCTGACTCCTGAAGAGGATGGAACGTCGACTCCAACACCAACGTCGTCTATCAATGGATTAGGAACATGGTCAGCCCGTCGACGGCAAAAGTATCGATTGCAGAAACCAAAAAAGTCGCAGAAAAAGAGATTGAAAGAGCGAACCAACGACTCGTTCAATTTGTTTGTACCATCTGCACTGAAAAGTTCCAAATCCCCATCCCCTACCAGCAGACCAGTTAAGGAAAATGGGGATGACGGGGACCAGAACGAAGAACAGTCTTCAGATCAACAACAACAGAAGAAAGAGAACAATGCCAATGCATTGCTTCGGCGACGATTGAAAAAGATTCGGTCGAAAAGTGACACAGGGGTCAATACCCTCCCTGCTCAAGTGTTCAAACGGAACAACAACAACAAACGTAGCCAGCATCAACAGCAATCGTTGTCTGTGGATTTTGGACCAGAGCAACACTACGAAACCCATTCTGATACTGAGATTGCCCAGCAACATGAGGAAGACAATCCTTTGACCACCACTCACACCGAGGGTGGTGCTGAGAAGCAACAGAAACGTAAATTCTATTCAAGATCAAACACTATGGGGGATATATTCCACATGAATAACAACAGTAGTGAGAATAACAGCAACACCCCGGGTCTGTTCAAGCGACGTATTTCAGCATTTAACACCGGTGACCATTCGGTGGCATGGAAGGATCTCAAAAAGACCATGAAGTTTGGGTTGGGAATGAAAAAGAAGGGCCAAAAACCTGTGCCTGAGATTGATTACGAAAAGAGTACTGAGCTCATCAATGAACTGGCCGCAGGGGCTCCTGCGGCTATCGTTCTTGCCAGTGCGTTCCAGCGTGACGAGAAAAACCTTAAACGGATCCCAGTGCTTCTGGAACAGATAAAGTTCAAGATTACTGATACCAGTTCATCAGTCAATGAAAAGAACCGTAAATATAGATTGGATTTGGAGTATGGGTCAGGGCCCGCCAGGCTAACGTGGTCAATTCATAAAGAATACAAAGATTTCTGGTTTTTGCACCAGAAACTTAAGAGCATTAGTTTCCAAGGTATTGGGTTTTCAGTTGGCAAGAACAACTTGCCAAAGTTTCCTACCAGACACAGAGCAGCAGCTGCTACTGCTAGAGCTCAATATCAACAGCATTTGCAACCATACCAGAGTAGAAGAGCTAGCCAATCTTCGCATAGACCCACGTCGCTGTTTTCTGTGAGCTCCAGAGAATCGACTTCGTCGTCGAGACGAAGTTTGAGTTTCTTCCGGTCTGAAGCATTGACTCCTTCGCAGTCTAGACCTACGGCAGAAGAGACTAGAGAGAGAAAAGCCAAGGTTTATGAAGCGTTGGTGCAGGACATGGAAAAGTACATTCGAATGCTGCTTCAAGAGTTCAGATTTCGACCGGATGCTAACAAACTCTTTCAGTTTTTGGAAATTTCAAACATGAGTATCCGTTTAGCACCTGAAAACTCTTTCCACGGTAAGGAAGGGTACCTGTTTGTGCGATCTTCTTCATCTCTTCAAGGCTGGAGAGTCTCCCATTGGAGACCGAATGACCTCACGCAGATGATCCACCGGCATACAAACAAGTGGTTCATGGTGCGTCATTCTTACATTGTCTGCGTAGATAACATTTACGAAACCAATATTTTGGAAGTGTTTTTGGTAGACAGTGGATTCAAGGCTACTGAACGATCTGGTGGCGAAAGTGACGAAGAAGAAGATAAGAATACTGGTCCAAATATGCATATCACATTACAACTAGAGAATTTGGAACGGCGAATGAAACTGGTCACTGGGTCCGATAAGGCATTGCAATTGTGGATGCAGAGCATTAATGAAATGAAAGAAAAGACATTGTGGAGCAAAAAACAACGATTCGACAGTTTTGCCCCTACCCGACGACATGTACATGCACAATGGTTTGTTGATGGTGTAAGTGAAAAAGTTCTAATTCAGTTTACTAACATGATTATATTTGATTACAGAGAGACTACTTTTGGGCGGTCAGCAATGCTATCGATATGGCTAAGGATGTTATTTATATTCATGACTGGTGGTTGAGTCCTGAAATTTATATGCGTCGTCCTGCTGAAGGTAACCAGGAATGGAGATTGGACCGTTTATTGAAACGAAAAGCAGAGGAAGGGGTCAAGATTTTTGTGATTGTTTATCGAAATGTTGGTCAAACAATTCCAATTGACTCCATGTATACCAAACACTCTTTGCTAGATTTGCATCCTAATATCTACGTCATGCGATCACCGAATCAGCTGCTGCAAAACACCTTTTTCTGGGCCCATCATGAAAAGCTGTGTTTAGTTGACCATACTGTAGCCTTTATTGGTGGTATTGATCTGTGTTTCGGTAGATGGGACACTCCTGATCATGCCCTGACTGACGATGCTCCTCAGGCGTTCTATGGAGAAGGTCCTGCTGCAGGTGATACTCAAATTTGGCCTGGTAAAGACTATTCTAATCCTCGAGTTCAAGACTTTTATTCGTTGGATAGGCCATATGATGACATGTACGATAGAGAGAAAGTTCCAAGAATGCCATGGCATGATGTGCATATGATGGTATTTGGACAGCCAGCTCGGGATCTTGTAAGGCATTTCGTACAGCGATGGAACTATTTATTGCGACAAAAGAGACCATCTCGATTTACACCATTGTTGCTGCCGCCAGCTGATTTCACTGAAGAACAAGTTAAACAGCTTGGCTTGGATGGTACTTGCGAAATTCAAATATTGAGATCGTCGGGTCAGTGGTCATTGGGTTTGAATGAACCCGAGCATTCGATCCAAAATGCATATCTCAAGGCAATTGAACAGAGTGAGCATTTTGTGTATATTGAAAACCAGTTTTTCATCACCTCTACAACCGTAGATGCCACGAAGATTGAGAACCGAATCGGGGATGCTCTTGTAGAACGAATCATCCGAGCGGCTGAAAATGGTGAGAGATGGAGAGCTATCATTGTTATTCCATTGATGCCAGGGTTTGAGTCTCAAGTTGATGAGCCAGACGGATCCAGTGTTCGTGTGATTATGCAATGCCAATATTTGTCCATTTCAAGAGGTCCAAACTCCATTTTCGGCCGGCTCGAGAAGGCAAATATTGACCCTGATGACTATATTCAGTTCTTTTCGCTGAGAAAATGGGGCAAGATTGGTCCAAACAAGAAGCTGGTAACCGAACAGCTGTATATTCATGCCAAAACAATGATTGTAGACGATCGAGTAGCAATTGTTGGATCAGCCAACATCAATGAGCGGTCAATGAGAGGTATTAGAGACTCTGAATGCGCGGCAATTGTTCGGGATGCACACCAATTGGATTCCACAATGGCTGGAAAGCCGTACAAGGTTGGTAAGTTTGCTCACACTCTGCGAGTGCGTCTGATGCGAGAACATATGGGGTTGGATGTGGATCAAATCGACTATATTGAAAGACAAGTTGAGGAGATCTCCAGAGCCAAACATGGTAGCAAGTCCTACTTCACTGCTCCAACCACTACCGTATCGAATGCTCCATCAGAAGCAATAGAGATGAGAGCGTTCAACCACTTTGCAGGAATCGACAACATTGGGTTGAGAGACAAGAAGAACATCAGCAGTGATTCGC
This sequence comes from Blastobotrys proliferans, assembly GCA_003707485.3. NCBI lineage: Eukaryota > Fungi > Ascomycota > Dipodascomycetes > Dipodascales > Trichomonascaceae > Blastobotrys > Blastobotrys proliferans. The sequence goes on from PPJI03000016.1 coordinate 214,439, forward strand.
GTATTCAAAACAATGTTAAGCACAGACAAGATGTCGAGGGTCATGGAATTGATCACTGGGCTCATGTTCTGCAAAAGCGGAATACTGAGAGCCTTCCAACAATCAATAACAATACTGAGACTGTTGTTCAGGAGCTGTTGAATGACAATACTGTGAATGATGTACAACAATTCAAGAGGACCGTCTATGAGAAGACGACCCATACCAAGAGTTCCACCGAATCTCAATCGTCTCTCGAAAGTGAGAACGATGATGGAACTGTAGAAGATGCAGAAGAAGAGCCGCTACCTCCTGGGCATATCCATGTTGATCCGTTTGCATTTAATGACCCTCTAGATGAAAGCTTTTACTACGACACGTGGCTGAAGATTGCTGAGAAGAACACTGCTACCTTCAGACAAGTGTTCAGGTGTCAACCAGACGACGAAGTTACGTCGTGGAAGGATTACAAGGAATATGTTCGGTTTGGCGAAAAGTTCTCCAGTAATCAAGACAAAGCTGCAGGCCAATGGCCACGGGATGAAGAAATGCAGGAGCAGGTGAAACGATCTACCACCAGGGCACATGCTCCATTGGGTAATGTAGATGCTGAAGACGACTCTGCGGGAACGAGTGCCATGAACAATTCGAACTCTACTTCTGACCAAGTCAATGGCAGCAGCAGTAGCAAGAATGTGGCAGACGGTTCTACGCAGGACAACACACAATCAACAGCCTCTGCTATCCCAAGCAGACCATCTGCAGCTGCATTGAACAGTGCCGGGACTCAACCTGTGCGAAGGCGAGCCAGAGCCAACACTCGATACTCTGCGAGAAAATGGTCAACGAGAGACAAACCGTACGATGCCCAGGACGCCGAGGAGATCCTTCGCCGAGGAATTCAGGGTCACTTAGTGATGTTCCCTACTGACTGGCTGGCTCGAGAACTGGAGACGGGCAATTGGTTCTACAACCTGGATCGAATTCCCCCGTTGGAAATTTATGACTAACTGTGTAGTACGTACTTCTAACACAATTAACATGTATAACGATTTGTTCTTTTTTAAAAAAAGAAGCAAAAACAGTAGACTCTAGAAATATAGTCAACACTGTTCGAACCCATCGTCGACCGCTTTTTGCTTCTTTTTCTGGAAAAAGAAGACAAGTTCCTCCCGGTGGTGTTCTTTTTTAAAAAAGAAGCAAAAACAGTGCCTACGGCTGTTCGTCAAAGTTATTAAATAAGCATTCTAGTACAGGTTCATTATATAAGCAGTTCTAGCACAATCAGCATGTATAACGGTACAATGACATTGTCGTTCATGCCACTGGTTGCCTCTAGCATGGCCGTGGCAACTGCAGTTATGCACATTGCCGACAATGTCAGATGTTCGAGCCGCACGTCCAGATAAGAGGCCACCTGCAAGCCAAGCACCACCATTATCATAAAACTTACGGTCCCTTCGATGGTTTTTGGCGTACCTAACCAAAACTTTCTGGTCTGGCCATACCGTCTACCTACAATTGAAGCAGAAGCGTCGCCCAGTCCGAGGCATATAATCCCCGCTGGAGACCCTTTGGACAGCATCACTGGTAGCGATATGCCCAATAATAAAAACACATGCGAAACAATTACTGGTCCACACAAATCTCTAGAATCTGTATAAGGTAGCAACGTAGTGTGGATATACTGGCCAAATGGAGGCATTGTGGTGGCCCTCATGATTTCCAGCAGCAAAAACACTACAATTGCAATGCACATGCAAACAGACACGAATTTATAATCGTAGCTGCAGGTTGGCAAAAACATGACTACAATAACACCATGCCAAACTTTCCGTCTAAGATCTAATTGCCATTTATGAGAATGCGTCAAAACTGTTGGGATAGCAATCGACAGAATGGCACCCCAATAGCCCAAAATGTACAAATGCTGTACAGGTTCGTAAAACATGTATCGAATAAGCTGGTTGACCCCATCCATTCCCAGTAGTATAAATAATAAACAGGTTAGTGAAACACCAAATGAGCAGGCAGCCAGAAATGCATACGACTGCTTAAGCTGAGCTGCATTTGGGGGCCGTTTGTGTGGCCCCATAATCTTTGAGAGCTGCGTTAGTCGTTGCAGGAACGGCACTGAAGGAATCAGGGAAACAAGTGACAGCAATATTACAATCTGCGAATAGTCATAATGAAACCACTGCAGTACGTTCACCAGCAGCGACGCAAACAGCGACACTTCTGTGAACGTCAGCGAAGTCGTGCACGACCACTCAATCACCTGGCAAACATACAAGTGTAGTTCTGGTATCATTGCCATTGATTCGCCTAGCATTGCAACAGCTACACCTTCAAGTACCCGGAATGGCATGGGTAGAGCTGTCAATGAAAGCGTAACATTTAACGGAAGCAAATCCGCATGATCCGTTGCCAGACTCAGCATTGGAGGAAATAGCAATAAATACAACGTTTGAGGAAAAGATGCATACTCAAACCTGAAGAAGAACGCAGTAACTGTGACGACTATCCACTCTATCAGCAGTAACTGGTACGAAGGATGGTACATCAATGGTGATTTTTCAGAGGCAAGAACAAGTGGTACCAGAATCAAAATAGTCTCTACGCACTTTTTCCAAAAGCTCTGACGATGGCCATCATCCTGCAAAGTCGTCTTCACCGGTCGAATCACTTGGACTTTCGAGGGGCTATATGATGTTGTTGAGACCGAGGTCTGCGAATAGTTCATTAGTTGATGATGCTGATGAGTGGTATTGGACCTGCGCCTTGTTAGCACAGCTCTAGTGATATTTTCACTTTCGCTGTCAGACGCAGTAAGATCCTCCATGGAATTAGAGTGAAATGGTATGTTTGTTTGTTTCGGAAGGGGGTGGAAAAAAGATTATGTTTCGAGAGGTACATGAAAAAAAAAAAAAGTTTGTCTATACTGTGTTTGTGTATCACCGACTCACACCACCACCCCCAGGATACCGATACGTGTACGTGTGTTGGGGAGTTCCCAGTGCAGTGGATCCGGATCATTAGTAGAAGTTACCTCCAAGCAAATCCCGGAACTCAGTTTGCCAGTTTTCACCGTTGGTAACTCGTTCACAAGCTTTCATCAAGTCATAGTTAATCGTCTCGGTAATTCTGGAATCTTGTTTATAGTCGGGATGCGAAGTAACAAAGTTTCTGATCCATTTGGCGGTGGTAATAAGTTCACCACTGGCCCGTTTGGAAACAAGTTGCACATAACGATCCAATTCACAGAGCGTACCTAGATCAATATTGATAGACCGTAGATACTTTCTGACTAGAGGAACTAAACCTACAAAATCGTCTCCAGAGCCGTTGAAAATTTCCTGCATAGAAAGCTGTTTGTACTCGCCCTTGCCCGGGGTGTGGTCAAAGATGTTTGTTCGGCACCAGAATTTGACCTGGTTGACACTGTCTCGTTTGTGAGCCAGTTTCATGTTTTCATCGACCATTGAAATGGGAATGTAAAAGTTGAGATTGTACGACAGAATGACACGGGTGACCAACACGATGAAAATGGAAAATGCAGCATTTTCAAAGTCGGTCAACTGGACTTCCATTGACCGGAACTCGACTCTCCAACCAATAGAGCTGTTGTTTGGAGGCGGTGGTTTGAACCGCATTGTCTGCCAGTTGGTGGACTGGATGTTTTCAAAGTGGTCAGAATCCACCTTGTCGTCTTGGTCTTCGAGCAGCTCCTCGAAAATCACAATTGGGTCACGGATAAACAGATGCGCAAAATGGGTAGCTAGCAACTCGTCAAAACCAGCTTCCAGCAGTCGTTTCTTGACCTTGTCGTTAATCACCAATGTTTGATCATTGTAGTGATCCTTCGAGCTCTGGAGTTCCTCGCTGGTATTTGAAATGTACAAGTCAATAGAATCGTAACGCGACTTGGGGATCCGTTGAGAAGAGTTGAACCCGTCATAGTGTTTACTTTCAGGGGCCAACCCTCTCTCAACCGGTGTTCTATCATCGACTGATCCTGCAATGACGCACCATCGAGCGTCCTGATCAGATAGCCAACCCCGATAAGCCGGGGCAGCTGCAGTCAGGGACAAAAAGATGGGTGATAACGGAGCCAACTGATCATACAAGTTTCGAGCCTCGGTGATATCAGTGGCCTGAAACGTGATCTGGAGACAACAGCAGCCCATACCGAACCCCATCGAGTCCATGTAGATATGGTTCTGCAGTGCGGCGCCGTCACGAGCATTTGCATCTTCTGGAAAGATGTCACGATCCCAGGGGATGGTGGTGTCTACAAACGGCTGAGGTGTCTGTGAATCGACATAGATCGGAACGTTGATAGCCACTTTGGAGCCTCTTCTCTGGCGAATGTTTGCAGTCAGAGTCGGAAAACGAACATGCGGGTTGATGATTTTGTCTGGCAAAAAGAAGGACCGAGATGCGGGTCCCTCTGGTTTTTCATACGGATCACAAAACTCGCCCGAACCCAGCAATGGATACGAAGTCAGAGACAGAGGGATTTCGTTTGAGTTCATGTGCTTTCTTGCAATATGTCGTCTTTTGGCCATATTGCCTTCGACTTTTAGCAGTTCTTTAAAGTCTCCTGTGAACGGCTTTGCAGGAGTCGACTCTAGCATGTATCTACCATATTCAGGATGAAAGCTGACATTTGCATCATCCAATTCGCCATTCTTTTCGGCCTGAGCTAGGTCGTCCAAAATCTGAGCTTGTCGTAGGGAAAGTTTTGCACTTTTATCTTTATCGTCTAGCTCAACAACCATCATTTCAACCTCATCGCCCCATAGCAAGACATCGCCCTTTTTGTCCTTGGTATTGTTGTACATATGGATCAATTGCTCAATTCCATGGGTACGGACATGATCAGCATGTTCCTTTACCTTTGGCCAGTCCAGTGGAGTACCCTGGGATCTATGTGTGGTCTAGAGTTAGCATTCTCGAGTATTACAACCACCATACAGTAAACCCATATTTTAATTATTCTGATTTGAATAGTATTAATTGATCAAACCCAGTTGTTTTATTTGAGTCCCGTAATTTACAGGGAATATGACGTGAGTTACAATGACTTTTTTTTTTTTTTCTTGTTGATAGACAATGTCAGTGATTCTGTCTTGGTGGCCGGCCGGCTGGCTTCCTGTCACACAGTGCGATAGCATTAGTAATGAATGCACCGAAACGGAAACCAAATCCCTCGCCTGTGTTCCGACCCGACCGGACTGCTCGGATCACGTGCGTATCGTCGTATGTCACGTGACACCAACCATCACCCCCAGAGCACCATTCTACTGTTTTTTGCTTCATTTTTTTAAAAAAGCGAGATTACTCGTCCCAGTGGTGTTCTTCTTTTTTAAAAAAGAAGCAAAAACAGTAAAACGGTGGACACTGGCGTAAGCGCGGCTCCTCCCGCCTGCCGGCCCTAGACGAAACCAAACTGTCTGTGACATCTGCAATGCTGCATTGTAGCAGATAGGGAACATATCCTTGTAGAAACACTGCAAAACCTATGCTTGAGCAGGCATGTACATGCCATGCCTATTCTAAACGCACTGGCATGACATGGAGATAATGGCACCAGATTAGAAACTTATGAGCTTCAGCCTCAAACATTCCAAGCTGGAGCGCATACTTCATGTACATGCTGTAGTGGCGTTTCATGTTGTTTTTTCTGAAAAAAATCAAAGACCTATGCTTCGAAGACGTTCTGTTCCTTGAAAAGTCTTGATGGACAGTGCTTTGCTTTGCTTGCTTGGCTCACTCACCAACCCCTCGGATCGGACTACTGATTGAACAAACGCCCCGCAGACAGGCAGGCTCTTTGAAAGGCAGCAAAGGCACCAGAAGAGTGGCTGTGAAGCGAACAGCAACAGTACCGTACCGTACCAATTCCAACGGAACACCTCTAGTATTCCTCGAACTGGGTCATGTTACAGTTAATTCGCTCACAGTAAGGAAATCGTAGCTTGACACGTGCCAAACTGCACTCAGGGCCATTGAAATCTTGCAAATCGAGGATCAGGCATCCGCCGTCACCTGGGATCTAGCCTAACCAGATAGGGATACACGCGAGATCTGAATCAACATCCAGATCAACCTGCCATTGTACTATGTGGGTTACGGTACGACAAAACAACTAAAACCTATGCAGTACATGTAGCAGTATGAACGTTTGAGTTGTCTAAAACACACAAAAACATGGATTTTTCCAAAACCGGTTGGATTACTTCCACATTTAGGTAATTTGATGATTCAGATTGTTTTCTAAAGCGTTCCACGATAATTTGATAGACTATCTAGTGTTTGGTCTGGAGTTGGAGTTGGAATTGAGGCATCATGCTAAGAGCAGGGCATAGCATAAGCTAAAAAAAATTTTTTTTTTCCAACAACTTTTCATAATATCTTAGATAATCAAAAAAAAAATAAAATATTATATGATGATCAACAATGAAAGAAAGGTCCGTCCAGGATACAATGAGTGATACTAAAATCTTTTCCAACGGGTCATAGATCCTTTGGAACAGTTCAGATTTTGTCAAACATTAATCCTGTCTGACTTGCTTGTGTGTTGTGTTGTGGAACAAAAACACCTCCTCTTTCTCTCTTTCTCTCTTTTCTCTCCCCCTGGTGTTTGACACTTTTCAATCAAATCAACTAAAAATAACTAGACTAATGCTTATGACACCCCCCAACCAACCAACTAACCAACCCGGCCGGACCAAGCCTCCCCCAGCCCCTGTTAATATATTTTAATATATTTTATAAACTACTTTCCTTTCTAATATTATGAAATGACTTGTACATTAAAAACAAGCCTGCCCTCCTTATTCTGACGGACACAGTTTTTTTACTTTTTGCATACTTTTTACACGAAACGGGAGTGCATAACCTTGAATATAGTAACTGTTATGTGTCAGTCACAAAAAGGAATAAAGGAGGCGAACCCCAGTAAACAATAGACATAATCTTTCTTTTTTACTTGACCTCTCCACCATTTGTAGTCTCTAGTCAAGGATATTCACACATACTTCAAAACACAGTTGCGCTCGACCTCCAAAAGTTTTGTGGACTTGCAAGAAACAAAAACGTCCCCCATGTTGATGCATTGCATGTCTACTTGTGATTGGATGCTGATCAGTTTGTAGTGTTTCTAGTGGTACGCCGCGACCGTTTGTTTCTTTTGAAACCAAAATACAGACAAGCATTTGCTTTTTGGTTGTTCATGCATATATGCATACAATAAAATAGAGAAGTTAAGGCTCTCTCACTCACTTTCACTCCCTTATTAACTCCTCAATGCTAAAGTGTCTAAGATCGCTTAATCTACAAAAGAAATACAGTCATTAAGCGAATCTCTCTCTCTGTCTCTCTATCCTTACCCCCCCAAAAAAAATAAATGGTAATCTTTTGATTTTTGATTTTTCTTTTTTCAGTGTCTTTTTTTTTTTTGCCAAAGTATATAAAGATACCCATATCTCCGGTAATATAAAGAGATTCCCAGATGTACATCTCATTGCCAATCTCTACTGTGTTATAAACCCAGATTCAATAAAGAAAACAGAAAATGAACGTTGTCAGTTATCCACCACCATCAGTTCACTATCCAAGTGGTTTTCCTCAACATCATCACCACTACTATAGTGTTCAACCAGCTCCAGTGCAACAAAACATTAGACTGCCATCGATTCAAGAGCTAATTCCTGATTCGGTTTTCCTAGCAGCTAGCAGCACTCAGCAACCACAACAGAATCAACAACCACAGTCGACGGCTTCGGCTTCAAAACGACCTCAACCTCCAAAACTAAATACATGGACAAATCAAGTCATGTCTCCACCTCTAAGTCAAGCTTCTTCTCCAGCTTCGGCTTCTCCAAATTCGGCTGCGCCTTCATCAATTCCTCCATTTCATCATCTACCAAGTCCTCCACAATCACACATGACTTTGACCACTACTAGTGTTCCACCTCCACCACCACAGTCACAGCCTGTTCATCATCCTCACTCCCATCCACATCCGCATCCGCATCCTCACCCTCATGTTGCTCACTACCACCAATCAAGTTATGAGCCTCCGGTGGCACCAAGAAACCCTGCAAAAAAGCGACGAGGAAATCTACCACGACCAGTAACTGATATTCTACGAAATTGGTTACATGATCATATCCAGCATCCATACCCAACAGAAGCTGAGAAGAATGATTTGATGCGAAGAACAGGCTTGACATTGAATCAAATCTCAAACTGGTTTATCAACGCTCGACGACGGCGTCTACCTGCATTACACAAAAATCGTGAGAAACAGCGAATGTATTCACAACATTAATTTTCTAATGAATCCAATGAATCCTACCTACCAAAAGAAACATCAGCTATTATTTATTAATCTTGTCAATAACAACAAAAGCGAAAGGGCTGGAACCTTTTTGAGAGAGATCGCACACTACATCCACCAAAGTAATACATACATACGAGGTTTTTTTTTTTATTATTCTTATTTTTATTATTGCAATTCCCGTATAGATAATGTACATAAAATTTGAAAAAAAAATATCTAGTGTTGTTCGATACAACATTTTTAAGGAATTACATTGTCATGAGCTGCTTGAGCCCATCTTTTACCGTATCCTCCTCGACCCGGATCATAATCATCTCGGAATTCATCTCGAACTTGACCTCCACTCATACCTCGTCCATATTGTCTACCTTCTGAAAATCCTGGATCCAAATCTACTCGAATCACTCGGTCATCAAGCTTGGTATGGTTTAAGTATCGTACACATTCGAGCGCTTCTTCATGGGTATGATATTCTACAAAGCAAAACCCACAAGGCGTCTTATTGAATCGATCCAACCCCATCACAATATGTTTAACTTCTCCGGCTTTTGTGAACAGTTCGTAAATCTGTTCTTCGGTGGTGAAAAACGATAAATTACCAACATAAAGGGTAGTTGTTGTCTTGACCTTGTCTAGATCATCTTGGCCCGCTTGAGATTTTCTCTGGAAAAACTATGTTAGTAACATCAATTGTACTCTCAGTCAATACTTACAGCTTGTCTTAGGATGTATGAACTTGGCCCGTCAGTCCGTTCGGTGGAATGCCTTGAAAACGCCAGTTCTGGTTCATCCATAGTTCTGTGTTTTGGGGTATGGTTGATGATGTCGGCACCAAATTTTTGTTGATGTTTTTTTTTTGGAATGGTCCCAAAAGTGCCTGCGCGCGACCTCCACAACCGTCTTCAACGGCGGCGCAGCAGTCAGAGGCGCGTGCGTACAGAACACAGAACAATAGAAAAGTGCGCCAAGTGGGACACCGTTCCACCCTTTAATACTCATGCAGCGAAAGCCCGGCCAACATTCGACTGTCGACTGTTTTTGCTTCTTTTTTAAAAAAGAAGAACACCACCGGGAGGCGCACTGTCTTCTTTTTTGAAAAAAAGAAGCAAAAAACTGGAGTGGCCAGGCGCAGCCTGGCCGGTGGGGTTGTGACTCACGTGCTAGTCACGTGCGGCGGGCGGCGCGTTGGGAGTCACAAAATTTTTTCGACGAGGATCAGTACCTCATTTAAAAGCCCACGTTGTTATGCGGTGCTGGCGGGTCTGGAGGAGCGAGTAAAAAAAAAAACATTTTCCTCTCCCTGACTTTTTCTTCCTGACATTCTATCTATCAGTATCGATGGGAAACACGCCCTCTAAAAATGCTTCCTCTAATCCTTCTCTGACACAGGCCAATGATGCTTCTTCCGAAGAGTCGTCAGATGAGTCTGGTAGTAGTGGCTATATATGTAACCAACAGCAGTATCATGAGCATTATATTAAACAGCAACAACACCAACAGCGTTATCAGCAACGATTCACCAAAGCACCAGGGTCGCTGTCAAAGACGGCTACCATCCAAATCCCAAAGAGTCCTACTGTCAACGCGTCGAGCACAAGCAATTCAACCAGTCCGATAACGCCGTCGTCAAGCTTATCAACCCCGTCGACTGTTGATACCATGCTTTCATCGTCTTCATCATCCGTAGAATACGGAACAAACGCCACAGCCACTCCGAAACGCCGTCATAGCAGTCGTAAGGTCAAGGGAGCACCAAGCGGACTACCGATTAATGACTACATTGACCGTTTGCTGAGTGCCAAACCTTCGTCCAAAGAATTTTGCCTCGAGCCACAGGAGATTCGAAGTATCTGTGCAATCGCCTCGGGAGTTTTCCTCTCCCAGCCTGTACTGTTAGAATTAGGTACCCCAGTCAAGGTGGTAGGCGATGTTCACGGTCAATACGGAGACTTGATGAGAATATTCCAAACTTGCGGGTTGCCACCAAAGTCAAATTACTTGTTTTTGGGAGATTATGTCGATCGAGGTAAACAATCGTTAGAGACTATTTTGTTGCTATTTTGTCTTAAGATTAAGTTTCCTGAAAATGTATTTTTATTACGTGGTAACCACGAATGTGCCTCGGTCACCAAAGTTTACGGTTTCTATGACGAGTGCAAGCGACGCTGTAGCATCAAAATCTGGAAGACAATCGTTGATGTATTCAACACTTTGCCCATTGCAGCAACTATCGGTGGTAAGATCTTTTGTGTTCACGGAGGTTTGTCTCCAACTTTGAACTCCATGGATGATATTACCAATATTCAACGTCCAACCGATGTCCCAGACACTGGGTTATTATCTGATCTATTGTGGTCTGATCCAGATGCTGCTGTGCACAACTGGGGTGACAACGATAGAGGCGTATCTTATTGCTTTGGTAAAAGTGTTGTGGACAAATTTTGTAGGAAATTTGGATTTGATTTGATTGCACGAGGCCATATGGTCGTAGAAGATGGGTATGAATTTTTCAATCATCGAAAATTAGTTACTGTATTCAGTGCTCCAAATTATTGTGGCGAGTTCCAAAATTGGGGTGCTGTAATGTCTGTAAACAAGGATCTATTATGTTCGTTTGATTTGTTAAAACCATTGGACAATAATAATGGCGTAAAACGTGCAGTCAAGGTAGTACAAGAGGCGGTATATAAACGAGGGTCTCCTTGATAATACGTAACTATATTATTTATCTATTTTGTTGAATTATTTTTAAGAGGTCGGTGCGGCTCAGATTGCCCATTGAGATCTTAAGATCGATCTAAACTTTCGGCATCTCCACTACTTACTGCTCCCCGCCAATAATCCAATTGTTGTTGTTTTTTTGTTTTGTAATGTGCACGCATTTCAACTGTGCAGTTGGCACATACATAATTGGAGGTGCATTAACCCATATTTCTTTTAAATTAATAAACAAAATGTCTAGCATGCATCATGTATCCTGTTCAACGCCTGCACAGTGAGCCGTTGGATATGTGCTATAAAAAGCATAAACGCA
>PPJI03000017.1:0-220265 GCA_003707485.3 Blastobotrys proliferans
GGGGGGGGGGGGGGGGTAAAAATGGCGTTCCAGACCTTTTTGAAGAGAAACGAGTGCATCATTAGATAGAGTAATGTCTGTATATTTCAATTGTCAAATGTGTTTTGAGCTTTCTTTGGAAATCCAAGACTGTGGTTAGACAGCCTGTAGTCACTTTATTCTAATTGCCTACTGTTTTTTGCTTCCTTTTCTAAAAAAGAAGAAATCCACTGAAAGCTGTATACAGGGCAGTGTTTGGCTCGCTGGTTTGAGGGGGGGGGGGGGAATTTGGGCACTGGCACCAGGTGCTTCTTTAGGGAGTAAAAACGATGTTCCGTTTGTTTTTCAAGGAAAGGAAGGCTACATATGGAGAGCATGGTGCCCTTTTATTCATTGGTCGAATTTGTTTTGCATCTTCTTTGGGAAAAGTGTGCGGCTCACTGGGGGTAGCGTGCGGCTCAGCAGTGTGTAAATTCATGTTCTGGTTCTTTTTTGAAGAAAAAATGAACACCATTAGAAAGACTGATGTTTGTTGACCGCAATTGTGCACTGTTTTTTTTGCTTCTTCCTTAAAAAAAGAAGAAACCCACCGAAAGCGTAACTCTGGCACCATGCGAAGTGGGCCCCTTTGGGGTGTAAAAACGATGTTCTGGCAGTTTTTCCCGGGAACTGAGGACACGAATAGAAAACTCGAAGTGTCTTTATTACAATTGTCTACTGTTTTTTTCTTCTTTTTTTAAAAAAAGAAGAACACTCTCGAAAGCGTTACAAGCCCTGGGTTGGCAATTTGCCCGGGCAGCCCGCTCACAAGCAAACTATGTCTCTTCTGTCTCTCTGGTCCACGCTTGCCGAAAGTGGCTGCATATTAGTGTCACCGGGTCAGATTACGGCTGCCGGGCCGGCGTATTCTCTAGCACGCACAAGAGCAGCAGCAACAGCAGCGTGTGTGTGTGTGTGTGTGTGTGTGTGTGTGTGTGTGTGTGTGTGTGTGCCTCGTACCGTGGCGTGGCGTTGCGTTGCTTAAGACAACAACAGTAGACATCATTATCGGGCTTTATCTCCCCGCTGACGACGTACGTCGTTGTTCTCTCTATTTTCCCACATAGCCACGCACCAGGTACCAGACATTAAACAACAAGGTAGCAAACAAAAACAGATTTTTTTGCTCATTCACAACCAAGGACCAAGAACCACGCTCTAAGTATCGATAAGATAACAGACATTCTTGTAGCATAGCACGGGATAGTACAGCTAGCCAGCAAAACGCACACACATATTTACGAAAACAAACATGACTATCGAAAGTCTGGGGTAAGTTGATGACGGTGACGATGATTATGATGATCCATCGATCATTTTGCTAACACTAAGAAACATACAGTTCTTCGGAGATTAGACCCATCGTATTTCCCAACTATTCTTATTATCCGGCTACTATCACAATAAAGCATTGGCAACTGCGGGATTTGGTTTGTACATCAGGCGTTAATGATGAGATCATATACCCTTGTGATAATGCGATTCATTCGTTGGATTTACAGAGTAGTAAAAACACCGTTGTGACTAACATGGAATTTGAACCACGATGCTTGCAAGCCACACAAGATCTAATTGCAGGAGGAGGTGTTCATGATTGTCGAACAACCACAAGTGGGGCCAATGGAAGTCAAAGAGGGTTGTTTGCAGTGATGAATCGTAATACTGGTGAACAATGCACTGGAGACTTGGGAGATTATATTAATAATGCAGTGACATTGTACGACGAAGGTTCCAAGGCGATCATTTGTAATAACGACTATTCATTATACTTTGTTGATATTAATAATAGTGGATTTACCAAAGTTAATAGTATGAAATTGACGTCTCCTCTGAATCATGCGACGATATCACCAGACAAAAAGACTGTAATTGCATGTGGTGATACGAGCCAGGTGATGGTGCTTAATAACCAAGACAATTCAAGCTCCAATTGGAAACTCCAACAAGCGTTCAATTCTGGCTCGGATTTAGGATTCTCAGCAGCGTTTCATCCCTCTGGTATGACGTTTGGGGTGGCTTTTCAAGACGGCATGGCTCGTTTATACGATATTAGAAAGATTGGCAAGCCGCTAACGGAAATCAAATCATCAAGACCAATCGAGCTTATGGGGGCCTTCAGATGTATGAAGTTTTGCACAGGGCCCGAAGACTTGCTATTTTTAAGCGAGCAGATGCATCGAGTCCATATCATCGACTTGCGAGACTTTGAGAACCACCAGATTGTAAACGTACCTAATGACCTTGGAGGGGAGGCGTCATCTGCATCTGCATCTGCAGACACATCCAATGTTGTACAATCTTATCAGCAAGTTATCGACAATCCTTCGCTGCCTTCGAGGAATTACCACTCGCACTCGCGACAGCAGCTGCCAGTATCAATGCAGCGATTCAGCCGGTACAACAACCACACCAACTCGCAGGGCGACAATGGTATCTCGGGGGTTACCTGGAGCGATTACGATGGTGGAAGTTTGGTGGTAGGCACGGACTCAGGAATCGGAGTATGGAAGGTGGATGGGTGGCTCAGGAGGACCTTTCCAATGTACAACATGCGTTAGGCGCTGTTCTAGTAGTAGTAGTTGCATTACATATTTATTGAAGCTAAGTTATTATTCGTCTCGATTGAAGGCGCCGCAGTCACCGTTTTGAAAAAAGAAGCAAAAAACGGTGCCTGCGGCGCATACTACCATCGTGTACTGTTTTTTTGCTTCACCGGGAGGGATAATGCCTTCTTTTTTTAAGAAAAGAAGCAGAAAACAGTACACGAGGGGCCCCACAGCCGGGCTAATGGATGGTGCCGTTGAACCGTGCGGCTCACCTAGCATCGACTGTTTTTTGCTTCTTTTTTTAAAAAAAGAAGAACCCACCCCGGCTGGTTACTCACTGTGTCTGTGATGGAAAACATTTATCCGACGAACCGCTCGAATGCATGTGCTATGCACGACAAGTGCGGGGGCCCATGATTTGCCGGACGGTTCACCTCCTTAAGGAAAAGTCTCGTTGTGGCGAAAGGCGAATATTACTCCTTTTAGTTAATACTACAGACGCTATGGACAGTGGACGGATTAATTGGCCTCCCGGACGACGGTATCAATGGCCTTGGCCACATACGCGACGTTGTTTTCGTTCAGACCAGCCATGGAGATTCGGCCGTTTCTGGACATGTAGACGTGGAACTCATTGACCATGCGGTCTACCTGGGTTGGAGACAGCCCAGTGAAGGAAAACATACCGATTTGGTCTGTGATGTGGTTCCATGTGCCTGGTGTGTTCAGCGATTCCAAGTTAGATCGTAGAGCATCTCGCATTGAGATGATTCGCTGTGACATAGTCTGTAGATCGTTCATCCAATCCTGGAACAAGTCTGGGTTGTTTAGGGTTCTAGCAACAATTCGAGCACCGTAGGCCGGAGGATTAGAAATCTCTGATCGTTGCAGCTGGGCCAATTGTGACTGAACGGCGTTCTTAGCATCACTGGTGCCCAAAACAAAGTGTAAACAACCAGCTCGCTGGCCATACAAGCCAAAGTTCTTTGCAAACGACTGGCATACTAGCATTTCAAAGCCCTGTTCTGCGAAATATCGAACGGCCCATGCGTCCTTGGTCAAGTCGCCAGATGCGAATCCCTGGTAAGCCGAGTCAAAGAATGGGAACAATTGGTTCTCCTTGACCACCTGGGCAATTTGCTTCCACTGGTCTTGAGTTGGATCTACACCAGTTGGATTGTGAGCACAGGCGTGCAACAACACAATGTCGCCTGGCTGGGCCTGCTTCAGCGTGGTGATCATACCCTCAAAGTTCAATCCACGGGTGTTTGCATCCCAGTATGGATATGTTTTACAGGTCAAGCCAACATTGGTGAAGATGGCCTTGTGGTTGGCCCATGTTGGGTCCGAAATATAAATAGTTTTGGAGCTCTTGTGCCATCGACTCAAGAATAACGAACCCAAGTGATTTGCACCTGTGCCGGAAATGGTTTGCACTGAGGCCACATGGTCATTTGCCAGACGTGAACTCTGTTCACCTAACACTACCTTGGCAGCTGCCGAGGTGAAATCTTTCAGACCTGTGATAGGAAGATATTCATGGTCGATTGTTGGATCTGCCGAAATCATTCCATCCACTTTCTTCACCACTGGTAATACCCATGGTTTGCCAGTGTTGTCTCTATAAGCACCAATACTCAAGTCGACCTTTTTGTCGAATGTGTCTTCTTTGTATCGTGCCACTAACGAAAAAAGTGGGTCACTTGGGGCCTCTGGAACATCAAAGATGGATGCTGCTGTCATTTTTTATGCTATTTTGTTTTGTTGTATAGCCAGAATTAAGGATTTTTCACTATTTATATATATGAACAAGAAGAGTCACGGCTATACCAAGAGAGATTTCGGACCGGCATAATGCACGAATACCCCACTAGAAAAGGCTCTAAAGCTGCAGCGAGAATCATGCCATATTCTCCCAAATCCTCCGAGGTGACGTCTTTCGCTCCGGTGGATCGGTATAAAGTAAGCAGACCCAGTCTAGATCAAGTCTAATTGGCTCAAAAAAATAAAACTAAAAAGCCTCACCATCCGGAATCGAATCCGCGATTCCGCGGCATGGCGGCGGTTCCTTTTGCTCCTTAAGGAAATAGCGGGGGCCCGGCTGGAGGAATGGGGGAATGGATGGACTTATACGAAACATGGGGGCCGCATTGGCACATTACCCTTGGGGGAAGTAACCCTATGCTTATTACATGTCGATACATTTTCATTATCCAACTATCACGAGCGGTCGGTCGGAGCGACGACAACTATAGGATTACAAATGGGCCTGGACGCTTGTATTATAAATGAATATGTACTTTATTGTTGCTCTTGAAGCTGCTCCTTCTCCTGTTGCCACTCTGTGGCGTCATAGATCTTGGATTCGACGGCTAGAACGCCACACTCGTCAAACTGTTGCACCACCTGTTCAGCTTCTGGAACAGACATGTTTGCCAGCACCTTATTAATCTCATCGAGTTTGCAGGTCTGGATCGCATCTCGAAGCTCCTTGCTGAAGGATTCAAAGATTTTGTACCCTTCAGGGTCGGATGCTTGATCAGGAACTCGAACCACGATTTCAGTGTCTGGATCTACAGCGTGTAATTGGATCTGCTCTTCAGGCTCTTGGGCCTGGTGTTGTCGTTCTTGAGCAATCACCTTGCATCTCTCGATAATGTGGTTGACTACCAGATCAACATCCTTTTGCAGTGCGTCCAGAACTGGCGAGTTTGAGGCTGAAGCTTTTGCGAAAAACATTCGCATGCCATCGGGTCCTAAAGTGAGACAATACTCCACCAGTTTCGCACTGTACACGGTATTTTTCATCTTTTCAGTCTGCCCCGATAATTGCTGCTCAAAGGCCTCCATCAGCATGGCGTCCTTTTGTTTCTCATTCAGTAGGTTAGGGTGATGGGTGAGAAATGAGTAATACTTTTGTAAATCGCCTTTCTTGATCTCCAGAAACTGGGCAGCTTCTGGGGATAATTGGTCCACATCCACCTGGTTGTCGCTTTGATTTGAAGCACTAGCACTGGTGCTGCCCGGACTGTTGAGTGTTTCGACCGTAGTAGCAGTAGCAGTAGCAGTAGTAGCGCTAGTAGTTTTTTTGGTGCCTGCAGAAGCAGAGGAGCTTTCTTCTGCTTTAGCCTTGTTGACGATAGTAGAGTCGAATCCCGTGTGAATATCTTCACTGAGAATGTGACGACTTCGCTCTTCCAAAAGGTCTTCGTACTGTTTCTCCTGACCTGCGATAATTTCTCGTAGCTTTTCTTGATGATCCTTCAATTTTTCGACAATCACTCCCGAGGTGGTGTTTCCTTTTTGTTCCTCAAGGATCTTGTCCATCAATGCTTTGACCATGTCGTTGTAAGTAGGTGCATTATCAAGGTTGATTTCGCTTTCAGGGTGCTTTTTGGACTCAACTCCCCGTTCGCTGATGGCCACCACTTTGTCGACGTCTGTTAGGTCACTTTCTCCAGAATCAATGACCTTTTGTATTCGCTCGATCAAGTCATTATTCATTTCTAGTGAAATCTCCAGCTGCTTGATGTTGTGTTTCATCTCATCTCGTTGCTGATGGATCTGTCGCTGCTTCATTCGAATAAACGATTTCTTGTCAACATTTGGATGCACTTCAACGTCACTATCGTCTGACAGTTCCAGTTTATCCCATTTGCTGTAATCAATCACCATGCTTGTTCGTTTATCCTGGTGGGTTTGTTGGATAGGAGGTTAGGGTTTCGAAGTTGTTGGAACCTTTTCGATGCCACCAGAAAGAAGATGATCGTGTTTGCTTATGCCTACGCACCCGCTTATGCTTACGCGTGCATTACAGTCATCATGTGATCTATATGCTATGAATCACATGATTGATGATGAGTAAGAATGAGAATTATGAGGAAGCCAAGCCAAGTCGAAAATGTTCACCGCGCAGGGCGCCGCCACTGTTTTGTTTGATCTATAATAATTTCTGATTAATTTGATTTCAAAGATTCCCTCTACACAACCATACTATCATTGCAGCTCAGCAACATGTCTACAGATACAAATGGTACTTCCGCAGAAGATATAACTGCTTTGGATAGCAGAATCAAATCTTTTGTACCGGTTCATACCAGTCCAACTATTGCTTGTTGCCAATGTGGTCAACCGATGAGTTCTACAAATGGCATGGCAATGTGCCCGGATTGTATTAGATTGTCCGTAGATATCACCGAAGGGATTCAAAAGCAAGGTACTATTACGTTTTGTAAGAACTGCTTTCGTTTATTGATTCCTCCAAATATTTGGATTTTTGCCGAGAGAGAATCTCGAGAACTTATGGCTGCTTGTTTGAAGAGACTTCGAGGGCTGTCAAAGTTACGTTTAATGGATGCTCAATATATCTGGACTGAACCACATTCAAGAAGAACCAAGATTAAAGTGACGGTTCAAGGAGAAGCTGAGAAGTTTCAGAATACTTTGATTCAACAGAGTTTTGTAGTAGAGTTTTATGAAGCTTCAGGACAATGTCCTGATTGTGCCAAATCGTTCACTGCAAATACTTGGAGAGCGGGTATACAAATTCGACAAAAGGTGCAGCATAAAAAGACCTTTTATTGGTTAGAACAGCTGATCTTAAAGAGTAAGGCTCATAAAGATACCATCTCAATTGAAGAGAGTAGAGAAGGGTTGAATTTCTTTTATGGTCAAAGAAATCATGCAGAAAAAATGATTGAATTCCTGATGAGCGTAGTGCCTTGTAAATATAAAAAGTCTTCGGAATTAATCAGTCAGAATATTCATACAAGTGAAAAGAGCTATAAGTTTACGTATTCGGTTGAAATTGTACCGATTTGTAAAGAGGATTTGGTGGTGCTACCCAAAAAGATTGCTCGTTCTTTAGGGAGTATTAATCAATTGACGATATGCCATCGTCTTGGTAACACGGTCCACTTTTTGGATCCTGTGAACTTACAGACTGCAGAATTATCTGCAAGTAACTATTGGAAGTCTCCATTTGAATCACTTTCAACTGCCAAGGAATTGACAGAATTCATGATTTTAGACATAGAACCAGTGGGGATTGCCAATGATAAGTATGCATTAGCAGATGCTACAATAGCTAGAACATCTGATATGGGTAAGAATGATCAGACATATTATGTTCGAACACATTTAGGTGGTATTTTGCATGCTGGTGATTTAGCAATGGGTTATTTATTGACAAATGCAAACTATAATAATGATTTATGGGATACTCTTAATATGGATAAGGTACCTGATGTAATTCTGGTCAAGAAGAGTTATTCTGATAAACCAAGAAAGCGTACAAGAAATTGGAAATTGAAGCGTATGGCTAAAGAATACAATGATGTTGAAGCTCGAAAGACTGCATCTACACGACAAGGAAAGAGCAGTAATAACGCCGAACGAAACGCAAAGGATTATGAAGAGTTTATGAGAGAATTAGAGGAGGATCCTGAATTCCGATCTGAAGTCAATTTGTATAGAGTCGAAAATGAAGACGAAGATGTTGAGAATGCTGAGATTGATAGTGAGGATGAAGAATTGGAGATTGATCTGGATGAATTAAAGATTGATGAGGGGGATGAGGAAGAGGAAGAAGACGAGCTCGAGGATAAAGAGGAAGAACTGTCTGATCACTAAGTACCTATGTAATGTCGTTAATACTGTTTTTTGCTTCTTTTTTTGAAAAAAGAAGAATATAAGATAGAAAAGGCGCACTTCGTGCGGCTCATTGGGACATGATCCGGTGCGGCAAAATTTGTTCCGTTGCGGTAAATTTTTGCCTAAATTTTTTTTTTTTTCAACATAGACCTTATAGCATATCATGGAATCGTTCATAGATACGCTGGCAAACAAGCCTCAGGACTTGTTATTGCCGAATGAAGGATTTCAGAAAGTTGCATTGAACCAAGTAAAAAAGTCATTCGACCCTATTGCCAAGTCTTACTCAATTTTTGACCAAGTACATGTAGATGGGTTGGATGCAGAACAAGTTTGGGCACAAGCTCAAATGGTAGTAGATGGAGTGGTTAAGCGGTTACTAGGTGAAGATATTCCAAGTCTAGCTGGAAGCAAGAGAAGTGCAGATGAGATGGAGAGCGATGATGAAGACGACGAGCTTGACTTTGATGATCGAGTTCAGTATGAAGATGAAGACGACGACGATGAGAATATGTTAGCAAATGGCAGACTGGATGTCGATAGTGACTCTGAAGAAGAGGATGATGAGGGCGAAAGTCAGGTTGATGATTATGAAGAAACCGACTCTGAAGAAGATGGAGAAGAGGCAGCACTGGGGGATTCTAACGCTGACAACTTTTACAATAAGGACGACTTCACCCAGCAGATTCTGGCGATGGAGGATGATAATTTTGGTGCTGAGGATGAGGAGGTGGACATGTTTGGTGATGTCGAGGATGAAGAAGATAGCGATGCGGAAAATGCCAAATACAGCGAATTCTTTGATCCTGTTTCCAAAAAGTCAAAGTCCAAGACCAAGAGCAAGTCTAAGCGAGCGGTACCCGAGGCCAAAGAGGACGATGAAGAAGATTTTGAAGGTCTTGGTTTGGAAGCTACCGATGGCAATGTAGAGGATGCGATGGAGTCGGCCAGACGGGATTTGTTTGCTGAGTCTGAAGACGAGGATGATGGCGAGGGTGCCAATGGAGAGAATCTGTCAACGTTTGAAAAGCAGCAGCAAGAAATCATGAAGCAGATCCAAGATTTGGAAGAGGAGAATGTGGCGGAAAAGCATTGGGCAGTTAAGGGTGAGATCAAGAAGGCTGATCGTCCAAAGGACTCTTTGATATATGAAAACTTGGACTTTGAGCGGTCTAGCAAACCTGTGCCTGTTATCACACAAGAAGTTACAGAATCGCTAGAAGATATGATCCGGCGACGAATTAAGAACGAACAATTTGACGATATACCACGACGACTACCCGGATCAGTTGCCCAATTCAAGCGAAGGGACGACGTTGAGGTACAAGAGACCAAATCGCAGAAGAGTCTTGCTGAATTGTACGAAGACGACTACAGAAAACAGAACGATTCGTCGTATGTTGACGAAAAGCAAACAGAGATGGACGAGCAACACAAGGAGATTGTTGATCTTTTCAACTCTGTGTCTCATAAACTCGATGCATTGTGTTCGTGGAACTTTACTCCGAAACAGCCAAAGCCTACATTATCTATTCGATCCAACGCAGCGTCCATTTCGATGGAGGATGCCCAACCGTCTGCTGCCACCTCTGCATCCATGCTTGCACCACAAGAAGTGTACAAACCTACTGCATCAGATTCCAAGAGAGAGGTCATTGGCCGTGATAACATGCCTGTAGCAAAGGCAGAAATGTCACGAGAAGAGCGTAAGAGGCAACGGAAGCGAAATAAGGCTAAGCGCTCCAAACAAGCCGAACAGCAGCATGACAAGCTTCGGTCACAAGCCGCGTCCAAGAAGGGCGGCCGAGCAGATGTTATCCAGACCCTCAAACAGGGCAATGTCACGGTCATTGGCAAGCAGGGCGAGAAGCGCGACATCCAGGGCAATCTACGCAAGGACAAGCGTCCGGCCACGTCCAGCGGCTTCAAGCTGTAGTGCTGTAGTAGTAATAGTAGTAGTAGCAATAGAACTTACCATTGTAACCAGCCATCTACTGTTTTTGCTTCTTTTTTAAAAGAGAAGAACACCACGTAACAAAAAAGAACCCAAACCTCAATAGATTATTATCCATTTAATGTAACCAGAGAGACCACACACACACTATATCGTATGTATGTACGTATGTGATAATTACGTAAAAATTGCCCTATGTCTCTATAAATATATATAGATTTCCTTCTCCCTTAGTTCCCTGATTTCCCTAGTCGTTCTCTTTCTCACCCTACTTTTGTACATAGACAAATCCACACACCAAAACGAGAGATGAGGAACAACGCCGCACGGCTTATCAACAGAACAGTGCCACGTGATCTACACGTGACTCACCAACCCCCACTACTTCGCCCTGCAATTGCGGCCACCATGAGAAACGTTTCCACATCGTTTGTCGTCGACAATCGACCATGATCAGAGCCTTATCGTGCTCCTGCTTCTCTTCTCGTGGCCATCTCCATGCTTGATTATCTTGTCGACGTTATGCGCACGCTAGAGGAAATTCCCAACAATTTTCAGTTTTCGCTTGGAGGTGTAGAGCTCCGGTTCCGGCCGAGAGACCTGAGAAATTCCTGGCTACGAATTTTTTTTGTACCTTTCACCATCGTTTCGTTCATTCATTCATTGTAATTGAGAACCGGCCTCTGCGGGAAATATTTTGTTTAAAAGAGTACAATAGGTAATAATGAATGCGCTGTTGGTTAAAGCAGTTATTGCGTCCTCTAGATCTGCTACAAGCAGAGTTCTAGCTCGAAGAGGTAAGTCGGAATGGTAAAGCGGTATTACTAACGATGCTTTGAACGATAGCTCTCTCAACTACTAGAAGCCAATTGGAAGCCTCAGTATTCAAAATGCCAGCCATGAGTCCTACAATGACTGAAGGTGGTATCGTTGACTGGAAATTCAAAGAAGGTATGTGTGGAGATTTAGGGCCATGAAACTATGGCTCGGTGTTGTCCGTGGTAGGCTAACAAATTGAATTTTTTTTGTAGGAGATTCATTCAATACTGGTGATGTCTTGCTTGAAATTGAAACTGATAAAGCTCAGATCGACGTTGAAGCTCAGGATGATGGTATTTTGGCAAAGATCTACTGCCAGAACGGTGCAAAGAATATCCAAGTTGGCGATGGCATTGCAATTCTAGCTGAACCTGGTGATGATTTGGCTAGTTTAGAAATCCCATCTGCAGATTCCGTCAAGGCTTCTTCTGGAGCAGCAGCTGAGGCTCCAAAGGAAGAAGCAGCTCCAGAAGCTCCAAAGGAAGAATCATCAGCTCCAGCCAAAAAGTCTTCATCCAGCGTTCAAAGCTCCAGCGGTAAAGCCAACCCAGACTTGTCATTTGCCCCGTCAGTGCAGGGTCTGTTGCATGCCAATGGCATATCTAAAGAAGATGCACTATCCAAGATTCCAGCAAGTGGTCCAAATGGTCGATTGTTGAAGGGTGACATTTTGGCATATCTTGGAAAGATTTCTCAGGAGTCTGTAGACATTGTCAGTGACAGCATTAAGAAACTACAACACCTGGACCTGTCCAACATTAAGATCAAGCAACCAGAACCAGAATCGCAGTCGGCAGAAAAGTCTGCTGAAAGAGCCGCAGAGCAGCCAAAGCCAGCAAAGAAAGAACCTGTAGTATTGCGAAACACCATCAGTCTAACTGACATCAACTTGTTAAAGGCAACTGCTGAAGCCACCTACAACTCATCAATTCCAGTCGAAACTTTGGTAAACAAGGCCAGCAAGTTGGCATCCAAAGACATTCCTTCACTTTCCAAGCCAAAGCCTTCAGTACTATACGACCCAGTGTTTGAAGACCTTGTCACTCCTTCCTCACGACAAGCTCCATTCACGGTTGAATTTTCCTATACCTCTTCATCTTTTGCATCTCAAGCTCAACCATCAGATATTTATGACATTTTAGGGTCATCTAGAAAGCCGGTGACTGCTCCTCGAGGCGCTGCCAACAGCGGAAGCCCTCAACTAGTCAATGTATCAGTCAAAGTTAACGAAAAGGTCCCAGGCAGCACCAAGAAGGCCCAATTGTTCATGGATCGACTCGGCTACTACTTGACTGAAGGCAAGGGCGAACTGATCGTGTAGAAAAAAACTCTAATATAATATGTACAACTAAAGTGTTCTTCTTTTTAAAAAAAGAAGCAAAAACAGTCACACTAGCTTACTTGTCGCTAATGGACTTGTTCGAGTTAGAATCGTTCTTATCACCGTCGTCAATCTGTTTGTCTCCACTGGTTCGTCCGGACAGCTTCTTAGCATCCTCCTTCATCATGTCGCCAATCACCTTGACTCTCCAGGCTGGACCCAATTGGCGTCTGTATTCTGCCTTTTGCTTCTGGGCTTGGTTATGTTGAATCATCAACACATCGTCATATGAAAGACCCTTTTCTGCAAACTCAACGGTTTCCTTACCGAAAAGCACATCATATACTCGTCCATCACCCCAGAACCATCCCTTACGATCAACTACCCATGGCAACAGCTTGCCCTTCTCGAACAAGAAGAAGAAGAATGACGATTTCTGTGCAGTGCCATAAAACCCTGCGCCAGTCCACACCTTGGCTTTCTTACCAATAGATAGATTCTCCAGTGGTACAGTAATCACAGGTGATTTGCTACCAGGAATCCATGGATGAGTTACAAGCCGAATAAACTCCTTCTCACCCGGTAGATATTCAATTCTTCGCACCAATCGAGTAGGGAAAATTGCAAATGTCAAGGCACATGTCAAATATACTGCTGACATTCCTGCAACCATTGCAACTCTTCCAGCAGTCTTCATGCCGTTATGAACTGTTGGTAAATCTTGCTCATTCTCATCATGCAGTTCCTTAATCCCTTTCCAAGCTCGATCCAAAAGATCAAACAGATTATACGATGCTACAAATGCCAATGCTCCACATGCCATGAAATATAATCGGTGGGACTCTGCCATATATATCAACTCTGGTGACTTGTATCGATACAAAATATCCATCAGTCCTTTGAATGATAGCGAATCACTAACTCTAGGTGTAGACTTTGGAATTAATGTAGGTGCTAGGTCTTTGTGGAATGGAAACTTTGGAATTCTAGACTTCCAGTCGTTTGATTGCAAGTTCTTATCCCCAACACTCTTCGGTAAACTTGAGTTCCATCTCCTTGCCACTTGTCTAAATGGCGACAAAAAGGACCGTTGGCCACTCTGCCTAGCTGCCGCAGTGAAAGCCGTGAACATCGTTGATCAATAGTGAAAAAAAAATTTGATGATGGTGAAAAATGTCGGGTCCCGAACATGTTTGGTGATGCGATAATTAATCTATTGGGATATCGCGATATAGCACAACGTACATAACAACACGACTATAACTTTACAAAAGCTTTAGCGCTAGATAGTAGTAACGTCCCCACTTGTGCTGAAAGGATTTCTATTAGTATATACAGGTATCACACTAATGATAACGACGACAACCAGCAGTGATTCCAGGGCGCCTAGAACAAAACGTGATGAGAACCCTGACTACATCGCATTAGAGTCAGCGCTAGCGCTGCTCAAGACACAACAGAAACAGGCTGAACAGGACATTGTAACACTCCAGAAATTGAAGACAGAGGCGTTGAAAGATGTCACACAGTTCCAAGATGAGTTGATTAAAAGAGGAACATTAGACGCGCCAAAGCCACAGACAATAGTAGAACCGCCGAAGGTGTCCCTTTCGAAGTACAAGTACAAGTACGACTACTAGAGGCCATTTTAGGGATTTTAGGGATTGTCGTTACCATTACCATGCATCTTACGGTATTCGTCAATGACTCGTTGACGCTCTTCTTCTAGAATTGCACGACGCGCCATGGATCCTGCCGACTTTGGTACATTATTCATCATTCGCTTGGTAATCTTGAGCTCAGGAGGACGATCTGCAACCTCGTTGAACTTGGTCTTTTCCCTCTTGGCCTCGAGCTTAGCCCAAGGGTCTGGAGATGTGTCTCGTTCAAACACATGGTCGAGCTCTTCTTCCTCACTGTCCTCTCCACTCTTTCGACCTCGTTTTTTGTTTACTCTGTTGGCATGCTCTTGGGCTAGTCGTTCCGCCTTTTCCTTTTGCTTTCTTCTTCGTTTTTCGGCCTTTGGATCATCGCTACCACCCTTAGCTCTGACCAGAGGGAGTGCTTCATCAACTCGCCGCACGAAGTCAGACATCTTTTCACCAGGCTTGAGCTTCAAATCTGGTTTAGCAGGTGCCTTTTTCTGCTGGTTTGCGTGAGTTTTGGCCTCCAGTTTTTGCAGCTTTTTCTGTTTCTTGCGTTCTTCCTGGAGTTTGGCGTGCTGTAGCATGGTTGCCCAGCCTCTAGGAGCTGCTCCTCCTTCTGCTTCATTGTCAAACTTGGACTTCTTGCGCTTGTTTTTGTTTACGAGCTCGTTAGGTGCCAGATCGTGGTCCACCTCTTTTCGTTTCAGCACGTTTCTGGGCTTCTTTCGCGGCATGTTGGTGTGATGATGGAGGAACACAAAATTTTCCGACCATGACGGACGTAAGTAACATTGGGGGGTAGGGTCTTCTTTTTTTCAAAAAAAGAAGCAAAAAAAACGCCGAATGATGGGAATGGAGCTTTCTGGTAAGCAAAAGACTGTTTTTGCTTATTTTTTAAAAAAGAAGAAAGCCACCTTGTGCAACTTACACTAATGAGCCGCACTGCACCGCACAGTTTTTAAACACAGGCCGCGCCGCGCAATCGTGGAAATTTTTTTTACATCTCATCAACACACTCTCTAATCATCATGGTGAAACGGGCTAGAGGTAAGGCAGCAAAGCAGTTGCAAAAAAAGGCAGCTGAAATCCAGGCCGAAGAATCAAACCTAAAAAGCTCAGGTTGGGGTGCTCTGGGGTCCGATGTGGAAGATCCAGAGTTGTTCAGTGGTGATAACGACTCTGAAGAAGAACAAGACTACGAAAGTCGGCCTAGAAAGTTTCAAATTCAAGGCGATGACGATGTAGAACGACTGCCAGTTATTGCAGGAGGTAAAATTCAGAGAGTTGTTGAAAAGGGGGCCAAGAAGAAAGAGCAGGAACAATCATCGGATGAAGAAGAAGAGCCTGAAGCCGAGCAAGCTCAGCAGGAGGGCGATAGTCAAGATGAAGAAGCATACGATAGTGATGAGGAAGAACAAGTTGATCAGAAAACTGAGAAAGATAAAATCAATGATGCTAAAGAGCGAATTGCTGAACTGGCAGAAATGTTGGCAGAAGATCCTGAAGAGAATGTGAACAAGCTACGGGAGATCAGAGAATTCATTAGTAGATCGCGATTGTTCCGGATTAAGAGACTGGCAGTGTTGGCATTGGTTCAGATATTTAAGGATATCATTCCATCTTATAGAATCAGTCCATTGACCGACGCTCAGCAGCGAGAAAAGGTATCTAAGGAAGTAAAGAAATTACGGTCTTTTGAACAGACGTTATTGATGAATTACAAGGAGTATATTGCACAGCTTCAGAAATTCAGCAAGAAAGGTCGAAATACCGAACCTGGGTCGGTGCGATATATTTTGGCATCAACTGCAATCACTGCTTCATGTGAACTTTTGGAAAACATACCCCATTTCAATTTCAGAAACGATTTAGTTGGTATTATCGTGGATAAAGTAAGCAGCAAGAAACTGGATAAGCCTTATGAAAGGTGCATAACAACAATCGAGCATGTATTTAAAGAAGATGAAGAAGGTCAGGTCAGTTTTGAACTAGTACGACTTTTGTCCAAAATGATCAAAGCCCGGCGATATAAAGTAGATCCAGCATTGATTCAGACTTTTTTGCATTTGCGTTTGCTTACCGAACTTGCAGCAAGAGCTGATCTAGAACGAGTTCAGAAAGAGAAGCCTGAAGCACCAAAGATCAAGAAGAAGGATAGAATCCCATTATCCAAGAAGCAGAAGAAGATCCGTAAAGAGGAAAAGGCAATTGAAGAAGAAATGAGAAAAGCTGAGACTGCTGTGAGTGCAGAAGAGCGTGAACGGTTACAGGGCCAAGCATTGAAATTGGTATTTGTATTATATTTTAACATTCTTAAGGAAAGAGTTACGCCGCTAATGGGCAACACTTTGGAGGGCCTAGCAAAGTTCGCCCATTTGGTGAATGCGGACTTATTTGGGGATTTGCTAGAAGTTTTACGAGAGTTAATTCTTGAGCGACAAAAAGTGCAGGTTGAAGGAGGAAGTTTGCAGTTTAAGGAATCTGCTACTCGAGAAGCTATGCTGTGTATAGTGACAGCATTTGCATTGCTAACAGGGCAAGATGCCGGAGAGTCCATGAATTTGGATTTATCGTTTTTTATTAACCACTTTTATTCTGCATTGTATGCGCTTGCATTGAATCCAGACATTGAATTTAATCACAAAACACTACGACTTGAGGACCCAACTGATGAGTCTGCACGAATTAGAAGAAAGGTAAATATTTCCACTGAGACTGAAATGATGGTTCGTTCGTTTGAGAATATATTTTTCAAGCAGAAGGGAGTTGGTAAGATCAGAGCAGAGGCGTTTGCTAAACGGTTGGCCACTTCCATGCTGCACTTGCCCGAAAAGTCGGTTATTGCGTCGCTCAAAATCCTGGATAAGATGAACAAGAAGTACGCAGCAATGCCAGGAATGTATTTTACAGATGATAGAGTTGTCAATGGTACATACCATCCTGAGGTGGATGTTCCAGAGCAAAGCAACCCAGAAGCTGCGACAATTTGGGAAACTATGATACTTGAGAACCATTTCGACCCTAAGATTAGAATAGCGGCTAAGGGAGTGCTGAGGGGAGTCAATAGCGCTCGGAAGTAGTTAATACAGACGATTGATGTCACGTAGCACCGCTTTTTATCCAGAAAAAGAAGCCATTATTCCTCCCGGGGGGTGTTCTTTTTTAAAAAAGAAGCAAAAACAGTAGAAAACAGGGGTGAGCCCCATCACGGGTCGGAGATCCGTTTCGGCGTATTCGTCTCCCGACGCGAATTTTCGCGAAGAGATCGCACGCAGATTTGATTCCACAACTCAAAATGAAATCTCCAGAGGACGATGATGAGGATTTGTGGGAATTCGAGTACAACCGAGACGAGTCGTCTGATGAAGAGGTGGAAAAGACTCCACGGAGGACACGGAGAACTGCCAAACCTGAGAGATTCGTGACCCAAGCAACTCGATTGGAGGATAATGTGACTTTGAAATTGGGTGACAGCATCAAGATGCATTGCGAACGAAACAAAGATGCCAACATTGCAATTATCTGCGAATTCAAAATGTCGGACGACAGAGACTGCATGAGAGCCAAGATAGTGTGGATGATGCGACCAGAGGATGTGAACCTAAGGGGGAATTCCCCACGAGAGTTGTATGCTACCTTCTATACAGATTGGACAGATCTGAACGCCATTGATGGGAAATGCCAATTGGTTAGCAAACGCAAATTTGACGAATTATACAACAACACTGCATTGAAAATGAGAAAGGGCACAAAGAAGACCCCGTTGAATGTGCCTGAATTTCAGGATATTTATTATTGTGCCAGGGCCGTAGAACAGCGATTCAAGCAAGTGGAGAAGATCGACTTTGACAAATTGTACAGAGGAGTGAACACTCCTATGGACAAATATGTGGAGACTGTAGCTGAAGTTGTTGGCAGAATATCTGCGGCATCTGTGGCTCCAAAGACTCCGCAGAAAAACAAGAAACGCAAAACAATGGTTGAAGCCAACTCAGTTTTAGACGACAGTGATGCCGATATGAACTATAGTGGTGGTGATAGCAGCAGTAGTGATGATGAGCCGGAATACGATGAGGAGGACGAGCAATTGGAACGGCTGAAGCGAAGGAAACTGGCAAACAAGATGGGCAGCCTGACCCCTTCACCGAGGAAGAAGAACCAGGTCTCTACTACTCCTTCTTTGCCATCTCGAATCAAGAATATTACAAATCAAGAGCCATCCAGTCCGTACAAGCAAGCGCAACAGACGCTACATGTGGCGGCGGTGCCCGATTCGTTGCCCTGCCGAGAGGAGGAGTTTTCACAGATATACATGGCAATTGAAGGTGCTATTCACTCTGGCAGTGGCAGTACTGTGTATGTAAGCGGGATTCCAGGGACCGGTAAAACGGCCACCGTGAGGGAAGTAGTCAATGGCTTGAGAGCGCAGGTTGATAATGGCGAATTGCCTGATTTTCAATTCGTGGAGATCAACGGCATGAAAGTGATCAATCCGCAGGATGCTTATGTGATCTTATGGAACAACATGACCAAAACCAAAAACAAGTCAATATCTGCCCAGGCAGCAGCCAAGTCGTTGGAACGGGAATTCAACACCCCAAGTCCAAGACGGACCCCAATTGTCGTGCTGATGGACGAATTGGATCAGCTGGTGACAAGGAACCAGTCGGTCATGTACAACTTTTTCAACTGGCCCACCTTGCAGCACTCGAGGTTGATTGTAGTGGCCGTTGCGAACACAATGGACTTGCCAGAACGAACACTGAGCAACAAGATTTCGTCCAGACTGGGGTTGACCCGTATCCAATTCGCTACATATACTGCACAGCAGCTGGAGACCATCATCAAGTCACGGCTTGAGGCCAACACAGTCATGTCGGAACGGTCCATCAAGTTTGCATCCAGAGCATTGGCACGAGTTGGCGATGCCAGACGTGCATTGGACATCTGTCGGCGAGCAGTGGAATTGGCAGAATCAGACGAAGCCCAAGTGGACATTCCGCACATTAAGGCTGCCCAGAAAGAAATGACCGAAATGCCTATGGTACAGTATATCATGGGACTGAGCATTGCCGCAAAGGTCTTTCTGTGTGCTGTGCTAGCTAGACTCAGACGAGGCGGCATAGGACAGGCCCTCATGAGCGACGTACTTCGCGAAACACGACATCTGATATCGTTGAATGCACAATCAGGGGACAAAGAGAGCATCTCCTCTGACAAGCTGTTGTCGATTCTGTTCACAGGGACTCGTATGAACGGGGTCAACAATGCAGTTACCGAGCTCGTGGAAGCAGGGGTCCTGGCCCAACAGTCTACTAAAGGCGAAACTACAGGATCAGTTCAGCTGGCCATTGGCGTAGATGATGTCACAACTGCATTGAAGAACGATGTTAACGTCCGGGGAATGATTTAGACGTTCTTCTTTTTTAAAAAAGAAGCAAAAAACCTGGGCTTCTTTTAAAAAAGAAGCAAAACAGTACATAGTCGTTAGAGGAATGCTTTAATTATCTACTTAGGTCTGTTGATAGATTAACAAGGGCTCGCCAGTGGTGGTGATCTCGGGTAGCGTTAACTTCAGATCAAATGCTTTTGAAAGGACAATCTTGAAAATCTTCTGTACATTAATAGAGTGCGACGTGGAACTGAAAATCAAACTTGCCTTCATTGCCTTGGCGAATCGTTTCGCCTGTTTCGTGATCTCTTCCTGATCTTCATCCGGAAGGTTGACAAACGAGTCGAACTTAGTTCCCACTAGAAATGGAATTGCTGTTTTATTGAACCCCCTTGCCTGTCGATACCACTCTTTAATTGAATTTAGCGTCGATTTTCGTGTCAAATCGAACATGAATAATATAGCTACTGCGTCATTACTTACCAATGGTAACATGTTAACGAACTCACGTTGACCACCCAAGTCCCATATTGAAAAGGTAATATCTGTGTTTCTTATAGACACCACTTTCTCCATGAAATTCACCCCCAGTGTCTGAATATAATCCTCATCAAAAGTCCCTTCGACATATTTGACCATTAATGACGTCTTACCAATCTGTGCATCCCCAATCATACCGACCTTCAGTGACACTGCATTCCGTTGTGGAGCGTTCAAATCTACGGGTTTCTGTGACGACGCCGAAGACGTCTGGTCCGTAACAGCTGAAGATGAAGCTTCTGCCATGATTTGTGTGGTAGTCGAAGTCGAATTTGTCGTGTGTGGTGTTTAGTGTAGTGTACGTGTACCTGTGATTGCCTGTGTGTTTGTTTGTTATTATTTTTTTACTCCTGTCTTTAATTGTTTACGGTCTGGTGGTGCCAACGGTCTCGTCTCGCCAGAACGGACCAGATGCGGCAGCAGCGAGATCCCGTGACGGTAATGCCGTGGCGGTTACCCTCCCGTCACAACGAGCAAGCAACGCCGCACCATCCCCAGCGTCTACTATTTTTTGCTTCTTTTTTTTAAAAAAGAAGAACACTACCGGTGGGTTGACACCCCATTGAGCAATAGAAGAAGCAAACATCAACATGGACGAACACTCATCATGTCGAGGCGGCGGTCAGGCCCGAGC
Source organism: Blastobotrys proliferans (assembly GCA_003707485.3). NCBI lineage: Eukaryota > Fungi > Ascomycota > Dipodascomycetes > Dipodascales > Trichomonascaceae > Blastobotrys > Blastobotrys proliferans. Next base: position 20,523 of record PPJI03000017.1, read on the forward strand.
TGCAGGCGACGTGCCCCGATATCGCCTGTCCGACCAATCAGAGCAGGCCGATAGATTACAGCGAGACCGGCGCGAGTATCGGCACCACTCTTCGCGGGGGAAGCGCATGGCCTTAGAATTGAGTCACTGAAATTTCAGAGGTTATATAAAGGATCCTATTCTGCAACTGTTATTGGAAGTTCTTTAACAACTAATTGATTCTTTTTCTTTCCACATACACACACATACAAAAATGTCATCACGAGCATTGCTAAGATCAGCCATCCGAGCTGCTTCAAGACGAACTGTCGTTGCTTCTACCACTCGATCCTTCTCAATGGCTACTCGAGCTGCTGTGCGACCAGCTCCAGCTCGATTCGTTGCCAACCAACGACGAGGTGTCAAGACCATCAACTTTGGTGGTACCGAAGAACAGGTTCACGAACGATCCGACTGGCCACGAGAAAAGTTGTTGGACTACTTCAAGAATGACACTTTGGCTATGATTGGTTATGGTTCCCAAGGTTACGGTCAAGGTTTGAACATGCGAGACAATGGTTTGAACGTCATCCTTGGTGTTCGAAAAGACGGTGCTTCTTGGAAGGCCGCTTTGGACGACGGTTGGGTTCCAGGTGAAAACTTGTTTGACGTCCCAGAAGCTATCCAAAAGGGTACCATTGTCATGAACTTGTTGTCAGATGCTGCTCAATCTGAAACCTGGCCACAAATCCGACCATTGTTGACCCCAGAAAAGACTTTGTACTTCTCTCACGGTTTCTCCCCAGTTTTCAAGAGCTTGACTGGTGTTGAACCACCAAAAGACATGGACGTCATCTTGGTTGCTCCAAAGGGATCCGGACGAACCGTCCGATCTTTGTTCAAGGAGGGCCGAGGTATTAACTCTTCCTACGCTGTCTGGAACGACGTCACTGGTAAGGCTGAAGAAAAGGCTGTTGCATTGGCTGTTGCCGTTGGTTCAGGTTATGTTTACCAAACCACTTTTGAAAAGGAAGTTCAATCTGACTTGTACGGTGAACGAGGCTGCTTGATGGGTGGTATCCACGGTATGTTCTTGGCTCAATACGAAGTCTTGCGAGAACGAGGACACTCTCCATCTGAAGCTTTCAATGAAACCGTTGAAGAAGCTACTCAATCTTTGTACCCATTGATTGGTAAGTACGGTATGGACTACATGTACGATGCTTGCTCCACCACTGCCCGAAGAGGTGCTTTGGACTGGTCTCCAAAGTTCAAGGATGCATTGAAACCAGTATTTAACGAATTGTACGACAAGGTTGTTGACGGTACCGAAACCCAACGATCCTTGGACTTCAACTCTCAGAAGGACTACCGAGAAAAGTTCGAAAAGGAATTGCAAGAAATCCGAGATTTGGAAATCTGGAGAGTTGGCAAGGAAGTTCGAAAACTCCGACCAGAAAACAACTAAAACGCTAACGCATTAAATTGAAAAGAAAAGAAGTCTTTTTTTAGTTGTTCCATGAAGTGAATCCCATCATTTCTTTTTATTTAATGTAATGTAATGCCCGTTGTTTATATATTAACTTTGATTTTCTGTCTACGAATTGTTACCCCCTGGTGCCTGGGCTCCAGTGTCTATTGTTTTTGCTTCCTCTTTAAGAAGACAATATCCCTCATGGTGGTGTTAAAAAAAAGTAAAAACACTAGCCAATGGAACAAACGAACTTCAAGCTAATTACTATGTAGTGTGTCACATCCGGTACTTCTTTGCGAACATGCCCATTGATTTCATTGGAAAGTAAAACGGATCGCATTTGAGATCACTGACATGTCATTTGGATAGTTGGCTAGTAACAACATGATGGTGATTCAACCTCCCTAACCCAAGTGTGTATCTCACAAGTTCGGATATTCTCACTCCATCCTCCATCAGGCTCTTGCTTAGACACTATGAAACCGCATGCCTTCTTGACAACTTCGCTGTTTTCATAGGTGCCCCCCCCCACCTGAGTAGACAATGCTTCTATGGCAAACATTCCTGCATATGTGTAGCAATTACCCCAGGATGCTTACCAAGATCCATCAGGATTTTGGTCACTTACAATGTAGTCAATGGCTTTCTTGATCGCCATGTCAATGCCCTCAGATCGGTAATCATAATATTGACTAAACGTCCACAACCCCAGCACTGAAGAATCAGTACACTCTACATATGGGTGCTCAATCATGACGCTGGCAGGAATTTCTGCTGGATTGAGCTTCTCCAACCATTGTGGCTCTTTAGACCTCTCGTAAGCTCCAGTATTCTGGAGGACAGCAATAGATCAATCCCTTTATAAAGTCGTCCATCCGAAATTTCACCCTTCAAGAACCCTTTGGTATTTTGAAGCATGGTAATAGTCTTTATTGCTTCTGCTGTGCAGTCACTTACCGGAAATCCTTGGGTCTGTGTTGAAAATGGCCACCCTCCAACACGATGATCACGGAAACTTCCTTCAACCGTGTCTTCTACCAACTGGGAACGTACCAAAAAACGATATGCTCGTACCAGACACTCCTTGAACCTTGCGTCTTCGCCAAGTCCTGCATAAATACAGTATTGGACTGCAAGTGCTGCATCCCAAACCTGTACACCAATGGTGCAATTGATCTTCATACCATCTCCACTAATAAACAAAAAATCTGGCGACCTAAACAAAAGCCGTTGGAACGCTGGTGATTTTTCGCCGTATTCCAAGAATATGACGATTGCATTCATTGCCTTACTGATCGATGCAATTGCCAAATGGTCAGTATTTTCCAGATCCTTCATGATTAATTCAACGCAATACTTGCTTGCCTCTTTTACCAACCAATTGGGTCGAAAATACTTCTCATACCACACAAATGCCTGGCTTGCAATGTATAACAATGTACTGTGCGGGTAATACAGGTCGACATCGCACACGGTATTCCGGTGCTTGCTGAAATCGATTGTATCATAAGACTGTGTATAAATCTCTTCTCTAATCTCCTGCAATAGAGGATTCAAGTCTTTTTTTGCCCTGTGCGCAGACAGGTAGCCCAATGGTAAATAAATAGTTCTGGAATGGACCCACCATTTCCCAGGATGTATAGGCAACGAATAAGGTAACATCCACAAATCCAATGGTACAGGATTGATACCTTCCCAGCTATAGAGGTTCAACATTGCAAGGTATGATTTACCCCAATGAGGATTTCCAATTGCTCCTCCAATTCTGTGCAACGTATCTCGAGCTTTTACCAAAGCTGAATGACCCCGATCCACGCCCAAAATTCGTGGGACTATGCAATTGATTGTGGTGCCAAATACTGTACTTTTGTCATGTGTATGCAATCCCAACCTCCATCAAGGGGGTGTGCCCTATTCACCAAATATCGTGTAATTTCTATTCGCTCTTCTGAAATGCAGTGCCAGTGAAATATTTAACTACTACATATCCTATCAAAAGGAACATTGGCCCTGAATACTGAGAGGGAAATATTCCACAGTCATCTTGAATATAGGTCAGAAACTTCATGGAGTTCTCAGCAGCCTCATTAGGCGACCTTGGAGGTGGATTTTGCTCTGGATTAAATGTTGGCAACTGCAACTGGTAAGAAGTGTAGTTGTTAGGTGGGTTAGATCTTAGATGGTCATCATTCCGAAGATAAACCCAAGTCTGTCTACCCAATTCGTCACATTTTAGCCTCCAACGGGTATGGTGAGTGGTTGGAAGACCATAATACTCAGACGGATAGCCTATTCCTGACAGTTGCATGGTATTGTAGGTCATTGTAATTGTTCGGCGTCCACACAATGCTACAAATAGGTTCAGTAAGTAAACAGGCGTCCTAAATTTCCAGTTTTGAAAAATCTATGTAGACAGACTCGAACCGTATTGAGGGCCATCATCCCAACCTGAATGTTCATTTCCCGCTCACTGCCCTGTGTTCTTAGCTTCGAGCTTCAAAATATCCCAGAATAAGATTATCGGATTTTAGGTTGTAAGATCTCCATAATCCCTCCTCATGTGCCATATACGGAGGTTTATGAGTAGCTCACTGACAATATTAAGTGGTAATTGAATCCCTGCGGAGCGGAATTCCGACGTCTGCGAGGGTCATCACGTCGCGGTCGCGACCGACGTGTTAAATTAATTGTTCGACCAGTTCATTGTTTCGATTGTTCGGTTGATCGCCGCACACCTCGACATGCCGACGAGTTCCTGCTTTCAAGGGGAAAGGTTCTACCTATGGCCCCCGAAAGACGACAAATTCAAGAAAAGCGTCCGTAGGTATATTGAATCGCAGGGAGGGGTCGTGCTTAGCGAGTACGCAGAGTCCAAGGTGGTTCTCTTGGTAACCAACAACAACACACGAGATGAAATAGTCAAGCAGCTGAGGGTCATGGCAGATGCAGAAAGAGCAAACAAACGTCAAGGCGGTAGAGCAATGGTGAAAGGGCATCTCAGTAAGCGGACTACTTTGGTAAACAAGTTGTGGTACAATGATACGTACGAGTCCGGCACCATGGCGGCGTTGGACCACCCAAAGTACAGAGTACTGACTCGAAGCGAGCTTCATCCAACTGATACTGGAGGAAGCCAGAAGCGAAGCAGTTCAGGAGAAGATGATGATGATGGAAACCAATCAAAATTGGCCAAAGTAGAGCGGGACGGCGCCTCGGTCTCTGTGCCTGAAGAGCCTTCACAGGATGACCTATGGTGGTGTGAATGTTTGCTAGCTGATATGGATATGACCCTACCCGATACAGAGTCAATCCGTCAGCAATATGACCAGCATCGTACAAACCCTAATATCGTAGCCATTGTAGTGTTGAATGTGTTGAACCAGTACAAGGGTTACTTGCCCGGAGATCAAGCACAGTTCCAACAACGAAACTATCTTAAAGCTCTGCGTAAGCTTGCTAAGGCCCAGTTCAAGGTAATGAACAAAGAAGATGCTGCAAGTATCGGGCTCGCAGCTAAAGGCACGATAGTAGACCGTCTCGAGAGGCTTGGCCGAGATGGCAACTTGGAAGAGCTTGAGCTAGTCAAGCAAAACGAGGAAATTAAGATTATTGCATTATTTATGAAGGTCCACGGAATTGGTTCAGCCACAGCCAGGAAGTTTTATGACTATGGTTGTCGGTCTCTGGAGGATTTGAAGAAAGTATCACTAGATTTCTCGCAGCGGATTGGATTGGAGCACTTTGATGATTTCAATACGAGGATCCCCAGAGACAAGGTCTGGGCACACTTTGAGGTCATTAAGGCAGAGTTAAAACGGATGGACCCCACGATCGAGCCAAATTGCATGGGGTCGTACCGTCGAGGCAAGAAGTCGTGTGGCGACATCGACGTGATGATCCTGAAGCCACAGTGTGAAGATCCATGGGTGCTTTCCGATCTTCTGGAAACACTGACCTCGAACCTAACAGCGACTGGTTTCTTGAAATGCCAATTGACGGGCCTCTATAACCAGCCCGATAAGGAGAGCAATCGGTGGCTGGGTTGCAGTGCATTGGATCATGATGGAGAGGAGCGTGGCATATGGCGGCGCATCGACATTTTTGTCGTCCCTTGGAGCAAGCGTGGGGCCGCTATGCTGCATTGCACTGGGAACAAGTTTATGAATATCAAGATGTCTGTAGCTGCGTTGAAGAATGGGTGGAAGTTGACTGAGCATGGGCTATATGAAGACACCCGAAGCTGGGAAGAGCGATGGAACCCCTACCACAGGCATAACCTCGAACGTGAGCGGCTGATTGAAGCAGAGAGCGAGCGTAAGATATTCGAGAAGCTGGGCATGGAGTATGTAGAGCCGCACGACCGTAATATTTAACCACTGTTTTACCGCTTTTTGCTTCTTTTTCTGGAAAAAGAAGACATTACCCTAGGCGCGACGTTCTTCTTTTTTAAAAAAGAAGCAAAAACAGTAGACGTCTGGCCGTAAATCGATCTATGAGGCACCGCTACTGGTGGTGTTGCTGCTACTGCGTGATGAGCCGCACGGCGTTTAGCATCGATGTAGTATAGCGTTTAGCATCGATGTAGTATAGCGTGCCCTGTAATGCACCAAACCCGCCGTTATAGCGAGATTACTTATTAATGAAATGCGTTCTTTTTGGCGTTGTATGTATGTACCTACGTGCGTTCTTAATTACCGACGACGACGCTATCGACGTCTGGATGCTACGACTATATCAAACCGTTCCCCATCAACATAGCCACCACTCATAGATTGGATAACATTCTTCTTGAATTGAGTTCGATCCTTTTGCAAGACGGCTGCTGCGTCTTTATTCAAAGGATCCGAAGCGTTTGGTTCCAAAAACAAGTACTGCAACCCAACCACCACGGCCTGTAAATTTAACACCGGCTTCCAGTCTTCTCGCAGAATATTCAAACAAACATTGCCCTCTAGATCAATATTTGGGTGGTAAATCTTGTTCATACATTTGACTTTAGGTGGTTCGTGTGGGAAATTGGTGTTGATTGCAAACGAAAAGTTGAACACACCCCCTGTATAAAATCCTTCATCCGGCTTAAGTTCTAACTCAAAGTTCATCGTATCCTGTTCATCAGGGAATTTCAATTTCATTGTTTTTGGTAGCTCCAATTCAGTTAAATCCTTCTGGATTCGAAGCTGGGCCGCCGTGACTTTTTTCTTCTTGGCTCCACCCTGTGCTTCATCCTGCTGTTGCTGTTGTTTCAAGCTCCAGATTTTCAACTAGAATCATATCCATTATGTTAGTAAGCCTGTTGCTTCTGCGATACTAGCGCCCATACGTACCATTTTAGATCCTCAAGAGTTACGTGTGTGGTTGTGTAGGTGGTCTTTGTATGGCAAAAGTATTCTAGAGGAGTAGTATGTGGTCTGCCTTATCACAAGTTGTCTTAAGTTGTTCTTCCTGGACACTGGGCAGGTCGGTGGTAATGTCAAGTTAGTAATATTCCAATGAAGGATCTAGCAACGTTGGTTGTGAGGTTTAAGTAGTTAGGTCTAATGGCCCACATTAGTGCACCCAACGCTGACCTCAGCAACCAACCTCAACCTCCCAAACCAACATGAAAAATTAACATCACCACCACATTTCTGATCAAAACCGTAGGTATGTCAGGATGGAAAAACGTCAGTAATAACCAGGGACAGTCGTTGTCGCCTAATAGTGACCGTCCTTCGAGCAATGTGAAAACTCTGGAGCCGGTTGAGAAGGCTAACGTCAAAAAGCTGGAGCCTGTGGTGAAATCCAAGCCGCTTGGCGCTCTAGATGCTGCTCCACAAAAGAAGAAGACTAGCGACAAACCCAACTATACCGTTCGAGAAACGGTCAAACGAGCTGGTGGAGGGTCCAAGTGGGAAGACACTACATTGCTAGAATGGAATCCAAATCATTTCAGGCTTTTTGTGGGCAACTTGAGCGGTGAGGTGACCGACGACATGCTCCATAGAGCCTTTGAACGGTTCGGCAGCCTGGAAAAGGTCAAGGTCGTCAAGGATACAAAGACTCACAAGAACAAGGGTTACGGGTTCGTCGCCTTCAGCAATGCAGACGACTATTTCAATGCATTCAAGTCCATGAACGGCAAGTACGTGGGCAACCACCCAGTGCATCTCAAACGAGCTACGACAGACGTCAAGAGATCCAACGTTAAGGAACGTTCAAAACCGTACAGTCGACAACGTAGGTAACTCTTGGGGGAGTGTCTTTTTTTTGACAAAAAAAGAAGCAAAAAAACCACGCCAATTGCAATCCAATATATAAAATAAATTATTCAACCTCAGAGAGCTCGGAAATATCAACTACATCATAGCCAGAGTCGGTCAATTCCTCGCTGTCACTAAACATGACATCGTCAGAGTGTGCCTCATATTCATCATCCTCAATACCATACGAGTGCTCCGAAAGAGCAGGTTTCTGTGGAGTTTCAGTTTCCTGCTGGTCCAAACCAGTTAAACCAGACAGGCTAGCCTGTGGGCTCTCTCGTGGAAGCGAAGGCAAAACAACATTAGACGATTCCATAGAATCTCCTGATCCAGATTCCTCCATTGGAACCTTGTCATCACCGAAATACAATCTGCATGGCTCGTCACTCTCAGTGAACACTGAGAACATTACAGACTCACCAGGTGCAACTTCGTAGGCAGTTTGCACACTTTGTGCATCACCAATCTTCAAGTAAACTCCAACTGGCCATACATTTTCACCATCGTTTTCAACCTTGGCAATAGCCATTCCTTGATTGTAAGTCAAAGACAATTGCTTGCCGCTCAAGCAGTTGGCACCTACTTGCTTCATAACCTTATAGATTTCCTCGCTATAGTCCCGTTCTCCAAACTTAGAACCATCCGGTGTCATCAAAGTCCACTTGGTTGGAACAGTATCCAAGTCTGGTGTCTTGATAAAAGCAGTAAACGAGGACGTTTGACCATTTGAGGTGGTGAATGGTGAATAGCTCATAGTAACCAAATCATTGTTCACCTCTTGATCAGCAGGAATAACCTTTGTATATCCTTGCCAAGTATCCAAACCGACATTCTTGAACACCCAAGTCAAGCATCCATTCTTCTGACAACTGAATTCAACCAATTCAGCTGCATACTGCGGCTTTGACTCAACTGTTGGCTCATCTTTTGGTTCAACCTTTGGTGAGTCAACTACTACTTCCGGCTGTTGCTTTGACTCAACCTCCTTTAACTTCTTATTGACAACTAGCAAATCTGGATTGTTGGCAACATGTCCCACAGTGCTACCCAAGGCTGATGGATGTGCTACTGCTGCAGCGGCCGCTGCTGCTGCATTGATATCATCAGATCGCCAGGTAACTGCACCCAAATCTACATCAAGTCCTTCTGGACGAGCCGGTTCACGCATTTTTACTAGAGGATGAGAAGCATCATGATCAAACTGAGGGCATGCTTCACACTTCTCACAGAAGTCTACGTCATTGCAAATACCACATTTGAATCGAGCACCTTTAACAATGGATGCATTGTTTTTGCAAAGTGGTCCATCACAGTAGATATTTCGATGGAACACAACTGGCTTTTTAACCTTTGGTTGCATATAGTCTTCAGGGTTTCGAATCTTGACAAATGTATGGCCATGACTGATTGAATTCATGCCATAACACTCATCACAGTAATCAAAATCTGGACAATCAACACATTTGTTTCGAGTACCATATATTCGCTTGTCACACCCATCGCAGAAAGCACGATGTTCAGCCTGCTTGTATTCAGGTTGGTGCTCTTGTTTTTGTAGAGCTTCAACTACGGGGGACTGTGTCTTCATAGCCTTGCCATTGTTGCACAACAGCAAGTCTGATTCATTGTGGACGCAAACAAATGAATGATTTGGATGGATAGCTTGGCGCATGGTTACGCAATGTTCACACAAATCATAGTCATGGCAATCCAAGCATTTATATCTCAATCCACTAATTAACCTTTCACACTTGTCACAGCTGGCACAATGCAATGCTTCTGAATGTGCATGATCAATTCCGGTGGTCGTTGTTCCGCACGAGGCGGACTTTTCTTCGGGCTTCTGCTCCCCCCACACTTCCGCCGTTGTCGTTGTCTCCTCGCAAGATAACTTGAGCTCTGACAACTTTTCATTAAGGAGATTCACAAAATCTTGGTTGTTGACCAAATTTTGAATGAATACATCATTGATCAATGTATCAGTGGTATTTCTGTGCCCATGATGGGTCTTGGCCCGTTTGTTGCTCTGGTGATTATCGCTGTCATTACCATTACCATTTCCATTTTCAATAGTTGTTGCACTTGCCTTTTCCCTTTGATTTTCCTTTGGTGGAACGCAGTCTATAGAATGTATCAGTATCAGTACAGAAAAAAAAAGAGAACTTACCCTTGACATGGAAGCTAAACTTCCTCTTGACCCTCAACGAACGGAAGATAGCTTCGAATTCACTCTTTTTATCGAGCAAAACATACTTGTCACTCGATTTGGAATATCGTCGGATTTCAACCTGCTGGCTCTGAGGGATACCCAATGCACTTTTAAGCGCAGTTGGCAAGCCAGTTTCGGTCAAATCGTAAGGAACAGTTAACTTTGCCTTACGAATGGTTTGATTGCCGTAAGTGACGGTTGCACTGACCATCTGAGGAGGTGTAAACACATCCCCAGGCTTCTTAAAAGTTTCCGCCATTATTATTTAGGTCAACAAGTAGCAGGTTGCAGGTGGGAAGGTACTAGATAAGTGGGTGGCGATACAGAAAAAAAGGGTTTTATATATACAAAGTCCAAAGTCCAAGCCAAGGTCCGCCGCCTCCACACCACCACACAACAGCGGGTTTCTTTAATAATAATTCCTGCTCCTTGCGGGCCCCAAAGGCAGCAGCCCAACTGGCGATTGTATGGCACCACTGAGTCTAAAAAAAAAAAAAAACCTACCCCCAGGCAGACTTAAACCCCATCGCATGACAAGGTCCTATTGGTTCAAGAGGCTGCTGCACTGGGTGTTTATTTTATATAAAAGGCAGCCACCTCAGTCTAGTGAGCGTCTTGGAGAGCGTGTGCGTGTCAGCCAGCCATGAAGTCGGACCCGTGCCGGCTGTTCCCGTGAGGCATCATTGTTTGTATTGTGTGATGAGGCAAGAGCAAACGTGTCGATAGCAATTAGAGTTTGTATAAGCGTTTCAAAGGCTGTACTGGCACTGTACTCTTTTGCTCTGGACTGCAGGAGCGCTTGGTGGCGAAAAGTGATTCGCGATTGGAGATTGGTGGCTGACGACATATACATATGTATATATATATACTAGATAGATATACTTAATACTTAATTCTTAATTAATATTTAATAGGTGACAGGATACATGTACATACTTGGATGAGGCGGAGGAGGATGAGGGTGATAGGCTTCCAGTGGTGGTGGTGGTGGTGGTGGTGGTGGTGGTGGTGGTGGAGTTCCATCTTCAGCGGTTGGATAGTAGGCAAAAGCATATGGATGAAGCTGATGGTGATGAATTGGGTTTGTTGGGATCATTGGAGGTGGAGGAGGTGGATACATCATGTTGATTGGCATGTAATTTCCCCCAGCACTCATCATCGGTAATGCGGCGGGTGCGGCTCCGGCCCCGGCTCCATTGGTGGTGCTGGCGTCAGTCGTCTCGTCGATTGATGAGTATTGGTATAAATGATTGTAATAGTAGTAGTTGTCGAAATATTGTTCATTTTGACGGATAACTGACGAGTCGACGATTGGGAAGGCTGGTTTTTGGTCCATTGTATTAGCTGATTCGATTTCAGCGGTTGGTGATGGGGTTGGATCGGTTGGTGGTGTTGAAGAAGTTGGAGAAGAGGCCACTGGAGTTGATGAATTAGAGTGTTTGTGTAATGCAGAATGAGAATTTTTTGAAGATAAATAGTGATGTTTTTGTCTGGGTACAAATGCTGGAGGTAGTTGTCGTTTAGGTAACCGAACAGCCACTTTGGTCAAATCACGGTCCACTCTTCCAGGTAGAATGGTGTGAATATTACATGGAACACGCGTAGAAACCGAATCATTTGGTTTCATACCGGGCAACTTCGTTGTAACCTTGGCATAACCTAGGTGTCTCTTGTTGCCAAATGGTGGATAACTTGAAGAATCGCAGTCACCGGTAGTACTAACGGCGGTGTTGGTGGTGGCAGTGGCGGCCGCACCAGATGTGGATTGATTTTTGTTCTGGTTTTTGTTCTGCTTTCTGTTCTTCAAGTTGGATCCCTTAGCTTTGGATGATTTGTAAAATCGAGCCATTTTTGTTGTTGTGTCGCGAGTAGTATGTATTATGTGTTTAGCCACTCATGAAATGCTGATTTTTGTTGTGTTGCTCTTGCCGAAACGGAATATCAAACGAAGGTGTGTGTAAATAAGTGACGAGGCAAGTTTAGTCTATTTGTCGTCAACTCAGGGCAAGTGCAAGGTGCAGTTCTGAAAAGTCAAAGTCAAAATCAATTTTTTTGGTTTCTACCGCGACGCCTCAAATTTTTTAATTTTTCGCGTGGCGGGTCCGATTAGTCAGCTGGTGGCGTGCGGCTCTTGATTTGTGTTAGAGCCGCACAGTCGCACAGTTACTTGGGTTCTACCGTTTTTTGCTTCTTTTCTTAAAAAAAGAAGAACACCACCATAAGACGGACTGACGCCGCCTGTAATCAGCCTGTGACCTCTTTGTCGCCACAGCAGTATAGGGCGAGACAAAGAAAGACCCTGAACGTGAAAATGTGTGTGCGAGGGTGTGCCGGCAGGGCCCTTGTCTGGCTCACTAGACCAATTGCCTTTAACGGAAAAAACGTGCCTCTGGCGAGCATCCTGGGGTGGAAACGGATGGAAAATCTATGCGAATGAGATATGTGCAGAGACATGGGCATAGTGATGGTCTGCTGGGCAGCAGTATTATCGGCAGGGCATGATGAGCGAAAAAGAAGGGCGTCATGGCATTGATCATTCCATGGAACATGGATGGAGCTGACCCGTTTGTTCGGAAGGTACCTGATGGACAAAGAACCATGGCTATGGATACAATATATTAGTTGATTAGCGATCAAATTAAACGCATTGGTAACAGCAATCGAGTCCGAAATCAGAATCTCAAACCTGCCGCTGAGACAGTGGAAATAGAGTGTTTATATAGCAGCTCAATCGTCGTTTTCCTTGTTAGCATCTTCCATTATCACCATCACAAATGTTCGCCGGACGAAGCTGCATGCTGGTCTTCTTCCCAGTGCTGGGCACCTTGCTGGCATTGGCACTTTCAATTATCGTCATACTGGGCTCGTCACCTAATGCACCCGGTCTACAGACCTTGTACTTCATGAGGCTGGATTTCACAAACCTTACTACGAACGGAGTCGCCACGCTCAGCGACCAGAATTCCCCGGGCCAGGTGGGCAACACGATACGGTCCGAAGTCACTCAGAAGCTAGGAATCGCAGACTTCTACGACATTGGCGCAGCTGGTTACTGCGAAGGCAATTACAAAGGTGGAGTCACCGACATCACTCGATGCTCTACACCCATGACGCCGTTCTGGTTCGACATAACTTCCGTAATGACGTCCGAAATCCACAAGGGCTACCAACTCAAGCTGCCTGACGAGGTCCAGAATTATCAGAACGTCCTCAAAGCCAGCTCTCAGGCCATGTGGATCTGCTACGTTTCTGCAATTGTCGTCATGGGCGTCGGCCAACTCATCGCATTCTGGGCCTTCAGATCCCGAATGGCCTCGTGTTGTACCACGATATTCTCCTTCGCAGGGTTCGTACTGATCTTCCTGGCCACAGGCATCGGCACAGGTGTTTTCTCTACATACTCTCGATACTTTAACAACGACGCCGGCCAGTACGGGATCCATGCTAGCATGGATCCCAAGGTCTACGTCTGCTCCTGGGTCGCTACGGCCGCAGCATTGTGGGCCTTCGTCTGGTGGATGTTCAGCATCTGCTGCGCTCCAGCTGCCGTCGTACCGCCATACCCAGAGTTCGAAGAGAAGCAGCCCTTCATAGGCTACGTCCCTCGACGAAGGTACTTCTACTAGGATCGCCTTCTTTTGAAAAAGAAGCAAAAACGCTCTTTTAACGATAAAATCAATTCTTTAGCTACATAAAAAACCTACTTTTATCATCTATTTTTCTCAATTTCAATAACAAACAAAAAACGTTACTCATGTTAATAGCTTACTCCGTGTAATAAATAATGGTCATAAACGTCGTACAATCTACAATTGATCCCAGGTTAGTGTTTCGTTCATGTTTCAGTTACAAGATCCAAATTCAAAAAAATAAAAAAAGCCAAAAAGTTTGTCAGTGTTGGCAATATTATTATCCACAATGATATACCACAAAAGTGATACATCAAACTCGGTACAGGTCTGTGAATATGTTTCTCATCAGTTCAATCTCTTTCAAATTTTTTTTCTTCTTCCAATTTGGGCCTCATTTCAATAACTTACCTTGAAGATTAAAAAAAAAGTGAAGAAAGGAAAATTTCTTCACGGAAAAAAAAAAATTTCCAATTTATACCAGCGTTAACTTCCATCACGTGAGCTTCTCCTACAGAGCAAAACTAGTGAGTTGCCCTGGAAACCTTTCCGGGTCAATCACTATCCTCCGATGATGACGAAGAAGAAGTGGTCAATGGACTAGTTGGAGAAGCTCCTCTTGGAAATACCCGCAAAGTGTACAATAAATTTCGAGCAGCTGTGTCCCCGGTTTGAAATGCCCCGTGAACACAACCATTGCCTACATTTGCACAATGCTCGCCAGCAAATTGAACCCGGGAAGACTTATGGTCTTCCAGGTAATGCCAAAATAGATGTGGATCGTCTCCTGCCGCCAATGCAGAATATGTGCCGTAACCGGCAAATGGATCTTGAGTCCATTTAGTTGTTTCAACAGAAACACAATTTGGTAAAGGTTTGGTTTGATCGGTTCGAATCAATTCAAACAGTGGCATGAAGTATTGCAATACTTCATGTCCCGTCATTGATTCCAACTTTTCAGTCAATGGCCAGCTTGTTTGAATACACAATTCCTTGGCTCCCATCACGGTCCAAAGATTGTTCAATACAAAACAGTTGTTCAGTACATCGTCTAGACCTTTTTTCTTGTCAGGATCTGGGTAGTAGATCATTTGATCGTTTTCAGTACTCCAGAACACCTCATCAAACTCAATAAAGATCTTGCCCAATGCAGTGTACGAATACTTGGACAACGCTTCTTCGTATTGAGAGCCCAAAGATGGACTGAATTTAATCATATCCTTCTTCAACACCCCCAGAGGTGCAGTGACAACAACCGCATCAGCCGTAAATTGAGTCTTGATATTGTTGTGTTCACAATGAACAACAACACGATCTTGGTTGTGCTCAATCTCATTCACTTGGAACCCCAAGTAAATGTCATTCTTCAACGGTTGTGCAATATAATCGACGATTCGATTATAGCCTCCGGTTACATAAGCGTTTCGTTCAGTAATGAAGTACGTCATGTGCTTGGTAGAGCTATAATCCGTACTCATAGCCTGCCATAACTCACATTCCCGGAATGCTTCTGGCGCCCATTTTCGTTCTTCACTACTTAACATAGGATGCTGTTGAACATACTCTTTGATGAATTCCTGGCCAGTTCGATCTTCAGCATCTGGATTTTTCTCGTAGTAATATTCGCAAAAATCGGCAAATTCATCAGCGACCTTTTTGGCCTTGAATTGAGAACCTTCCAGCCCATTCTTGGTGTAATACAACGGTTGACCATCATCAAAATAGTAGTCAATGCCCAACTTCGGGATCAACGGAACCAGTTGATTTTGAGACGTTTCATGCGCCCAAGCCGCACCCAACTCTCTAGGTTTACCTTCACCATTGGTAGCAGTACAAATTCTACCACCAGTTCGGTCTCTTGCCTCAACAACTATAACATTGACACCCTGGTTTTTCAGGACACTGGCGGCTCGTAATCCTGAAATCCCTGCGCCAATTACTACAACCTGGGGGGCAACCACGTTGCCTCCAGCGTCAACTGACTTAACACTGAAGGGTCCATGACTACCCCCACAAGTACTGCCTGGCAAGTCGGATTCTTCGTCCCCTCCTATATCTAATAGATCGAACGAAGTTGCAATATTTAATGGCTGCATTTTGTTTTACAGGTTTGTCTTAACTTTGGGTTTACTGTGATTTGATTGGTTGTTAAAGTTTAGCTTGTATGTATAGGACCAAAAAAAGGGAGAGCAAAAAGGCGGATAAACGGGGGGTATTTATCATTTTGCGCATTATGGGGGCTCTTTATCAATGGCTTTGAAACGAAACATGTTGGCGAGCCGACTTACCGGCTGCCCGCCACCTCGCTACTCCACCCTGATCATCTAGGATCAGCCAAAAGGCAAACGGAAAGGCAAGGGTTGACACATGAGCTAATCTAGTTCAGTGCTACCATTGTTAGTCGTTGGCCGATGGAATACGCTGTGTGCTTTTGTTTACTAGTGTTTGAGGCGCGCGCACGCAACGCTCTGATTGTCCTTTGATAGTCAGTATTGGTCATGCTTTGCCTAGGAGGTTGGAGTTTAGAGCCATTTGGCGCTAAATTATTATCTGTAGTAGGAAGTGAGTGTGAGAGGAGGGGAATTGATGGGGTATTATTATTTTATGCATGTTGGCGCTCTCCCTCAGTATGGCGCGGCGGCTATTTGTTATCAATGTGCAGATCAATGGGCTCATGCCTGCGGCTCATTGGGTTGAACAAACAAGTAGTAGTGGTAAGAAACAGTATTTCATTCTTTGTTGAACTGGGTAAGGGAGGGTTCGCTGGGGGGGGGGAAGTGGTGTTTTTGTATTGTTACAGAATAGAGCGCAGAGCGGTCCGTAGCGAGCTCATTCTTGTGTTATCTACCCCACTATGTATGTGAGTGTGAATATGAATGGTGCAACTCATGACCGACGGCATTCAGGGGGAGTCCGAGATAATGCATGTTCGTGTTGTGTGTCTAGTCCAGCGTGTTTTGCTTCTTTTTTTAAAAAAAGAAGACACCCACTGGTTTGGTATGTATCATTCCGATCTTGCTATGATGAACGATGATATCTATGATCATTCCAAACTACATTCCCCAGTAGATGAACTACTCAGTAGTATTTATATGCCCTATGAGGCTGTCCAGGATCCTTCCTTTTTGAGCATCAATGAAATACCCAAGTATCAGTAGCTCAATCACGGGCTTGTTGCTAGTAGCAAGCAATGTCGTCGAAGCTCTGCCGTTTTCCTCTAGCAGTAAAGGTGTAGTTCAATTCGCAGCCAATAAGGATTCCCGGTCATCATCGCCGTCAAATATCCATTTATTTGCTCAGACCTCTAAATACATAAATCAAACTCTGGATAGCCGACACCACGTAGCATATTTCTTGAATATCACAGTAGGTACCCCTGCCCAAGAGGTCACCGTTCAATTGGACACTGGATCCAGTGACACATGGTTCTTCAAGTCTGGAATTGGATATCCTGACCACGTATCGTTCAAGGCGAATGAGTCTTCTACATACAAGTTCATCTCGTCCACTTACAACGCTTCGTACTCTGGTGGAGAAGTTGTTCATGGCGACTGGATCACAGATACCGTCTCATTGCAAGGGTTTTCAATCCCTAATCAGCAAGTCGCAATGGTCACCGGTGGAGAAGTATCTCCTGTTGGTATTCTAGGCGTGGGCAGAGTTGAGCTTGAAACAGATGCCAAACCTGCCCCATACCCTAATGTGCCTGCTAGCTTGTATGATTTGGGATATATTAACCGAAATGCTTATTCGCTGTACCTTGATGATCTTGATTCACCTACAGGTACCCTACTGTTCGGTGGAGTGGATACAGCCAAGTATTCTGGTCAGCTCTACACTGTACCACTGGTAGCACCAGCTTCTTTGAAAGTTAACGCTACTCTAGGAAACATCACAGTCAGAGCTTTGTTGGATAGCGGAGCCTCGTACATGTACGTTCCGCAAGAAATGTTTGATCTTGTTGCTACTGCACTCGATGCCAAAGTTAAAGGCGGTTCAATGTATATCGACGAAATCCCCAACCAGGCAATCACTTTTATGTTTTCTGGAGCACCAATTGCAGTTCCTATCTCTCAGATTGTAGCTCCCAGAAGATCGGCTCCTGGTAAATACCAAGTTGAAATGGTGGTCACCGATGATAACGACTTTATTATTTTTGGCGATTCGTTCTTACGAAATGCCTATGTAGTTTATGATATCACCAGAAAAGAGGTATCACTAGCACAAGCCGTGTTTACCAGCAGGACTAGCGTCGTTCCTATTCCTGCCACAGGACCAATTCCAGGTTCAATTCCAGCTCCAGGGTTGCAAAAGCCTCAGCAGAGCTCTGACGGTGGTGGTCTAGTGGGCTCACTTTTGTAATATAACAACTATATACAGGTACTACTAAAGTTACACAGTGGTAGCGGTAGACGCCATCCTCCCTTGGCTCTGATGCTGCCTGTTATTTTTGTACTTTCTTGGTCCTAATCTTGGATTCTTCTGAGTTGGATCGTAGTTTGGCGATTTTGGATTGAAGAAACATTCACTGAGTGTATGAGCAGGTCGATGGCATAGCGAACAAAACACTTTGCCCTTTTGTAATCTAGTTCTTGCAAGTTTTTTTAATTCATTCAAATCAAACCTGTTCGACTGAGGATTAAATACACAATCCTTATCACAATGGTTTGCCCGCTGACACCAGTCACAAATTATGTCGTTTTCCGTCTTAGGTGGTTGGCCCACTTGAGCCAATGGTCTCAACTTATCTACAGTGAAATTAGGGCTGGAAGGATTTACCCAGCATTCCAGTGCCGAGTGCTTTGGTCTTTGACAAAAGTCACATACTACTGATGAATTATCCATATTTTCGGGTTCTTTCGATCCGCGGTCGGGTCGTCAGAGTCAAAAGTTTTGTTATGATCTCGTACAAGAAACTTTGTTGCGACATAGTACTTTATATATATAAAATATATCATAATTGCTGATCTGCCCCATCTAAAGAGCCCCCGGTACGTGGCCTTTTTTTGACATGCGGCATATGCAAACAACCTATTTAGGATATCCACATGTTATTTTGGATTTGATCATTATGGCATGAGGAAAACCTTATTTATATATAATATCTAGATTCTTTTTGAACTAAACCTTAATAAACAAATTTAAGTTTGCCATATCCAACTGAAACACTAAGGATAGTTACTGCCAAGGTTACTAGCATAATCAAGATGCACAACTAGTGACTTGTGACAGCCATGATGCGGCTCACGATGTCTTAAACTTTAAGGGACTACATAGCCAAGAAAGCGCAAGGGAAGGGGCCCGAAAGAGACCGAAAGGAGGATCACACTCCTGTAGCCCTGGTTTCACACTGGAGATTTAAAGTTTTATTCTTAGGAAGTGTGTAGTCTGTGACGTTAATACAGGCGGCAGATAACGATGGTAATTAACCGATGTCACACATTATTTTGTGATTCATTCTTACAGAAAAATATAATATTCCCGTCGACCAACAGGGTGGATATTGAAACAATTTACCGACCCCATTGCACCGGATAAGCTCCTGCTTACTAAAAATCCAGCTGCAAATTTTTTGAAAAAGAGGAGAATTTTGGACGTCGTGTTTTTGCTGCTAGACAAAGGTGAAGTGCTGCTTCAGGGGCTGACTGCTGCACAAGACTGCCATCAAGACACACCAAGCGCTGTCAGACCATCTAGGATGATCACGTAATGAAATTAAATGATTTAATTCCTGGTCCACACCGGCGGTTGAAATGAATTTATCCACCTTAGCTCCAGGTCTGCGGATGACGCAAGCTGCTGGTTGTTTGGTTGCCATCGCGTCCCCCGCCGCATCTCTTACGATATTGATCAAAGAGAAAGAGTTATCGATCGGTTAGATGTTTGTTGCAGATGCATGCAGATGAATCTAGCGCCGACGAGGACTGTGACCCTTATACAATACACATGTCTCGATATGGCCCGATGATTGGACGGACGGCTAATACACAGACTCACATCATGCTCTCAGGTCAGATCCCTTTCATTTCATCCTTTTTCGCGTACCATTATGGCATAATTTCCGACCAGATGGTACATAGCGTGCTATGTGATAACGGGATGTATATTCCTTCTTATCCAATACATCGGGAAGTCAGGTGAGAAAAATTTTGCTGGGGAAGACTATTGAAAGCCGTCCCGGTGAACGACCGAAAAAAAAAAAATAGTTTGTGAAACAAGACAAGCTACCATGTATACAACTCTTCACATGGTCAGTTTCTTAGAGAGAGAGAGATAGAGGGGGGGGGGGGGGGGGTAAATCAGCCCAAATAGTACGGCTATCGGAGGATCAATGGATTTGGACTGGACACCATTAGAACCTAGGCTGATCAACACTCTATTACAGATGATTTACCATTTGTCCGAAACCGAAACCGACTTCATTTCGTAACATGAATTTATCCGTGGATCGTGTTACTGACAGGCTACCTCACTTGCTACTGAGAATACTACAACAACTACTCAACTCATAACTCAACTCATAGCAGTACCCCTACAGGTACTAGAGGACCTTCTAACCCTGATATTGAGACCATATGATATTGTGAAGGTCAAATTCCGTTTCTATTGCAAGAAAAGCCCATACGGTACGTACGGTAGAATCGCCGTTGCCTTCGGTCGGCGATTTCACAAGCAAAAGAAAAAAAGCGCACGCAAAGGGGAATGAATCGTCCTGTGCACAGTGCACGATACAGACACATCACCAACAATACTCGCCAAAGCCAAAGGCAACAAAATCAATCAATCAATCAATTGGGATTGGAGGCTCTAGTGTTTTCAATGTTCAGACTTGCTGTTGTATTACTTATAGCATTTGGGTTGCTGGCCAATGCACAGGCACAGCAACAACAAAAGTCGTTCCATCCAGTTGAAGCAATCACACTAAATATTCAATCACCATATCTTGATAAGAGTTTCTCAAACCGATACTTTGAATTTGGTGGAGATGTATTAGTTAGGAACGATAAATATATCCGGTTGACACAGGACAAGCCAGGTCAGCGTGGCTATTTCTTTTCCAAGCTGCCATTGAAGATGCCAGCATATCAAATTGAATTTGACATCAACATTCATGGCACTGGTTCTTCTATTTATGGCGATGGTATGGCATTATGGGCTCTGGACAAATTGCCTCAGGAAGGGTCAGTGTTTGGTATTAATGACTATTTCAACGGGCTGGGTATTTTCATTGACACGTACAAGAATGACAGACCTGGCAGAGCATTTCCTTATGTCATGGCCATGGTAGGAGATGGCAAGACTAGGTATGATGCTGAACATGACGGTGCTGCAAACGAATTGGCAGGCTGTAGTGCACGAGGTTTACACAACAATGACCATCCAACACGAGGACGATTGATTTATGTCCAGGGAAAGTTCTTGTCACTCGAATTGGATTATAGAGGAAAAGGCGAATGGGAAAAGTGTTTTGCAGTAAACGATGTTACTCTGCCAGATCAATTGTATTTTGGATACTCAGCCCAGACCGGTGAGCTGTCTTCAAACCATGACTTGATCAAATCAAGAGGGTTCTTCTTGCGATCTCCTCCAGATTCGTTTGATGACGTAGACGAAGTGCTGAATGGGCGAGCTCCTGTTCGACCGGCCGTGCCCAGTGAATCTAAAGCAAGCGGAGGATGGCTATGGTTCTTCTTCAAGATCCTGTTGGTAGCAGGTGCGTTGGTGCTTGCATACTTTGGCTACGGCGTGTGGCTCTCTAACAAACGACGAAAACAAGAAGCTTATTATCTATAATCAGCAACTGTAATTGTATAAGTGTAACCGAATAAATAACGAAAAAGTACGACGCCGCAGGCACTGTTTTTGCTTCTTTTTAAAAAAGAAGAACGCTTTGGAATTAGTGTAGCTAAATAAATAATTAAAGATCGCAATGCTGCAGATCCGAAAGACAATCCAAGATGGCGTCGAAGTCATGCTTCTCAGATAGAAACGATGACCGGTATAATAAAACGGCAATGGCCAATATTACAAACAGCACTCCAAGCGAACCTCGTTTTGCATACAGAATCCGCTGCCGTCTCTGTTTGTGGTCGTTCTCTTGAATGATCACTTGCTGGTTCACATGGGTTAAACGCTGGCGGCATTCTTCAACTTTTGTCTTGGCCCTAGATATGCGATTCTCCAAATTCTGCACAACATCCAACCCAATCTGGGCGGCTTCAAGCTCCTTGATTTGCGTAGACATCTCATCGTTTGACGTCTGAGTGGAATTTTCAAATTTTGTGACCAGTTTCAACGACTTTTCACGTAAAAGCTGTAGATCATTCAATGTTCGCTCCAGGGACTCAAGCTTGTTCTTCAAGTCGGCTTCTGTAGCGTTTAGCCGAACGACCACATCATACATCAGATTTGACTTCAAGTTATTCACAGATTCTTCAATGTTTCTATCGTTCGTCACAGACTGAGAGCTAGTTGAACTGCTCTTGGGTTTCTCTGGATTACTACTAGTAGGTACTGCTAGCCCGTCGTTTCGCTTTGCGTTTTGGGGTGCAGGCGACGACGACGATGATGAAGGAGCCACTTTCAAGCTTGGAATCGAGAAAAACCCACTTTGATTCCTGTTTCTTTCCTTCACAGGCGATGTAGCTATACCCCCAGGGGATGTGGTAGACCCCAAAGATAGAGTGGATCTCGAAGCGGCTACATCTGTATTTGCAACCCTGTGAAAAACAGAGTTGTACAGATTACTTGTGCTTTGAGAAGGTGTTCTTGCATGGCCAGTGGCAAAAGGAGCCAGCAGTGGATTCTTTTCATCCAACCTAACCCGAGGACCACCTGTCGAAGGACCACTCATCGAAGGAGCCAGGCTGATATCGGAAGGGTATGAACTGGTGGATAGAGGAGTCAGTTCCCGTTGAACACGGGTCTGTCCTTGTTGTTTGCCAGATTTCGTTGGCGACCCCAATAAGGGACCTTGTGGTTGTTGTTGTTGCCACGACTTCCCTTGCTGTGGCTGCTGGCTCATACCAGGGAACTATGGTGGTATCTTTGAAGGATGGGTTAGTTGAGTTGTAACTAAACCTCAACCGTTGTCCACACCACCGCGGGCCGTTATTCGCACCGACCCGAAAGAACATGCCAGATATGCAGATGCGGCTCGGCAATAGAAGCAAGGTCAGGTTCCCACACTGGATGCAAAAACTTGCAATTATTGCATAACGCAACACAGGAACCGAATGTTGCATCGAATTCGATCGCAGAAAAACGTCTCGTCGTCTCCCGAGCACCCACCCAAAGAGGGGTGGTATAAAAATAGTCACGGGTTTCCAGCTAACTACGTATTATGTATTATGTATGTATGTATGTACATGTCAGTCATTGATTTGGGATATTCAACAATGAGGCAAATTTGGGTGGCAAATCATTGAGTTTCGAATTTCCCTTTCCTTTGAAGCAATTGTCAAGCTATACTATGCTATGTCAATCCAAAGACGATTCAAGGCAGGTATAATATAATGCAACAACTCGACCACGACCGACGACTCAATTCCAATAGAGAAAAAAAATGACTGAATCTTTGCCGAGTGAGTCGTAGAATCTTTTTTGGGTTTTGTTTCAGTCATTGATTTGTTTCGATCGGAGTCATGCGGCTGATCTGCGAATGACTAACACTTTTATGATATGAATCATAGGCCAGGTCAGTGCAGGTCGGTCAGAGTAGTAATAGCCTTGTTGAAGCTTAAATAACCCTGCCTTCGGAACAATATAACAGCACAGAGAATATGGCAACAGATTGCCATCACAAGTTGCATAGAACCCGGCCGAATACGATGACCAACAAGATGCTGATTGGTTCGCGGTAGGTTCAAAGAGGCTAATAGCACAGATATTATTTATTATTCATTATCCATCCAGCTTCCTTCCATCCAGTAAAAGAAAATATCATACTCCAAGTATAAATATTGCATAAGATCGCACATTTTGGTTTCGATTACTTCGCACAATTTGCAAAGCCAGATTTTCAAATGTATTAACAAACTTCCAAAACAATGTCTTCACATTTAAGACGACTGGAGCAGCAGCTCATGGACGTCCAACGACAATTACGTGCTGCACGGTTAGAGTTACAAAGTGCACAGCGCAATCGTGATAGATCGAGAATTATCAATGCCGAATTCAACGTAGAAATGCTGTCAGGGGCCGAAAGGAACTTAGAGGATTTAATTGCAGATGAAGAGCGTAAACTTGGAGCTGCTTCAAGAAGATAACAAAGTAATTTTTTACTAACTGTAATATAATAATAACTTTTTTTTTAAATTCATTATTCTACTAATCCAAAATCTCTTCTTTTTCTTCCAACACTTCTTCAGTGATTTCTTCGATAACTTCATCGCCTTCTTGAGCTTCAGACAATTGCAATTCTGTTTGCAAGCCAATGGATTCCAATTTGGCATCCATGGCCTTTCGCCATTCCAACCAATGTTCCCAAGCATTTCGTCGTTTCATGATCATTTCACGATTAGCTTCAGAAGCTTCCATAGCGTCATCTTCATCAAATTTACGGCTATATTTCTTGAGATCCTTGGTAATCTTCTTTCGTTGTTCCTTGGTCAACAATCGTTCAGGTCGTGGTCGCCACAAGAAGGTACCAAATTGATCTACTAGCTCTTCTCGTACCATTTGACCTCTAAAGTCCCAGATCTTGTAACCGTTTTCAACTCGATGTCTCCATACTGATGAGTAAGTTGCCACATACCGTCCTGATGGATCCCATTGGACGTCGGTCATACCATAGTGTTCAGCAGATCCAACGTGGTACAGATTAGCAGGCAAATCGTCCTTCTTTTCACCATCATGATCAAAGTCATAAAAGTCCAATTCGACCGCTCCTGATCCACCAATGTTGGCAGTAATCAAAAATCGACCACGTGGGGACCAAAACAGTGAATTTGTAGGTTTCTTTTCAAGCTTTTTCAGCAATCGCCAGGTACCTTGCAAACCCTTGTTTCGTTCTAATGCATAAAATGATACACTGTTTCGGTTCTGGATGGTGGCACCAGATGCCGACACGGCTGGTGCGGAATCTGGTCTTGAAATGATGGCGAATCGATCTCCCTTTGGTTCCCATGCAAAATTGATTACAGTCTCTTTTAGTTCAGTGACTTCGACTGGAATGGCCTTTTCGTTCAATCGGAAAAACTCCAAATTGGTAAAAGTAGACTTCTTGGTCTTGGTGTGTCGGTCGACCTTGACACACAAAAACTTGCCATCGTCTTGCCAATGCAATCGACAACCGCTAACATTAAACATATTTCGGGTTCGGATAACCTCCTTAGTTGGCACTTCCATGATTGTAACTCGAGCGGTCTGGTTGGCCATCTCTGGCTGCCAGTAGCACAAAACGTTAGTTGGTTCTTTCTTGCCATCCAACAGAATTTGAGATGGGGCAAATTCGAAATCAATAATGCCTGGGGCCTTGATACTCTTCTTGTCAATCAATCCCATAGTGGAAGATTCGAATACTTGCAACACTTCATTGCCAGGCTTGTCACCAGCGTTGATTCGACCAAAGAACTTGTCATCTGGCGACCATTTGAACATTGGCCACAGCTTCTTTGGTGGTTGTTTTGGATCTTGTTGAGCTGGAGGTCGAAGCTGGAACGTTCGCAGTGGTAGGCATGTCTTGACATCCCACACAACAACGTTGTTACCTTCGTCTTTCTCCTTGAATGGGTAAGTAGCCCGTCGTGGGTCATCTACAGGTGGTAGTACAATTGGCTCTTTGGAGAAGGTGACCAAGAACTTTTCGTTTGGTGAGAAGTCAATACCTTCAGGCTTCTGGTGAGGGAATTGACCCAGGATTGCCCAATTGTCACAACCTCGGATCTGAACACCTTCCAAATGGAATGTCACCACAAAGGTACCTCGTGGAGACCATCGTGAAAAGGTCTGTGTATTTAATGGAGCGTCTCGAACTGGTTCTGGACTGTCACCGTTCTTCTTGTGCCAGTAAACTTCGACAGCCTTTCCTTTCTGCATCAAGATTTGATCACGACCTTGGGGATCCGTCAACCAGCTTCGCAAGTGGCCTCGTTCCTGATATGGAGCAAGCTCCGGTTCCTTGTATTCTGTGGCAACAGCTCCTGCAAAACCGAATCGTTCAACATCACCCAGCTTATTCACCAACAGAGTATGCTTTTTGTCCAACTTTTTGTGGTTGTAATCAGCTACTGCCTTGGCAGCTTGTTCGCCAGTTTCATACTCGATGAAGATGAAACCTTTGGTCTTTCCTGCGTCGTCAATTGGCATGTGGAAACCATCATCTTTGATTTTACCTGCTTCGCTAAACAGTTTTTTCATGACCTTGGTCAAAACTGGAGCCTTGGACTCTGGGACCACTGGGGCCCCATCGACCACAACGAATGTCTCCATCCCATCATCTGGATTGGTCTCGTACTGCTTCTCCAAATCGGAGAAGTCGATATCTTCTTCTACAAACACAGGAGACATCGATTCTGTCTATATTATTTTACTGGTGTGTCAAGTTGAGATCAATTTTTTTTTCCAGTGGTGAAAAAAATTTGAGTGGCCGCTGGGCCCACCGCGCGCCACGTAGCTTCTGGACTACTACCACCATCACCAAATCCAAATCCATCGTGCCCCTGTTGGGCACGCGTCGCGATAGACAGCTCGATATCGACATGCTGTGCACTCATTCCCCGCCGCCATGCAAACAAGTCACGAGCCGAGCAACTAAGCACCGCTAAGCATGATGTTGATAATACAGATTACGAAGTGATATCACCGACGCCGCATGTGCTGCGGCACGCGCCAGTCACGTGAGAGTCACGCATCAGAAGGGGTTTCTTCTTTTTTTAAAAAAAGAAGCAAAAAACAGTGGCTGCCAGAAGAATACCCTGAACATTCTCCAGTGCCCCAAAGGGGTCACGTTCGAGTAGTTGTTCTTCACGATCCCTTAGAGTGGGACCAGACTTCTTGGCCCTGTGAGCTGGTGGTTTGGTCCTGCTGCATGGCAGCAACCCGTTGCGGTACGGACCCACCACTCAACCCCCAAACCTTCCGAAACTCATTTCTGCGCTGGCTGTTTTACATCTGGAGAATCACCCACAGGGATCGTCCAACCGTAACATCTTCCGACGATCACCAGGTCAGGTCAATTGAGCATGTAAAATTCCGATAGATTCCAATAAAAACACTACCCCCAAGCTAAACAACCGCCTCATTCTTGTGCCAGAACACTGAAATATGTCTGAAATCTTGCCTTAGTGAGTGTGGCGCATACCATTCTGAACCGGATACCGACGCCGACCCTCCGACACAGAACAGGTACCGTTCCGATCATCTTCTGCGCACGCATGGATTAACGCCGTCTATGGATTGTGCCTCCTCGTTTTTCTTAGGTGGAACATAGTATTTCCAGTGACGTAGGAGCCAGGTTTTCTTCTCTCTCTTTTCTCATTATTATCTGCTGCAGTTTGGCGAAGAAAATCTTTTCTTTTACTAACTCTTTACTTAAAACCTACACGTTATTTTATTTGTTTCGTTCTTTTAGAAGGTTTGATTGGTATTGACATAAACACCTCGACAAAGAAACTTGATTTAATGATTACTTGCACAATATAATATAATGTCAAAGACAAGCGCCGAATATAGACCCGTGGAGGACGACCTAGAGGTTGACGATGACGCTCGAAAAAGGCTCCGACATAGTGATGATGACCATGAAGTTGATGATGATGACGAGTTAGAAGATCTGGTGGATGAATCTACAACTGCAGCTGGCTTTGCAACTGGACGACCGTCATACTCTCGTCAGGGCTCCCATCATCAGCTGCGACAGTCTACCGTGGATGAGAAGCAAGTCGCAAAGAAGAAAAAGTATATTTACGCCGGGATTGCGCTGGTAGTAGCATTATCGTCATTTGTATTACAAACAGAAACCGCAGGTTATCTTGCAAATACCTTGAGATACAGAAAGCCTATCTTTACGCTGTATCTAACGCATTCTTCATGGTCACTCATGTGGCCGTTCCAGATATTCTTTCTGAGATTCAGAAAGCTACAACTACCATTTAAAGTATTTTTGAGAAGACATTTGGAGTCGCAGTATCAAACTGCCTCCATTGTGGTCCATACCCAGTCCAAAGATCCTTCTCAGTCGCCAATTCGCTACATCATTAAAGTGTCACTACTACTGTTTGTTGCACTGAATATTGCCGGAAGCTCATGGTATCTTGCAGTCAACTGGACCACTCCAGACGATTTGACTGCAATTTACAACTGCTCGGCGTTTTTTGCATATGCATTCTCTGTCCCAATGCTAAAAGAGCCATTTAGATGGGACAAGGCATTTGCAGTACTTCTATCAATTGTCGGAGTTGTAATTGTGGCCTATTCTGGATCTTCTAACCGAGCAATGGCCGAGGAGTATCCTTATAGAGCTTTGGGCAACATTGTAATTGGTATTGGTGCAATTTTGTACGGGCTGTATGAAGTCATCTACAAAAAGATGGCTGCCCCACCTTCAAGCGTACCAGGAAAGAAACAAGTAGCATTTGCAAATGTGGTGGGTTCCACTATTGGAATGTGCACGTTTAGTTTATTATGGATCACCCTTCCAATTCTGCATTTGCTCGGATGGGAAACTTTCCAACTGCCAAATGCTAAGGAAGGGCTGGTTTTGTTTGCTTCGCTGATGGGCAATGTACTATTCTCTGGCTCATTTTTGATCCTTGTATCATTAACATCTCCTGTACTGTCATCTGTCGCTGCTTTGCTGACCACCTTTTTGGTTCCTCTGGTAGACTGGCTGTTGTTTGGCAGTGAAATCAGTCAGGGGGACATTTTTGGTGGCCTATTGATTATTGCAGCTTTTGCATTGCTTGCGTATGCATCATATAGAGAAATTCAGGAGGAGGACGAGGATGATGATGATGAATCGTCGGACGATGGCATGGATACGTATGGACCTTAATAATCTTAAACTGGAAAACACCATTTATAGAATGAGCTTTTCTACTGTATATACTGGTACTTTACGAGTAATATCATGAGCATTTCGAATAGCTTGTTTTTTCTTTTGTTGATGGGTTAGCGGTTGCTTTTGTTGTTGCCGTTGTTTAGCTGGTGTTCCTAGTGCAAGCATGGACTGGCTAGAACGTTCTTCTTCTGTGATGACTTCTGGTCCATCCTTCTTCTTGGTTCTAGATTCTTGCAACTTGCTCAATCGTTTCAGTTCTGACTTTGACAGGTTTCCAACAGCAGATGCATCTGAATGTGGGTCGAACTTTCGCAAAGCTTCATCAATCAACGTCAGTACTTCACTGGTATTCTCAAGTGCATTGACTTGAGCATTGACACTTCCACTGAGCTCATCAACAACCTTTTGGTCCCATACAAACAACCCACCAGCGTCCAAGAAGATGGAGATCAAGCTCCAGCCCACATTCAATCTAATCAACCGTTTCACACATGAAACCACATCGTTGATGTTTTCATATTTCTCATTAATGGCATATAAAATAGCTTCTTGGCCAAATTCATCAGTCATACGGCTCACAGCATCGTGGAAAATCTCATCATCGTTGTTAGACAAAACTTGTACAAGATCATTGCAACCCAATGTTGGAGCTGTCACCACGGCCTGTCTCAAGAGTCTTGGATGGGGTTCCAGTAACGGAATTAGATTTTCAATTTCCGTTGAAGGGAATAGTGGATTGGTTAATAGATAGATTATGGTACCTTCTGGCACAAAAGTCAACTTCTCTCCAGAAAAGATCAAGTCCACTACCTCCGTGATGAACTCGTGATCAACATTTCTGTCACTTTCTTCATATACAATGGTATCATCCACTTTATCACTCACATTAATGTCTTCCCAGTCCTCACCCTTCATGTAACGAACAAATTTGTTATCAAATGCCTGTGCATTGTTCTGTTCTTTGAACTTTTCGAATTCTTCTAGTTTTTCCTGTATGTGCACTCTTGTACTGGCATAAATATCGTCTAGAACCTTGTTATAACCTTGCAAATCGTAATCCACCTTGATAATAACATCTGACATTCCAAACCGATAGTCTGCATACTGGTCTTCGTTAACCCCCATTGCAATTGACTCCAACAGTGTTCCTTTACCGCTATCCACCGAAATGCCCACGACAGATGAGTTCTTGGCCCTGGTTGATGCTATGATTGTTTTCGTTTCTGATTGATATGCATGCAAAACAACTGGTTCGTCGCAAGTCAATGATGCAAGGACTGTTCCAAACTCGGTGTTGATTAAGGAAATGTCTTTAGATCGACATAGCAGTACCGTGTGGTTTCCCAGCCCGACAATGCTATCGTTAGTGCTCTTCTCATTGGTCGCTGGAAGCAGAACCTTTTGCATCACTGTGCAGTCAATTATAGAATATACCTGGATCCTGTTATCATTGAACCTGAAGAGCGAACCGTCTTTGTATGCAAATTGACCTGCGTTTTCGGAATCTAGATTTTTCGAAAACAATTCTGAATAACTGTCACCATTCAACCCAAAGGCAGTCACATGCAGCCCTTTATCACCGCCTTTTCTTGAAGTTACAACGATAACCGCACCATCAGCTGGTCCCTCTAATTCAACAAACTGTGCGAATACCACTTGACTATTTCTTGTGCCTTCAACTGCCCAAACTTCTTTGGTTAAGTCTTCACCGATACAGCTAACTCTACCACTTTCTCCAACCATATATACATAATCACCATTTTGTGAAGAACCCAAAGAAACAACTCCTTCTGTGCCTACATCGAACTTTTGGGTCGAGGAACTTTCTTCGTTGCTGTCACCAATTTGAACTCGTAGCACTGAATTTCGCTTTCTTTCGAATGTACTAAAGTAAATTTGATCCTTGTAACTACAGATAGATGTGACTTTTGTGGTAGGAGAAATAGAATGTGACCAGATCAACTGTGGTGAAGGTCTTAGTGTATAAGATACTACTGACGACCCTGAAATGCCAAAGTGGATCTGAGAATTCCTGTCACAGCAGATCGGTAGTCTACTTTGATCAGCTTTTGCAAAACTCTGAGGGAGTTCTGCTATATTGAACGGATCAGCTATCGAAGGCATGGTTTGTTGTGTCGATGAAAAAAAAAATTTCCGTTGCGGTGAAATTTTCTGCATGCGCGACACAATCCTGTGAGCGCTCGTGCGGCTCAGCGATCCTGTGCGGCGCAGAGTTTATGACGCTAGGAGCACTTTCTTCTTTTTTAAAAAAGAAGCAAAAACAATAGACGATGGGGCTAATTGACCTGAATATACACACCACACTGTTCATCCCCCAGTGTTTACCGCTTTTTGCTTCTTTTTCTGGCAAAAGAAGAACACAACTGGGGAAAGGTCAGGGGAATTAGGAAGACATCTATGCAAATTTCATAATCTATGTAAATGGCCAGTATAACTAACAGCTTCCGCACTTTCCAGGGCGACCGCATTCATCGTCAGCGTCTGCCGCTTCAGGGTTGTCTGGCAGCGGGCACTTCTCGTCGCACAAGGAATTGTACCCGTTGTAAAAGTTTGGCCATCGTTTCTCAAGGTATTTTGCGACATACACCAAGATTAACAATACTGGGACCTCGATCAACGGTCCGATTGTAGCAGCAAGGGCTTCCTTTGATTTGACCCCAAATGAGCCAATAGCCACCGCAATGGCCAGCTCAAAGTTGTTTGAAGCGGCGGTCAAGCCCTGGACAACTGCAAGACAGTACGGTAACTTCAGTTTATAACTGACAAACATGATCAGTGGGAAAATGAGGAAGAAATACACCAGCAATGGCACGGCTGTCCGTACAACATTCTTGATGTCAGCGATGATTTCATGGCCCTGTAAGGCAAACATGACAATAATGACATACACCAGAGCGATTAACGTGAACTTACCAGCGATTGGCAAGAAGTACTTGTTGTACCAAGAGAATCGCTTGAAGCATGTACGGGTAACAAAGCCCGCAACCAGTGGAATGCCCATATAGATCAATACACTTCGAACAATGATCCACATGTTAATCTCCAGGTGCGAGCCTTTGCCTACAATAACGACCAAGAAATAGGACAGCGGGCCATACAGTCCCATCTGCAGGACCGAGTTAAATGCGACCAAAATGGCACAGAAGTCTTCATGGCCCTTAGCCAAGTGGTTCCAAACGAGCACCATAGCAATACATCTAGCTGTTCCCACCAAGATAACACCACTACGATATTCGCTGAGATCCGGTAGCGTAGCCCATGCGATAGCCGTCATCAGAAGCGGTGCAAACAGCCAGTTTACCAAAAACGAGAACAAAAACTGACCCGTCATCAGCTTACCTCGATAAAGAGTCAACAGCTCTTCATAATGTACTTTGCAGAACACTGGATACATCATCACCAACAGGCCGATAGCCACAGGAATCGACACCCCAGCGAACTCTGCCGAACCCAAAATTGACTGAACATTTGGTGCATAGTAACCAATAACAACACCAACAACCATCGACACGATAATCCATACCGGCAGCAGCGTGTCTATAAGCGATAACCCCCACATGTTGATTTATTCAGTTGAGCCGGTGATCTATGTGAAAAAGAATAGAGATCAATGCATGCAAAATTTTTGCTCACAGGGTCGTGTGTGGCAGGGCGCTCCTTTGGTGATTAACGAGGGGCACGTGCGCTATCCTATCCAGGGCTGAGGTTTAATAAGCACCGATTCGTCTGGATCGCTTACTTTCTTTTTTCCTTTTTTTTTCTCTCAATACGCAATTGATGAACGGAGGACTTTTGAGATGAGGGTCTTCGACGATCTTTGACGTTCTTTCTCTTTTTTAGCTAATAAAGACATTGGAAACGTTCGGGTTCTGGGGTCCAACGTGATGAGCGACCAGAGATGTCGCCAAGCCGCACCGGCCCCGATACACGACTTTTCACAAGCACTCGACACCACCGATTCGATTCTCAAACTGTTCGCCGCCACAATCTCTTTCTACAATTAGTATGCTTCGACACACGTTGAGAGTGGCATCTGCACCCGCGCGTAGTATTACAAGAGGTTGTCTTCTGCTTCGACAGCAGAGACGTACTTTCTTTCCGGGCCCTTATGAAATATACAACAATAGGCCGACAGTTACACAACGAATATGGAGAGCAGTTCCTGCTCCACTCAAAGCATTGGGATTGTTTACAGGCTCAGCCGCGGTTCTGTTCTTCATAGCTACACCGCTGCTACTAGTAGCAGGACCACCAGTCGCTCTCGGCGTATGGTGGTATGGGAGAAAGCTAAGAAAGATGCAGAATGATCTATACAACCAGCGGTGGTCCAATATGGGAAGCTACCACCTATCGCATATGGAAGATGAAGCAGGAATGGCTTCAGGAAGATTGCCTTCGAACGCTAGGGATAGAATTATCAGGGCGTTGGAGAATAACGAGCAGGGTATTGCTTCGCGATTAGGGTACGAGAGCAGGAATATGACACAATTCAAGTTCACCCCGGTGGAAAGCATACACCAGGACTTCAAAGGATCACCGCAGGGCTTCCAAGAAGAAATGGAAGTCAGTTCATATGGGTTATTGAACCAATCTAACCAAAGAGTGGCTGATGTTGTAGTGGTGACGCATCGCGCCAGTAACAAAAAATCATCCAAACTACGAATTGAACTAACAACTATCGACTTTCAACCGAAAAGATATATTTTAGAAAACGACTTTACGGATGAGGACATTGTAATAGAGGTCAAGGGCCATTAGTTATCTAATATCATATAAATTGCTGTAAATATCAAAACGTTTTGTGCATACTCCCGCGGAACCCGCCAACGCCGCCCACATCACGATGTTCGCTTAGCCGGAAAGAGGCGCTGCTGTTTCTACTGGGCTTGGGCTTGGATTTGTACAACACAACACCACTTTCCAAATAACCGTAACAAACCACAAACACAAACAATGGCTGAACAACCAATTGGTATGAATGAATTAGTGGAAAATTGCTAACAGGACTGCCACTCTATAGTTCTTGATCAAGGTACAGGTTTTGTAAAGATTGGTCGAGGAGGTACCAACTTCCCTGACCACACTTTCCCATCTATCGTTGGTCGACCAATCTTGAGAGCAGAGGAACGAACTAGCACAGAGGAGATTCGAGACTTGATGTGTGGTGATGAAGCTAGTGCCGCCAGAAGCTTTTTACAAATTTCATACCCAATGGAGAATGGTATCATCAAGAACTGGGAAGATATGGGTCACCTATGGGACTATTCCTTCTACGAACGAATGAAAATTGACACTAGAGGCCAAAAAGTGCTGCTTACCGAACCGCCTTTGAATCCAATCAAAAACAGAGAGCGAATGGTCGAGACAATGTTTGAAAACTACGGGTTTAACGGGGTATATGTAGCTATCCAGGCCGTTTTGGCATTATATGCACAAGGATTATCATCCGGGGTTGTCGTAGATTCTGGTGATGGTGTAACACACATTGTGCCAGTTTACGAGTCGGTGGTATTGAACCATTTGACAAGACGATTGGATGTTGCAGGACGAGATGTGACAAAGCATATGATCAACTTGTTACTGAGACGTGGATATGCATTTAACAGAACTGCAGACTTTGAAACTGTGCGACAAATCAAGGAGAAATTTTGCTACGTAAGTTACGACTTGGATTATGATAAGAAGCTCGCAAATGAAACAACAACATTGATGGAAACCTATGAGTTGCCAGATGGTAGAACTATTAAATTGGGTCCTGAGCGGTTCGAAGCTCCAGAATGTCTGTTCCAGCCTTATTTGGTGGACTGTGAACAACCAGGTATTGGTGAATTCCTCTTTGAGACTATTCAGCAAGCTGATGTTGATGTGCGATCATCTCTTTACAAGGCTATTGTATTATCCGGTGGCTCGTCGATGTATCCGGGTCTGCCTTCACGATTAGAAAAAGAATTAAAA
Organism: Blastobotrys proliferans; assembly: GCA_003707485.3. Classification (NCBI taxonomy): domain Eukaryota; kingdom Fungi; phylum Ascomycota; class Dipodascomycetes; order Dipodascales; family Trichomonascaceae; genus Blastobotrys; species Blastobotrys proliferans. Next base: position 55,009 of record PPJI03000017.1, read on the forward strand.
CAATTGTGGTTCCACCGAGTTTTGAAGGGTGACCCTGAACGACTTTCTAAATTCAAAGTGAGAATCGAAGATCCACCACGACGACGACACATGGTGTTCCTAGGTGGTGCAGTCTTGGCTAATATTATGCACGATAAAGAACAAATGTGGATCTCCAAAGCAGAATGGGAAGAACAAGGTGTTAGAGCATTAGATAAACTAGGCCCACGTTAGGTTCTTGTTTTTTGTTACTTTTTTATATTATTTTGTGTTATGTAGATTATATTACTTTACCATACTATTTCTACTGTGTCAATTATCCAATTAGATTATCCATGTACTGAACATAATCATAACCTTCGCCAGATGAGTCCTTTGGCATGGTATGGCGTAGCTCTTCAATCATGGATTCCGGCATCAAACTATTCTGAAGATCCAGCTCTGTAACGTACGTTTTGCCATTGGCAATTTCTGAAAACGACTGAAACACCTGTTCAGCAGTCTGCTGATCTTCGGTTACCTCCACCATGAAGTTGATAAACTGCTCAAATGTAACGTAATTGGAACCACCAGATGCTACTTCAAATACTTGATGCATCTCATCTTCAGAATACACCAACCCTAAAGATGCTAGCGCACCAGAAAATTCACTCTCCACCAATTGATTACGTTGGCCCTTATCGAAATACCGAAATACTGATTCGAATTCTTCCAATTGAATCGGAGTTAAATTGTTCATGCTTCGGGCTACAATTTGATTTTCAATAAATGCAAGTTTTTTGACAACTGACTGCTTGGCAAGACCAAGCTCGTATTCCAATTCGTCATATGAATATACCGTATGGTCATTTTCTTCTACATTAGCCTCAATACACTGATCCTGCAGTTTTTTGAGTTCCTTTAGTACTTCCCCCAGTGGTTTCAACTGTTCACTCAGATCAGTTATTCCTTCCAATTGCTTTTCTAGCTCCCCTTCCAGATCGCTGATCTTCATTGACACAGTGTTCAAACATAATGCAAATTCATTGGCAGTGTCTGCGAAAGTTTTTCGCAATGATTCCTTAATTTTTCTCATGGTATTGTTGATTTGTTTGGATCTTTCCGCTTCGGCTCTGACCAACGTTTTCCAAGCCGCATCAAGATCCGATAGGTTCAACCCCTTTGGGGGAATGTACTCTTTCAAAGAATACGTCGCCAACTTTGTCCTGACGTTGCCAAGCAAAGATGCTAGTTCTGATTTTTCCGTAATCCATTCACGTTTGGTTGAGTTCTTATACTTGACAAATTCCGAGCTTTGTTTCTTGGCGTCGATATAAGTACCAGTAAATCTAGATTCAGTCCACTGTTTCTGGATCAGTGCTATATCATCTAGCAGTTTCTTCATTCGTTTTTCAAACCCATGTTGCATGGTTAATGCAGATCCTGTTACTTCAACGAATTTCTCCAAACGTCTCCCTGCAGTTTCGATTTTGTCTAGTGCAGAAAACGCATGGAACCAGTATGCAACATAGGTCATTACAGACCTTTCGTCTGGTTTCTTAACATCGCACACATCTTCCACATCCAACAATTGCGGAATTCCTACTTGTTCAGCCGCAATTTCAAATGCCAATGCTGTATTTCCCTTATGGTCGGACTTGTCTAGCGCATCAAAATCCAACAAATCTGGTCGATGTCTGTCGATTAATGCACAAAATGCCAGTCCATCTGACCAGCTTGATGAAAAATCGCGAATCTCAATGCCATAGTCAGCTGTTTTACGTTGACACCACAAAAGTAGCCCTTCCTTCGCTGACAACCCTTCCTCGTTAATTTCCGCAATTGTGAACCGTAACACCAAAATCCATAGCAATCCCAGAATCAACTTCAAATTGCCATCTACCACGTCCTCGGCACCAATGTTGTATAATGCGATGCCTCGATGCTTGATGAAATCTAGAGCCGTGTTTACATTTTCTGCTTTTTGAACTCGTAACTTAGGGTTTGCATAGTACCTACCCAATGATTCATTGCCGATAGTTTCCAGTAACTGAATTAGTCGAACACCGTTCGAGAAGTCTACCGAAAGATCATTCATTGGGGCAATGTTATTTCGTTCTAAATAGGTATTTGCCCATCGTAAAAACGCTTTATGTTGGGTTGCAACCCAGGCTGGAAGGGCTGAGATTGAACTAGAACTTTTCATATGTGTAAGAGTTGTCGAAGACATGGTCGCCATCGTGATTTATACTGTATACCAACCCTTCGGACTGATGATGATGATGATAGTGATGTCGACGATGGAATTCTTTTTAATGAATGAAAGCTGCAGAACGGCGAGGCTTGTCTTGTTCAATGGGTATGTTTTCTCGAGTAATCAAGTTTGATTCCACCCAGATTGTCTGTGTGTTACGATGAGATGAGATTTTATTTATATTTATTTATTTACACTTTTTTTTTCCTTTGGCGATCTTGTTTGGTGTAGCAGATCTTGCGACCGCAGCCCGCTCGCGTTTCTCGTGCGTGGGACACTCTGTGCGTTTACGTGATGCATGACAAAGCAACAAAATTTACGCTCAAGCCGCAAGTTGGATCCATGGTTTGAACCATCCATCAACATAATGAATCAAGCAGCAAATACAAGCGATAGACCGGATGCATTGGCTACTATCACTGTCAGAGTAGTCAAGTCCTTTTCTTACAGAACTGTCAAAAACCATGTTTTTAAAGACTTGGATTTGAGTTCCACAACTGTAGGACAGTTGATGCAAATGGTAAAAGAGTGTAAGGATCTTGAGGCTTTTGATTAGAACAGGTGTCTAACTGGTCAATTCTCTAGTATGTGCAACTGGCTCGGCTTTTAGAGCATATCGAAACGTTACTTTGGACACTGTGAAGATTTACACCAAGGCATTTGGACACAAGACCATGAACTTAGTCATTAACATGGACAACGATGAGGAATGGATCTTGGATGATTTTAACAAGACACTCCTGGAGTGTGGCGTGGGTAAGTTGTTTTGGAACTGTAGAGAAAGAACCTGTCTAACTAGTGGTGTTTTAGAACATGAAACTGAGCTTTCGGTGTTCAACCGCAACGACTACGAAGAATTCAAGAAGAACCCCGAGGAAAAGTGGATATAGATGTACTAATATAACGTTTTTGCTTCTTTTTTGAAAAAGAAGAAAGTCACTCCTAGGGTCATGTCTTCTTTTTTTAAAAAAAGAAGCAAAAAACAGTAGCATAGACCGAAACGTAATGTCAAGATGCTAATATTACTACACGAATGTCTTGTGTTTATGGATAAATTAGATATTGAGAGCCTGGATCTTTTTCCACACGTCGTCAGACAAGAGCCCCAGTTCCTGGTCAGAAATTGGTCCGTTTCTTTCTCGACCATACTGCACAGCATGCTCAAGTAGACTTTTGATAAACCGTTTGTCAACCGACTGAGGATTCAAAAATGATCCCGACAATGCTTCGTCAATGGTCAGTCTAGCAGTAGGGTCCCTCTCAAGACAGCCTTGGATGCATTCTAGTGCTTCTCTGTTAACCCTCACCTGCCCAAGTCCATGTTTTGGATATTGGATTTGAACATTTGGATTCATGATTGCCAGCATACGTTGTGGACCGGAATAGTTGCCATACGGTGGCTTACCGTATATCATTTGATAAATAATGCATCCACAACTCCACACATCTGAGGGTTTTCCTACTTTGAACTTCGCACCGTCCTCAGGATTCATTGAATTGGAATCCAGCAATGCCTCGGGTGCCATGTAGTTTGGTGTGCCAATTTGGGTATCTCTATGAACATTTACTGTGTAATCCGGTACCACATTAGCAATACCAAAATCAATAATTTTAAGCATTCCTTTGACTAGTAAAAAGTTTGCAGGCTTGAGATCAGAGTGCACAATTCCGTGCCTGTGTACAGCCTGCACACATTTCAACATCTCAACGGCATAGTATCGTACAAATGAAATGTCCAACGGCTGGTTCAATCGTGCTGAAAGAACATGGGCGAGATCAATCTCCCCAAATTCCATAACAACATAAACACTTTGCTGTAGCATTTCGTGGTCAATGAGCTTAACTACTCTGTCTTCATCGTGCAGCCGCTTCAACAGGTCAATTTCACCTTTAAAACCGTTGATGACCTCGACATCTACATCATCGAACGAGACCTTCTTTACGGCATATATTCGGTTGTTAGGAGCTTGTACTTTGTAAACTTTTGAAGAACCCCCACGGCCAATCATTTCCAATCGCTGATAGGTTCGACCATTGACGTTCAACTGGTTTCTATGGGCCTGTCTTCTGTATTCTGGTTGTGCTGGCGGTGGAGGCAGGGGTTGAGATGACTCCAACCTGTCCGGTTTTGACTCTACATCCCAATTGTCTCTTTTTGGGGTCGATATATTAGGCGATATAGTTGTTAATGCAGTTCTTGGGGAGTTGTATTCAGTCCCCTTGGTATTCCACGACCTTACTGATCGACTTGAAAACGATGAAGACGCGGAGGAAGAAGATGACGACGAGCTACTGTCGCCATCCTCAGGGTCTACCTGCGCTGCTGGTATTTCTTGGTCCTCACTTGCAAATCTAATTTTACTGGACTTATTTTCGGGAGTAGAACTACCCTTTTCTTCGCGTACAGGAGCTCGCTTTGGAGGACCAAGGTTTAATCCCTTGCCAAACCTTTTAACTCTGGAACTCCTGACGGTTGACTCGCAACCAATTTTTGTGGAATTAACTCTAGAGATCGCCGGCGTCGACACATTCTTGCCTGTGTTGTTGTTGTCTACAAATCTAATGCTACTTGGAGAGCTGGATGATGATGTTGAAGATGCTGAAGATGCTGAATGGTTAGATGCAGTCGTGAAATTTTGTGAGTCGTTATTGTTTTTGGTATTTTCCGGTGACATTGAGAATCTGTTTCGTTCTCGTGGAATGTATGTATCGTAATATTGGTTGTTCTCCTGATTTCTAATAGGGCTTTTTGAATAAATGCAAGTCGTAGCGTCGTCTTTGAAATCGTCTTCCCTTATCGACACTCTTTTCCGAACTACCTTGGCTTCTACTGATGCTCTAGCCTGAGCTGCTGCCTCTATAGCTGCTGCTTCACTATCAGATAATAGCTCTTTGGCGTACTGGCTCAACACTGGTGGCTTGAAACTTCCGTCCGATGAGGATACCGTATCGTCGCCCTCTTCGTTCGATTGCTGCTTGGCCTTTGGAGATGCAAACCTCTGTGGCTGCTGCCGAGCACCATGGGGCGAGAACTGTGCTGCCAACATGTTATCACGCTGTGTTGTGTTGTAAGTGTCCAATGGTGGTGGGTGGTAGTGATACTTGATACTTGATACTTTCCGAAGTTTGTTTACATTTTTTGGCGCACCGCTATTTTTTGTTTGGCTGGATACCCTTTGGGCAACGATCGGCGCGGCGCGGCGTTGCCGGGGTGACAGCGACATATCTCAAGGGAAGTGTCTTCTTTTTTCAAAAAAAGAAGCAAAAAATGGTCACAGTAGAATACAATAAATTATTAGTAACAGCAATTACATGGCTAAAGGTCATTATTTGGCGTAGCCAGCTAATCCACCAACAGCGGCGCCAGTCTCCTCATTCGTTGCGGCTTCCACTAATTCTTGGGCGGGGATTGCTAGATTTGGGTGGACTAAGTCTCGCTTGTGTTCCCCTGATGATGTCGGTGCACTAGCCACAAATGACGCAGCAGAAATCGTAGCAAAAATTGTGGAGAGTTTCATTGTCGTGTTAGAAGAAAAATTATATTAAGGTCAGTTTTAGACTTTCCATTTCTATATATAAGAATTCACGAGTTTACCAATCGTGCGGCTCCACTTCTCATTTCTTGATTCTTCATTCCATGCCTCCTGGCAAGAATTCATTCCCCACCCTTCCGACATCTCCAGGGTGGATCCGGATTCCAAATAACGTAACGTCTGCTATATACCTTCGCTGCAGGCACTGTTTTTGCTTCTTTTTAAAAGAGAAGAAAGTTACGGCTACAAGTGATGTCTTCTTTTTTTAAAAAAAGCAAAAACAGTAGAGACTCCGCTTAACTATATCTTTCTACGTGTAACTAGTCTGACTCTGTGGCCCTTGATGTAGCAGGTTCAGGTTCTAGGAGCGGCAGATAACGTGATTCATGAAATCGAGCCACCTCTTTTCATCTTCATCAACAGTAGGTGAATCCAGCACACTCTGCCAGTCTTTGTAGAAATCCTCCCACTCTACGTTTGTTTCAAGGAGTGGTTTCGCTTGTGCAGCAACGTATTTGTTAGCAAGCCAGATACAGACCAAATGGGGCGAATCAGAATAGTTGATCCGCAATGTATCTAGCAGAGCCAAGGTTACCACCATTACAGAGAACTGGTGGTCTCGCTGGTGTGTCAATCCATGAGAAAAAAGTTCTCAATTCCCAATTGTATGTTTCATGAGCCTCATTTTCCATCATGCAGAATGCAATGCTAAATGTTATATTCGATGGCGATGTACCAATAATATGCAGCAATGGCAAGCCATACTGGTTGGTATTATAAGTACAGTCAATAGCAAATACCCTATTATATCTATTAGCGTAGCAAATTGGCTCTGGCTGAGCGAACATTAAAGAAGTGACACGGCCCTGTTTATTGTATTTGAACTCGAGCCTCCAATTTTCTCCCAGCAGCTGCTGTTGAAGGGCCAGCATTTTCGATCGGCTATTCCTCTGTTCCCGCTTGAATTTCGTCTTAAGATTGGATATATCTCTTAGTATGATCCGAAGGGAGGAGTCATTTTCTTTAATCAAACTAAGAATAGTCCGTGTTGGGACTCCAAGTTCAGCTTGCTGTCTGATGTAATTAACCTGCTCCTCGGTCAGTTTACGTGCTTTCGGATGAGTTAGAAGATTGTCTTCCGTTTCCAGTTCATGATTGTGGCTAGGGTGTCTCACTTGAACATGCCATGTTCCATCAGATTTTCTACTCAGGGACTTGCTAGCATATAGCCTAAACGGGCATCCACTTCGAATCGTTGAAGTGTTCCGTTGTCTCTCACCCTCTGGTGCGTTAGTTCGATCAGCAGGAAAACCATTACGATCACAACCCAGGTTCAATGTCGGATGTGTTTGTCACCAGCGGATTTAATTGTAACTAGAACATAACCGCGTGAAATTGCATATTTTCGAAGACTTTCGAGCATCTCTTCGCGGGAATCGTACGCTTGGTCATAGGTTGCCATAATGTCTAACTAAGTTCAAGGGAATAACCTGGTTGGTTGAACAGTAGTCAACATGTGGTAGGAGAATAAATGCAATAAGGAGTGCCATTAGACATCGGTGTAAAATGATAATTACATAATCATCTACAGCCGAATAAATTCTTAGTTAGTGCTCCGTAGCGATATCTTTTATATGACAGGGATTTCTCCGGAAAGAAAATTGGCTTTGGTGGCCCAGTTGGTTAAGGCGTCAGTCTCATAATCTGAAGATCGAGAGTTCGAATCTCCCCCAGAGCATTTATTTTTATTTTTGCTCCCATTGCGGCTCGTTTGTCATATTTGTGTACATGAGTTGCATTGTTCTTTTTTTAATATTGGGATTCACATATCAGCGATAAATTCAATCTTTAGAGATAGATAGAGTAGATATGCAGTTCAGCGATTGTCAAATGAGCCGCATGCGGCAACCCTTTACATATGCCAATGTATTCTTGCAGCATGGAACCGAAGACACGTGAGGTTAGTCATAAATGCATTTGATAATCAAGCTTATGTAGATGCAGTGTTAAATGTATTATACACATGATGTACGCCTGACATTCTTTTGCTTAGGCCGTCTAGGATGATACTATATTTAGCATGAGGAATAAGAACGGCCCGAAAGGAAGGAACGATACCACTATAACCTCTGGATTGGTGATATTTTCAGAGGCAAATCTGTATATCTGTAAACCTATACCCACTTTGCTGTCTACCGTGAACGTGGATGAGGGCCCTGGTCGTGACTTGACAATTACTAAAACTGTGACGCTTCTAGTTTGTGAGATCATGACATCTTCCAGAATATTGGCAATTGTTTCACTCTTTTCTGATTCCATAGCCAGCAGCGTTAGTTATACACGCTATATATAGAACCCATAGCGAGAGAAGTGATCTTCATAGAATACTCGGGTTCCTGTCGTCAGGTTCCGAGAATCCACCTATCGTGATCAAAAATGACGTTTGCCGAACCGACATGCAACCACAACCACAAATTATGCTGCTCATTCCAGCTGGTGGTCGCTCTTTACCCCAAATGAATGGAATTCTGTACTTATGCACCGGAAAATAATAAACAGCGACCGCCGGCCCCCAGGCTAGCAGCTAGACTAGAAAGAGTCTCTTGCTATCTTAAACATGTATTATAATACAAATATTATATACAATGCGCCAATTATAAATATTGACCAGTGGCCAGTGTACATAATATTTTTTATTTTTATTCCCTCTCTTTCCTAGACTATTTTTTGCCATATATTCATAACCAACAACAATCTCAAAAACACAAAAGACACAAATGGCTGCTTTACGAGTACGGATGCATAGATTAGCTAGAAGTGACAGCAACAAGGTTTCAGAACCTGACAATCAAACTCCAACCTCAAAAAAGGATCAGAAAAAGACCAAACAAGGTTCAGATTCAGAACCATCAACCGGAAAGGCTGGCAATGACCAGAAAAATGACAAGTAGTAGTGATAACCATATTGACTTTTCATTAAATATATTCGTTTTCTATTAGACTATATCCTGTTATTTGGAACGTTTTTCCCCCTGGTTATTGCCGCACAGTTGTCTATACCTGGTCTGCGGCTGTGGCGTTACTTGTGCAGTGCACAGCCCACTTGGACCCTGATTGTCTTTGATTCTCCACAAATTCAGTACAGTGCTGTGGCTTGTTCGAGAAAATAATATATTCATCTATCTAGTGCACTGCCTCGTTTGCTGTCTGTCCGGTTGGTGTGCATCGCCCCCTGTACCTCTGTACGTAGAGCGTTTAAACGTTGGTGCGATCTGGTTATTATTGGCATAGCCACGGCAGGATAGTGTGAACAACAGTAAAATTAATGGTAGTTATAAGCTTATACACTAGAGCATTTGGCATCTGGCTTCTGGAGACCTTACAAATGGCTGTAGTTCTTGCTGTGGTCGTGCTTAAACATTTCACATAACTTCGCTACTAATTCTTTTTCCAAGTCAATAAGCACACTACTGTCAACTTCATGGATTTCATCTGACAATTTACCATTCAACAGATCGATCAACTTGATGCACAGTTCCATTCGATATTTGTCTTGCTTCAGGCGTGCTAATGCTTGTTCTCGAGCAGAGCCACCAGAACTATCATAATCAGAGCTTGGCAATTGTTTTGTACGAATACGAGAGACCTTGCTAACCAACTTCTTGCCATTTGCCACATAGTTTTCATCCATCTCAAACTTGTACTTTAGCAGAAGCTTCCATACGCTCACAATATTATCCATTGTAGACGCCACTTTGTCTAGCGGATCATTGACAGAATTGCGGCCCAGGTCCTCAAAAAGCTCATCTACGATCGCTGTACCACGGTCTGAATCATATACCATTGTTACCATAAAAACAACAAGAATTTGGTGATGGGTGTGGCGTTAAGATAGAAAATTATATTAAGGAAAAAAATTATACAAAACGTAGAAATAAATATAAATGAATTAATGCTGTGTTGAGGATTCTCCTGCTCCTGCTCCTCCACTTCCACTTCCACCTCCAGTTTCAGTCGCTGAGGACGAAGCCATGCTGGTCTCTTCGTCTCCAATTCTATACGGACGAGGCTGACTGTTCAACAAATCGGGAATCTTGGAAAGTAACAATTCCATGTTTTTGAATCCATCTTCCAGCGTGTCAATGCGGCTCATGATTAACCGAGACATGTCTTGCAACTCGTCAGACATGTTGTTTCCCTTGAAAACGCTGTCATCGTCCATATCGTCTTCGTCGTTGTAGTAGTCTTCTATAGTTCTGGTACTAATACGCCTAACAGGTGAAGCTCGATTTGCTGAATGGTCTCTACTATGCTGTCGATACTTGATACGTTGTTGCTGACCTTGCTGTGGGCGATGGTTTCTCATGTGCCTATCTAGAACCGAAGTCGTAGAACGAGTCGGACTGAGAGCAAGCATTCCAGCCCCATGACGTACCAATGACGAGGTTGTCGAAAACAATCGAGTCCGGTTATTGGCCATAGCAATAGGGCTTTGCCTGTTGCTGTGGTGGTATTGGACAGTTGATTCCGAATCTCTCCTGTGACGACGGCCGATTCTTGAAGAAGAATTTGTCGAATGGAACAGAGCCGCTCCTGCTGAAGGAATGATACTATCGTCGTCATCATCTTCGTCTCCAAAATCGTCTTCAGAGTCAAATTCAGAATCAGCTTCATGAGCAACGCTTAGATGGTCGTCATGATCGTGTTCGTAATTTTCAGGGTCAGAGTTAACCTCTGATGCAAAAGTTCGGTAATTGCTAGTGGTAATAGAGTTCGGATACCGTACAGTATCCGGCTCATCTAGTCGGATATTAGGTCTCACTTTGACAGTCCCTTTGTAAGGACGTTTGAACACTTCGTCCAATAAATCATCATTGGAAACTTTGGGCCGGGTATTCGCCTTTTCTTTCTTGCGCTGTTGCTTGATGTTACCCCTACCCTTTCTGAGTTTCCTTGGAGTACCCACTCCATCGCCATTTGGTGTGTTTGAAAAAGTTCTTCCTGCTTGCGATTGCTGTTGAGACTGAGATTGAGACGGTTGTTGCTGGTCGTAGCCTACATTCTTGCCGTCAACAGCAGCAGCAGCTGCTGCGGCAGTCCTTTTAAATACTTGTCTACGATTAGCTTCAGCTTCTTGAGCTTTGACTTGTTGGCGTCGCAGGAATTTCAAATGAATACGTTCATAGACAAATATCAGGAAGAGCACTGGCAAATGAGTGATCTTGATTACAGTGCGATTGAGAACCAAAAAGTTGCGCAACGGCATGAAATAATACAATGGCCGTATCAACCATTCCAACAAGTTGAGCGGAGCAGCATATGAGAAGAGGCTGGAAGATTCCGACTTGATCATGGTGATGGTGTTGACTGCAAACATGTACTGATGTTCTTCATGCGCATTAGCAGTGACTTCTGCAAAAGAATTGGTCAGCACGGCAATCAGAATAGTAATAATCAAATAGTGCGTGATAAACAAATAAAAGACCAGTACAATTCGCCCCAGAACGGAGTAGTATTGCCAGGTATCCCATACCGTAGGAGTAAACCCGAACAATATCTTCAGCATGTCATATGCAATCTTGTTTGCGGAAAACACATCACGGGCAAATGCCATGGTGAAGGCTACCCAAAACCCAGCTGACAAAACGATGATCAGCAAACAGGCAACGGTCAGATCGACACACATCTTTCGCACCGACACTACCATGTACGAAAAGACTTCGTATCCATCTAGAATGCTGAAGAGTCTAGGGAAGAAGAAGATGGCAACCGTAGCGAGCAGCTCGTGGGCCGTATGCGAAAGATGTCTACTGTAGTCTGGTGCAACAACAAGATGAGAAGCAATCAAAGTGCCCCCATAACTCAATAGCAATAAAAGAATAATCAAATCAAACCAATTCCATAGCGACATGACATACAACGTAAACCCTGCGTCGCTAAACCCGACAATCTCGTCCAGGATAAACCCCAAGCTCCATAACCAAAACACGCATTCTATAGTTGAAATCTTGTGACTCTGTTGAGACAACACCATAATATACAAACACAAGAGCCCACAAAACGAAGCCAAATTCAACCAATGTCTGTATCTGGGAACTCGCAATCTTGAAAGCTTGAACAAACTAGCATCTTCGTACGCGTATCTCACACCTGGACCTCTTCGCCCATAGCCAGCTGCCACCACTTCTTCTTCATTTTCGAACCGCACTCGATGAAGCTTATGCATCGACGACTGGAACATGACTGAGCCGTTCCAAATCTCTTCTAATATTTGAACAACCCCAGGATGTGCTAAGAATCGCTTCGCTTCAGCTTTGATGGCCAGCTCTAGGGTTGAAATTCTTTGCCATCGTGGGATTATTCTCATATCTGTATTGCCATTAGCCAACGGATAGAAATCATAAGTCATTGCATTCATCAAATCATCCGGATCTGAATACTCCTTGAGCAATTTGACTGCCAAAATTTCGCAAATCATTGCCCGAGTATTAGACACACCAGCCATGGCAACATTGGACGAGCTTTCCTTGCTGAATTGCAGCATGTTGGCCATCAACGCGTACATTGTTCCAGGCGTCAAGTGCTCCCTGACTTCCTCAACCAATGGCCGAATCATGAACGAGTGTATCTGCGGGGATTTCAACTGTTCATACTTTAGACTAGTGTCGACTCTCGAAACCACCAGATCATACACATCCAACACGATGCTGTAAATCGGGATCGAATCCAACAGAGATGGAGTCATCAACGGCAAGAGAGCCTGCCTCTCTTCGTCATGGTCCATCGTTCTGGTTATTGTTTGCTATTGTTCTAAACTATTTTTTATTGCTTGTACTTTTAAGGTTTGCGCACACACAAAAAAAAAAGTTCGTGTCTCAACGTGATGCACAGTATCGCTGCAAACATCGCGGAATGAATCGGCAACTACGCTATCTTTATGGAAGTTCTTCGTCTGTTAGAGTGAATCTGTTGCCGAATCGAATCGTATGCCATTTGCTCCACATTATCATAGGAAGAATGGCCAAAACGGCGCTTATCGCAAACATTATGTAGCTGAACTTGACAAGACCTACGCTGTTCAGCGTTGTCGCTGCGTAGTATGGCGACGCTCCTGCATTAGCTAGTTTCAAAGCGAGCAGCGCCCCAATAGCCGACGCGCTGAAATCTCCGTAGTGTATGTCAATCACATAGTTGAGTGCGGCTTGAAAAATGGCAAAAAAGCCGCACTGGATCAGCACCTGAGCAACGCCGCAAACGGACCAATGCGTCAGTGGACAGAACCTGAGGAATACAAACCCAATAGGTATAAGCAATCCCCCGAGTGCCATGGAGCATAGGCGAGTTTCTGGCTTCCAGGACTTTTTGTGTAGACATATAGCGTTGCAGATACACACAAGGGCAGCACCACAGACAATGCTGGCAAGCCCCATGATGAAAACGTAAACCGGGGCTGCCTTTGATGACCATCCGTACGTTTTGATCATAATTTCCGGAGCGTTTTTTATTGCGATTGACGTCAGTATGGATGAAAGGCATACGTACAACGCCATCCACCAGACTGAGTGAGTAAATAAAATCTTCAAGGGCCGCTCAAAATAGACCACTATGGGTATTTTATCACCTCCTAAGCTGTGCCTGCAATAGAACCGGACGTGGGGATATCTTTTGTATAGCGATTCACAAGCCTGTAGTTCCAGAACTGGCAAAAAGGTCTCTTTGAAGCAAAACCCGCTAGCAATTGCTATCACAATCATCAAAGTTCCACAGCAAAGGGCCACCTTTAGCACATGGTTAGAGCTTGAATCTAGCATGATAACTCTGCCTGTTATTGAGCCAATTGCGGCTCCTGCAGAGATCATTACCGTATATACCACCACCACACTGGTTCTTTGAGTGGTTTTGAAGATGTCTCTGATGATGACACAACTGGTTGCCAAAGGCGCAGAGCCAAAGAAGCCACACAGGAGCCTTATGACGCTCATTGTAAGAAACCCGTCCAAGAAGCCCGTAACAACCGTAAACAACCCTGCCACGGCATATGGAATGACAGTTGTCACCCATCGACCGTACTTTTCAGATGCCCCGCCAAACACCATGACGCCGAAAGACATGCCCATCATGAACATCATATTCGGAATGAGTGCCCATTCTGGCGATACATTGTATCGCAATTGCAGAACTATGGTTGCTACTTCTTGATCAAACATGGCACCGTTGCTCACAGAGCTCATCGCGGCAATCAAACACAGGAACACTGACACAACCCTGGAAGTAGATAGGTCATTGAATGGGTGTTTAGCCGAGCTCGTTCGAATTGACAAGTAATAGGATGCACCCTCTGGCTCAAAAGTGTCGATTGACCGCACATTCCGGGGCTCTGGGTGTTCAATCGAGGAGCTACTGCTACGGTCAAGGGGATCATAGGGCACTAAAGTACAGCCTTCAAATTCTAATCCGCCTTGACGATTCATTGTGACGGACATGACATTGACAAAGTTCAATTTCTATATGGAGTTTTTACAATAGTTACCCGTGCGTGTAGCCAGACTGGGAAAGTTCAAGCGCAAGTGCAAGTTCAATTCTTGTTCCTGGACAGCCACTTGTAAATGACCGACATATCTTTTCCCTTTGTAGACGAGTCGTCTTCGCAGGTCTGGTAAATGTCGGCAGCGGCTCTTGAAATAGGCAATTCGCAATCGTACTGTTTTGCGGCTTCAATTGCCAACTTCAGATCCTTGTTCATTAAGGCAAGCCCAAATCCTCCATTATAGTCGTTACTACTTGGGGTATTAGGATTAATGCCAGGCACTGGGTTGTTCACCTCGCTTGGCCAACATCGACCGGTACTAGTGTTAACAATGTCGCTAAACACCTTGAGATCCAGTTTGAGGTGGGAAGCCAGAGAAAACGCCTCCGCCGTAGCAATGTTGTTGAGTGCTAACAAGTAGTTATTGCAGAGTTTGGCAGAAATGCCGCTACCAGGCTCTCCACAAGGGACAATTCGCTTCCCCATGAAGCTCAAGGTTGATTCCAGCTCCGTCAAATCGTTGCTGCCCACCATGAACGTCAGGGTGCCATTCTTAGCACCCACAACCCCGCCAGACACTGGCGCATCCACAAATTTGCCAATTCCGTTCTGCTTCAACAATTGAGCCGTCTCAATGGATGTTTTCACGTCAATTGTCGACGAGTCAATAAACAACTTCGACTGCATGTTTGACCTGGCGATCTCTCCGTACACCTTCCGCACATGCTTTCCCTCCGGCAACATCGTGATAATCACGTCCTAAAAGCTGGTATTAGCACTCGTCTATTGTATGTCCACACACGTACACTGTTCTGGGCTACCTCCACCGGGCTCTTCATTTTCAGAATACCCGGGCCCAACTCGTTCATTGCCTGTTCGTTCACGTCGTACACAAACAGCTTGTCTGATTCTGACATCTTGGATTCGATATTTTTAGCCATATTTAGGCCCTATGAACATTTCGTTGTTAGAACGCGACCATTCACTTCACTTCACGTACCATACGGCCCAGCCCCACGAACCCGTAGTTCTTATTCAGCACACCGGCTGAAGAAAAGCATCTTTTAAACACCAGTCTATTCATCTTCTTGCTGTTCCCACTCCCCCATTCTCGGTTAGGATCGGTCAGGGTTTTATACCAAAGGCCAAAATGCGGGGTGGCATGGAGATGTGTCGGCGCCGCACGGGGTCCGCGTCCGCGCCTAGCCGCCTCGGAGGGTAGTGTCTTCTTTTTTCAAAAAAAGAAGCAAAAAACGGTAAACGATGGTCTCGAAGGCTGCTTTCTTCTTTTTTAAAAGAAGCAAAGGCAGTAGACAGAGCGCCGCAGGCACCGTTTTTGCTTCTTTTTTTGAAAAAAGAAGACACCACCTCCAGGTGGTACTGGCCCCGACGCGACCCGACCTCCGACCAACACTTTCACCGCACAGGTTACCATCAAACACACCCAAAAAAAGACACAACTCAACCTCCACTAATCAATCAGTCGCAAGTGCAATCATCAAGTGGCTATAGCATACAATGGACCAGCAAGTCTCAACGCGGTTGGTCTCATCATCGTCACAGCCTAACTCCGCTTCGTCTTCGTCACCCACTTCGTCCTCCAGCTCATCCAGTTTCTTGAAATATTTCAAAAAGAAGAACGGCAATAATAATGGCAGTAATAGCACAGAAACGTCAATGAAAGACAATGAAGGATGTACATTCACAGTAGGAGTGTCTGAAGACAAAAATAGAAAGTGTCGTCGGACAATGGAGGACGCTCACACATATGTTTACAACTTTGGGGGCCAACCAGATGACGGATATTTCGCAGTGTTTGATGGACATGCAGGAAGACAGGCTGCGGAGTGGTGTTCTAAGAAAATGCATACATTGGTAGAATCCATGATAAGTAAACCAGAGCATAAGACGGTGTGTCATGCCATGAACGGGGCCTTTTTGACTGCTGATTCTAAAATGAACGAGGACGGGTTGAAGAATAGCGGATGTACAGCTGCAGTGGCAGTTATCCGGTGGGAAGACAGTGTAGGTAGTGGAGGATCCAATGAAAACGAGCTCAGCAGGTCTGCAAAACGAAGATGTCTATATGTTGCAAACGTAGGAGACACAAGAGTCATTTTATGTAGAAACGGCAAACCACTTCGGCTAAGCTATGACCATAAGGGGTCGGACGTTCATGAAACCAAACGAATTCTAAACAGTGGAGGAATTGTGGTGAATAACCGAGTCAACGGGGTACTCGCAGTTACGAGATCGCTGGGCGATAACTACATGAAGCAATTGGTGAGCGGAAGCCCTTATACAACAGAAACGGAAATACTACCTCAGGATGAATTTATTATTGTTGCTTGCGACGGTCTATGGGATGTATGCAGTGATGAAGTGGCAGTTGATCTGATTCGAAACGAAAAAGATCCCAAAGTTGCTAGTCAGCAACTTGTTGATTATGCATTAGAACACTTTAGTTCAGATAACCTAACTTGTATGGTAATCCGTTTAGAAGAATAAATATGAAATAAATAATTTGTCGGCACTTCTGTTTACTGGCCTGGCAGTACGAAATCAAAATCATCGCCAAACAGCCCAATGTCTTCATTTGCCTGATTTCCATTCTGATCTCCGCCGCCGCCTACCGAGTCTAGCAACGCGTTTAGATCGTCGTCAAACGCCACGTCGTCTGGCATTGGATTATCGTTTGTGTTGTCGTTATCTTTCGATGTGCCATCCGCGGCGGCCGTAGTAGCTGAGGTATCTTCTGAACGCGATTCCTCAGTCTTGATGTTAGTTGAATCCAAAGCAGTATTGTCACCTTCTTCCGCTTTAAACAGCATATCGACGTCGTCACCGCCGTCTTCATCCTCATCCACTTTGATTGCGTTATCTTTGGAACCTTGATCGAGACCACCACTGGCGGAGTCGTTCTTGGAATTTTGTTCCTCCAGTTGCTTCTTACGTTTCTCTTCCGCCTCGGCCTTGTTTTTGATCATCTGCTTCACCTGTTCTTTGCTCAATTGGATTTCAGCGTCTAAATCGTCCAGCAGTTTCTGAAACTTCCTCACTTCGCTATCGACCCCCGCCTGGTACAGCCCTGGGGGATTTGGGATTGCTCTCTGCTGCGTGTTCATGTACAGATACGACAGCATGTTCCCCGTGGACGTAAACACCGCGTTTATATGAGATCTTAACTGTTCTTCCATAGTGATTTGTATATCGACGACGACTCCCTGGATTTTTTTTCTATTTGATGGTGGTTGGGATCGGGGCCACAAGCGTGCTTGCTCGCCGACCCCGACATAGCTCACTCTCTGCGGCTACACACACTGTCCATGCCCACCACCAAGCGTCTACTGTTTTTAGCTTCTTTTTCTTTAAAAAAAGAAGACAACTTCTTCTGGTGGTGTTACTTCTTTTTTTTTAAAAAGAAGCAAAAACAGTCGACGTTGGGGGTCGAGACGGCGCTTCGAGTCCCACAGTCGGGGGTGCGGTGCGGCACGCTTGCCTTACCCGCCGTTTCCCACCAGCCAATCAGGTTCCAAAGGAGTGCTGGGTGCACCAACATCACCGAAATTTTTTTTCACCACCAGACACTCCATCTTGTATAACAATCATCATGTTCCGAGTAAGCAGAGCTTTCCGTCCAGTTGCATCAAACGCCTCCAAGATCGTTCGACGTGGTTATGCTGAAGCAGCAGCCACCGGCGCCTCAGACAAAATTCGACTCTCATTGACCTTGCCACGACAAACACTCTACGAAGCAGCCGAAGCGTAAGTACAATTGGGGAATTGCATAGACTAACCGCTTGTTTAGCACTCAAGTTAACATTCCAACCACTGCCGGTGATTTGGGTATTTTGGCAAACCACGTTCCAACCATCCAGCAATTGCGACCAGGTCTCATTGAAGTGATTGAAAACAGCAACACCAAGCAATTCTTCGTTGCTGGCGGTTTCGCTACCGTGAACGAAGGCTCTACTCTCAACATCAACGCTGTCGAAGCCTATCCAATTGAAGACTTTTCCCCAGAACAAATTCGATCTTTAACCAGCGAAGCTCAAACCAAGGCCAATTCATCGGACGAAGCAGTTTCTGCTGAAGGTAAGATTGAATTGAGTGTGTTGGAAGAATTAGCTCACTATGTCAAATAAACAAATTACTTGCACTTCATGATTTAATTTAAAACAAACTATAGATGAATCACAAATCCCCCTCCATGACTATGTCCTGTGTCCTAACCTATCCTTGTAAACATTTGTAAAGACAATCACTAAAAAAGTGTATTAACAAACTACCACTTAACTACAAATAAAGATCTAAGTGTTCTTCAACCTTATTCTTCATTACTCTTTCACGTCCTTGTCTGAAGTCTTCGGCTGTCACCTTCATTCGTCGTTCTCTCAATGCTAATAGACCGGCTTCGGTGCACATGGCCTTGATATCAGCACCTGAAAGATCATCCTTAGATGTGACGAATTCATCCAAATCTACATCTGCTGCCAAATTCATCTTGCTAGTATGGATGTTCATAATCTTTCTCTTTGTAGCCTGATCAGGATTCTCAAACAAAATCTTTCGGTCAATTCGACCTGGTCGAATCAATGCAGGATCTAACGTTTCAATCTTATTAGTTGCCATAATAACTTTAACATCTCCTCGGTCATCAAACCCGTCCAATTGGTTCAACAGTTCCAACATTGTTCGTTGAATTTCCTTTTCACCACCAGAAGATGATTCGTACCGCTTGGTACCGATGGCATCAATTTCATCAATAAAAACAATGGATGGAGCATGTTCACCAGCAATTTGGAAAATCTGTCGACACAATCTTGGACCATCACCAAGATATTTTTGAATCAATTCTGATCCTACAATTCTCAAGAATGTTGCGCTAGTTTGATTGGCAACTGCTTTAGCCAACAGTGTTTTACCAGTACCAGGTGCCCCGTATAGAATAACACCCTTTGGAGGATTAATACCCATTTCTTCGTATAATTCAGGATGTGTCAATGGCAGTTCTACGGATTCTTTGATTTCTTGGATCTGTGACTCCAAACCACCAATGTCAGCATATGATTCGGTTGGTGCCTTGTCAAGCTTCATTACTGATACCATTGGATCAGTTTCATCCTGTAACACCCCAACAACTGACACGCTTTTATGATGCAATAGAACTGAACACCCTGGTTCTAATAAATCTTTATCAACAAACGATCTAATCGAGACGTAGTATTCTGGTCCTGAAGTTGACGTGACAATTGCATGGTCGTCATCAATCAGTTCTTCCAACGTGCCCACTCCCATTGGTGAACCTCGCATTTCATCCACCTTCTTTCGTTCTTCTGCAACTTTATCATCAATTGGTCGTAGTCGTTCTTGGTTCTGCACAAATTCCTCTTCTAGTAGCAAATGGTCCTTGATTCGTTCCATTTTGAGCAATTTCAATTTACATCGGGTCGATGGATATACACTTGGTAGTTTCTGTGCTGTGTCTGGACCCTTCTTCTTCTTTTTGTGACCTCTAGATTGTACTGGAGGTTCATATCTTGGTTCTGTTTATCACCATTGTTAGTACTTTGAAGCAAAAAAAGTCAATCATTGGAAACTTACTCTCGTTCTTCTGTTTTTGAGTGCGATCGCATCATCCTGTTAGTAATACGAAATCATGGCCATCTATACGTACCTTGTCCTTCTTCTTGTCATCACCCCCTCCTTGGTTCATACCAGATTGATTTTGACCCTGCTCACACGTTAGTTACTGTCCAATTCCTCGACCATTGTCTGCAAATGCTTACCATTTTTGCTGTGTTGTGAATGTGATGTTGTCAAGTGTTGGTGATGTGATGTTGGTGCTTGGGAGCAAACGCTGGAAGTAATTGCCACCATCGTCGCCCGCCCGACGATCGTGGGCCCCGTTCGACCCCCAGCGTCTACTATTTTTTGCTTATTTTTTAAAAAAAAGAAGACATAAGAAAGAAGATATCCTCCGGTGGCGTTCTTCGTCTTTTTAAAAAAAGAAGCAAAAACAGTGCCCAGGGGCAGAGAAATCTGTTGTCAAGTGTATAGACTACAAGAATATGTACGTAGATAGATAGCAGCGTCTACTTCAGCAGCTCTTCCACCAGTCTATTGGAGGTGGCCTCGTCGGGCTCGGACTTGATCTCCAGCTTACGCATGGCGGCAATGACCTTGTTCTTCTCGAAGCCCATGGAGATGTACTGTTCCACCAATGCACGATCCAAGCCGTATGTAGCGATTGGGTCTGCAGCAGCAGCATTGGCCGGTTTAGCATAGCTCTGGGTCCATTCGGCGGCGGTTCGCTCGAATTTGGCATTGTCCTGGAGAAAGTCCTTTGCGACCTCGGCGTCCTGTGGGTCGTTTGGCTCTGGCGACTGGAGCAGAGATTGCAGAGAGATCATGGACGATTTGAGAGTCAATACTGGTGACCATGCATCTTTCAAACTGTTCATCAATAGCTGGTGTTAGTGTGTTGACAAGCCGCGATACTTACATGTCCAGACAGATGGCTCCAGTCTGGGAGGAGATGTTTGGATGGTACACCTTTGTATCGAATTTCATCACTGGAGGCTTGAATGGATACTCTTGCTACACATTGCATTGCGGTTAGCGGCATGATATGTAGTACATGTTGCAAAACTTACGGGAATCTTGATATCTACAATGAACTCTCCGCCCTCGTACGGAGTGCCAGGTGGGCCTTGGAACGTGCCTTTAATATGCGAAATGTCCGAGTCATTGACCATGGCAAGCACGATCTTGGAGTCGACATCTTGCTTGACGTCCTCCAATTCCTTCATAATCCTTCTTGTACGTGACATGGCGGTCTATGATATCCAAAAACTGTGTTGTGTCTGTGATGATGCTAACCGGTGAGGTGATCCGGTCGTTGTGTGTGTTTGTGTGTGTGTGTGTCGCCAGTAAGCAAAATTTGTTGGTGCAGGTGCTAGTACTGCTGCTGGTGGGAGCGACACACTAGCTTTGACAGAGAAAGAGAAATCGAGACGACGGTTGCTCATTCGGGTTATTAATTGCTTCTTGTTATTCACAAATTGCCAAAACTATTTAGTGGTATACAAGTCTACGTATTCGTCGATATCCCATTCGGCGACCTTTTCGTTTACGGCAAGAATCTTGGAGGCTTGTGCTTCGCCTAGTCGGCCCTTCAAGTGTCGAGCAAACTTCTCCAAAAGGACTGGAGTACCTTCTTCTCGTCTCTTTCGGTGACCAATTGGATAGTTGACTTCAACGTCTTCCAAAACGGTGCCGTCGTTCAAGGTGATTTGCAAAGCGTTGCCAATGTACCGCTTTTCTGGTGCGTGGTATTCAGTACTGAATCGTTCGTCTTCAACGCATTCCATCTTTTCTCGCAAGGCGTCGATTCTTGCGTCGCTTGCAGTTTCGTCACTGTAGTCATCAGCGGTCAATCGTCCGTGGATCAATGGGATGGCAACCATGTACTGCAGACAGTGATCTCGATCGGCGTAGTTGTACAATGGACCCTTCTTGTCAATGATTCGCATTGCAGCATCCTGAGTTCGGATTCGAATGTGCTTGATATCGTCTGAGGTCTTGCCCATGGACTGCAATTTGCCGTGCAAGGTCAAGGCAGCTTCGACGGCAGTCTGAGCGTGGAATTCCGCTGGGAATGAAATCTTAAATAGAACGTTTTCCATCACATATGAACCATATGGTCGCTGGAACTTGAATTGGTTGCCCTTGAATAGGACGTCGTAGAAACCCCAGGTTGGAGCGGTCAGCACTGATGGCATGCCCTGTTCACCGTTCTTCACGTGCAATGCCAAGTTGACAGCTCGGGAACAGGCATCACCAGCAGCCCAACTCTTTCGGCTCATGGTGTTTGGAGCATGTCTGTAGGTTCGCAATGCCTGACCATCAGCAAATGCCTGAGAAACGGCATCAATGGTCTGTTCCTTGGTCAAACCAAGCATTTTGGATACAACTGCGGTTGTAGCGACCTTAACCAACACAACGTGGTCCAATCCAACCTTGTTGAAAGAGTTTTCAATGGCCAATCCACCCTGGATTTCATGGGCCTTGATCATTGCTTCAAGGATATCGCTGACCTTGAAGATCTTGCCCTCCTTGCCGTTAGTAGCCTTGGCCAATCGAGTTTGCCAGTCGGCAACTGCCAAAATACCACCCAGGTTGTCAGATGGATGGCCCCATTCGGCAGCTAACCAACAATCGTTGAAATCCAACCATCGGATGATGGTACCAATAGAGAAGGCACCCCGGATTGGATCCAATTGATGGCTGGTACCTGGAACTTTGGTACCGTTTGGAACAACAGTGCCTGGAACGACTGGTCCGACCAATCGTGAACACTGGTCGTATTTCAAGCCTTCCAAACCACATCCAAGAGTGTCCAGGAAACACAATCGGGCAGTTTCAACTGCAACTGGCGAGTCAATCTTGTAGTTGTGCACATAGTCTGCAATGTCTTGCAAGACGGTATCTGGCTTTGGTCGGACGTTGTCAGTAATGATTGCTGCACCCATTGCTCGTGTGGAAGTGGAAAATTGTCTGGTAATTCCTTTCTTGAATGCAGAAAGCATGGTTTAGTCTGTGTTTTGAAAAACTTTGCGATCTGTTATTTCGGACAACCCCACATTTTTATACTGGCCCAATCAGGGTGAAACTCGCTCCGAGCGTCCTCCGCAACACCATCGTCCACCCCTCACTAACCCGACCTCGGGAGTCCGTGGATTGCCGACCATTGTGGATGGTTCTTCGGTTGAGTGGATTTCTTCTTTTTTAAAAAAGAAGCAAAAACAGTGGACGATGGGCAATGCGACCGCTTTTTGCTTCTTTTTCTGGAAAAAGAAGACATTACCTTAGGAGCATGTTCTTCTTTTTTAAAAAAGAAGCAAAAACACCGGACGAGGGGAGTATGCACGGTTAGTGCCGCAGGTCAAGCCGCACACAAAGAGGTTCGTGGAGAGAGTCTAATCTAGCATTTTTTTGTATAGGATTATAAATTAGGTAATGGGAACAATTAGATAAAGTCGTCATCATCTTCATCATCATCGTAGAACTCGTCTTCGTCATCAGTCGCCAACTGGTCAAGGTTTGGATCGTACCGCAAAATGGCAACGAGACCAGAGAAACCCTTGACAAGCTGGTTACCTTCCTGTGTCTTGTCAGAAACGAATTCCAATGCACAACCGTAGTCTTTGTATGATTCAGCCAACCACTCGACCAACAATTGCTGGCCGATCACTTCTAGCTCTTGGCCGGTCTTTGGATCGACCAAGTGTTCCTTTTCGGTAGTATCCTGAGGAGCATGCACAATCACAGTGCTGCCATCAAGTCCCTTTAGCTCGTATCTAACAATATCCAAGTTTTCAAACACAATAACCGTTTCAGCAGCACCCAGTTCCATACATTTCAAAGTTTCGTCGATACCATAACAGAATTTACCACTGTCCTTGGCGATTTCTTCAAAGAAAATGTTCAACAACTTTTGTTCTTGAACAAACTTGACACTGGACAACGATTCCTTGGACAGCTCAATGGCTTGGTTG
The DNA here is from genome assembly GCA_003707485.3 of Blastobotrys proliferans. Taxonomy (NCBI): domain Eukaryota; kingdom Fungi; phylum Ascomycota; class Dipodascomycetes; order Dipodascales; family Trichomonascaceae; genus Blastobotrys; species Blastobotrys proliferans. The sequence goes on from PPJI03000017.1 coordinate 78,841, forward strand.
AAACCGTTCTCACCACCGTATGAAACATCTACAATCTTGATAATCTTTTCAGCTAACCGGCCATCGAACAAGTCAGAGCCTGACAGCTCGTTCTTGAAATCTGCAGAACCAGCCAACACCAACCCAGTTACATTCACTTTATCAGCAGTGATGAAATTTTGCACTGCAACTTCGGCCACTTTCCGAACGTAGTTGTGTCGTTTTTCTTCTCGCAATCGTGCAAAACGTACAGCAGACTGACCACCACGACCGTGTTTCTTTGGCAATTCAACACTGAATTTATGCAGAATTTCTCGAGTATTACCACTTAGAGTACCAAACAAGGCTCCGTTACCGTCCATAACGATAAACCCGAACTTGGAATCAGCCTCTAGCAATTCCGATAATGCTTCGGTATGGAATTTGTTATCACATAGATACAACGAAGTGTTGATTGGCTTGAATGGTTCGAAATCAATATTAACTTTTCGTTCTTTACCTTCGTCTGTGATCACTTCACCACAGTAGATGACCAGTCCATTTGGAGGAACCTTATTGTATAACTTTAATCTCTGTTGGGTAGATGTAATAGCTGACAAAACCGACAGTCGATTCACTCGCGATTTAATGTTTGATGCAGTACCATATTCATCCGCGAGCATTTTAGATGTTAATGAAATTTGTCCTTTTGGTGGAATAATTAATGAAATCATGGAAGTACCATTACCTCGAGCTTGTTCCAAGCTCTTGATAAGCTTCTTGACCTTCCAGATCTGAATATTCTTTTCAGCGTCTCCTTCGTCCTGTGGTTGACCCATGACTGTTTCTTTAAAAAAAATAAAAAAAGTTTTAATGAAATGTTCAAAAACGTGATAAAAAATCGTGAAAAAAAAAATTCTTTTCACACCTTACCGTCACGGCTTGGTTACCCATCTATTAGATTTACTGAAACTGTACTCTATACACAGGGGGAAATTAGTGGCAATTAAAAAAAAAAAATTTTTCTATTCCGGGACGGGTATTTCATCGGTGATCCGACAGGGATTTTTTTTAAAGAATTGCCTTGGGTTCCTTGGTGGAAGCTGGTAATAGAACAGCCACTGTCCGTTGGTAGTCGAGTGGTATAGCGGCTGAAACGGATTAACCACCACGGACCACGGGCCTCTGCCATGACCAGCACTGCCTGGCTGGCTGGTAAAGCACTAAGAATGCAGGACAACAAACAACACCAAATATTAATTCCCAATTTTGATACCCTCACTACAACACTTTCAACGACCGTCGTAGTGCATCCAATAGAACAAGAAAAATGGATAGCGACTCTGATTCCGAAAGACCAGTCGACAACGTCGCCAAAAAGTCAAGAAAGCCACCAAATACTGCTTTTCGGCAACAACGGTTGAGGGCATGGCAGCCCATTTTGACACCAAAGTCGGTGATTCCAAGTTTGTTAGGTGTGGGTGTTGTATTTGTAGCATTGGGGGTTGCTCTGCTGTTTGCAAGTAACCAGGTACAGGAGATTGTAATCGATTACACGCACTGTATGGACGCACAGACCGACGCATTTGTGGATATTCCTTCTAAATATATTTCATACTCCTTCAAGGGAGGCAAGGAACCTTCGAATGCTCCACAATGGAAGCGTACAGACTCGGATAGTAACAATGACGACCGAAATTTCACCTGTTCGTTGCAGTTTGACATTCCAACCGACATGGGTTCGCCAATCTTCATGTTCTATCGACTCACTAACTTTTATCAAAACCACCGTCGATACGTGCAGAGCTTCAACGAAGACCAGCTTAACGGCAAGGCAGTTTCCGCCAGTTCCTTGAAGAGTGCCGATGATTGTAAACCATTGATCACCAATGCTGATGGAAAACCATACTATCCATGTGGGTTGATTGCAAACTCGTACTTTAACGATACCTTTGACTCGCCGGTATTGTTGAACCCCTCGGGGAAGTCCAATGAAACTTATCAAATGACTGACCAAGGTATCGCCTGGTCCACTGATAGAGACCGATTCAAAAAGACCAAGTACAGCTATAAAGATGTAGTTCCACCTCCAAACTGGGAAAAGATGTTCCCACATGGATACACAGAAGATCAACCTCCTCCCGATATTTCAGAGTGGGAATCGTTCCAGAACTGGATGCGAACTGCTGGGTTGCCTAAATTTTCAAAACTTGCATTGAGAAATGACCATGACACATTGAAGTCGGGTACCTATTCGGTTGACATTGGATACAACTTCCCAGTCATTGAATACGACGGCACAAAGAGCATGGTGCTTACTACCCGAACAGTTATCGGTGGTAAGAATCCTTTCTTGGGCATTGCCTATCTGGTTGTTGCCGGTATTTGTATTTTCCTAGGACTAGCATTCTTGGTCAAGCATTTGATCAAACCAAGACGTCTTGGTGATCATTCTTATTTATCATGGAACAATGATCAAGGCGCAGCTGCAACAGGCAATGATGCCGCTGCTGCAGGTGGCAGCGGTGCTACTGGAGGTGTCCAAAGAAGGTTTTAAAAAAAAAAATTTAGGTACATGTTGTTTATTAATATATTTTTGTATTACGTTACTACTTCCTCAGGCTCTGTAATGCTGTCTTTTTGGATTTGCCCAGGAATTGTTCGTGACTCTCCCCTGAAACGAGCAAATGAGCCATGTTCTGGGCGCCAGATGTTATGTATCTTGATCGCCGACCCACTGGTTTCGACAGCAATCGTTTAAGTTGAGCCCGTAATGACCGAAGCTCGTCTTTGGAGAGCGATTGTTTGTTCTTTCTCTTGTCATAATCATCTTCTAGGTCATCCAAATCCGCCCCGAGGTCCTCTGCGGCTTGTTTCAGCCAATCATTCGTTTTCGAGCCTGCCGAAACACCATCACTGATCTTTTTAGCAATCTTGACTCTAGCCCTTAGTTCGCTAATCATCTGATAGTCTACGTCCAAATGGCCCATTTTAGCCTTTTGCTGCACCACCTTTTGAAGTTTGGTCAGCGGTGCGGCCTCATCGGGACTGCATAATACTACAGAAATACCTTCATTGCCAGCTCGGGCCGTTCGACCAGCTCGATGGACATACATATCAGCAGATCTTGGGACATGATAATGTACTACATGGTCCACCATTTTGATATCAAGACCCCGAGCCGCAACGTCTGTGGCAATCAAGATAGCTCGTTCTTCCTTTTCGAACCGCTCCATGGACCGAAGTCGTTGTTTCTGGATCATCTCGGAATGTAATGCAAATGCTTGAAGATTGAGTTCCTTGAGCAATGGAGTGATCCGCTTCACCGCATCAATGCTGTTGACAAATACCATTGTACGTGCAGGGTATGTCAGACAGAAGTAATACAAAAACAGATCCTTTTCCATTGCGCCGCATTCTATCACGGTTTCCGTGACCTTTGATGCAACTGCCTCTTGTGGATTGGCATCAATGAATACAGGTTCTTTCCGGAACTCTAGTTTTTCTTTTAGGATCTTCATAATATTGTCCTTGTGACTATTGTTACGTTTCTTCTTGGTCAGCTTGGACATGTATTCTCGGTCAAACGTGGCAGAGAACACACTGGTCTGTCTCTTGCCACGACCGAGAATGGTCAAGACCTTTTCCATTTCTTCAAAATGGCCGTCCTGGATCAGTCTATCAGCTTCATCAAGCACAAGCATTTCGCTTTTCTTAAAATTCGCAGCCAAATCGTTGCTACTCTGCAGCAACTCCAAGAATCGCCCCGGAGTAGCTACTACAATTGCAGGGCGTTTGTTAATCAGACGAGTCTGCTTTTGAATAGACAGCCCACCGGTTATAGGCACTACACCCGAGCCACTGAACGCACAATGGTCTGCCAATGCTTTCAGATGTCCGGCAATCTGATGAACCAACTCACGAGTAGGGCCAAAGATCACCCCAGTTGGCCACTTCTTAGCCTCCTCTGACTCTAGTTGCAGATGCTTCTGGATAATAGGGATACCATACGCTAAAGTCTTACCTGAACCTGTTGCGGCTTTACCAATCACATCGTTTCCAAGCAGCAGCTCCGGGATAGCTTCTTTTTGGATCTCGGTTGGTTTATCAAAGCCCAGACTCTTTAACGCCTTACGAATTGGATTGCTCAATCCCAATCCCCATGTGTCTTCTATGTCCTCCTGCTCCACGTCGTCTAGTTTGCTGAAATCAACATCCATTAGCTGCTTTTCCATCGACACTGTCGATTTTGGATGCTCTGGTTGCTCAGATTCGGACTCAGAGTCTGAAGGAACCGCATCCAAGTCCTCATCTGGAAATGGTGATACGTATTCCTCCTTACTCTGGCTCTTTTTGGGACTCTGCTGGTCCTGCTCCACCTGGTTGAAGGTGATCTTGCCGTCTTTGACCTGCACACCCACTCCATCAATCTCCTCCAGCCCGTAGAACCCTTCGTAGTCGTCCAGCGTATCTGGAACCTCGACCGGTTTCCACTTCAACTCGTCAATCTTGACAGATTTTCTGGGCCGTTTGTCCACCGACTTCTTTCTCTTCAGGTCCTTCTTCATGTCGTTGTGGTCTGGAGATGATTTCGTCAAATTTTTTTTCGCGTGAGCGGCTGAGCCGCTCCATCTACTCGACACCCACCCCGTCGTCCGACCGTTTTTTGCCTCTTTTTTTGAAAAAAGAGGACACTACCCTGCAGGTGACTGACTTCTTTTGTTAAAAAAAGAAGCAAAAAATAGTAGACGCTGGGGGTGGATCACCGTTTGTTAAATATCTATGTAGCACCTAGTCTATACAGCCATGTCGGCGCCAAAGGCCCGAGTTCCTCGACTCTTACATGACACTCGTCTTCTCCATCGCAAGGAGATCGCCATTACAAATCGCTAGAATCACGAAAAGAATCATGAGCTCGTATCCAGTACAAAAGTCAGAGGAGGAGTGGAAGACAATTCTGACTCCCCAGCAATACAACATCCTCAGGCAATCAGGCACCGAAAGACCATTCAGTGGCAACACGGACATTGCACCAAAAGGCGCCACAGGAATCTTCCACTGTGCTGGCTGTGATAACCCTTTGTATAAGACCAGTACAAAATTTGACTCTGGGTGTGGATGGCCCGCGTTTTACGAGGCCATTCCAGGCGCTTTGGAGCTCAAAGAAGACAAATCTCTGGGCATGACAAGGGTAGAGATGAAATGCAAGCAGTGCGGGGGTCATTTAGGCCATGTATTCAAGGGCGAAGGGTTCAAGACGCCAACTGACGAACGACACTGCGTGAATGGGACAGTGCTCAACTTTAAACCCGAATCTTCATAAAGTAGGTAGTTTTAGCCGAATATACGCATGCGTCGCAACAATAACCGCCAGCGGAGGTCGCAAATGGTTATCGCATTGCGCCCGATGCCTCGAATGAACCTTCCTCTTCAAACCTTCAGCAAAATGCCTGGCTGAGCCGCTCATTTGACGGAGATTAACTGTGTATTGTGTAAATATATAAACCTTGCCATCTGTGCACATTGTAGTTAGTTAGTTAACCAATGCAGCATATCGACGAACACACTAGGCTGTTGCCTGCCAAAATAGACGCCGTGGACATTACCACAACCAAAAAAGAAGCAAAATGGCTAGTGAAAAGTGCTGTACCAGTTAGTGTAGCATATGGATTGCAGCTGTCACTTACTACAGTATCGCTATGGACGGTTGGTAAACTGGGTAAAGTAGAATTGGCCGCTATGTCACTCTGTATTGTCATAGTAGCAGTCTGTGGCTATGGTATCTTCCAAGGTACTGCAACAGCAATTGACACTTTGGCCGCCCAAGCATTTGGTAGAAAAGACTATGAAATGGTTGGAGTCGTTACTCAGCGTTGTGCCTTATGTATGCTAATGATTGGGTTGGTTATTGGTACTGTATGGTCGCATCCATATGCCATGCTCCGTCTTGTGGGGCCCGAACAGGATGTGCTGGAGGCAGCAGCAGGCCTACTGCAAACGATGGTACTTGATATTCCTGCATATGTTACTTTTGAATGTGCTAAACACTATTTCCAGGTTCAGGGGATTTTCCACGCTGGAACACTGATCTTGTTCGTGTGCTCTCCGTTGAATTTTGTGCTAAACTATTTTCTTGTACTGCACCCTACAACCGGTATGGGATTGCCAGGCGCTCCATTGGCAATCATTATCACCGATTATGTAGCGGTTACGTTAGCATTTGCATACGGATTGGTATTTACCGACAGAAAATGCTGGCCCTCTACGTTCTTCTCGAGAAGAATCTTTCAAGATTGGAAACAAATGATTGAACTGGCTATTCCGGGAATGGTAATGTACGAGGCCGAATGGCTTGCATTTGAAATCATCACACTTGCATCTTCGAGGTTGGGCACCACTGTTATGGCCGCTCAATCGATCATTGGTAACATTTGCTCGCTACTGTTCCAAATCCCTATGTCTTTCGGTCTAGCGGCTTCTACTCGAGTGGGCAACCTAATTGGAGAAAAGGCAGAGGAGTCTCTCAAAATTGCAACCCGAACATGCTTGTACGCATCGGGGATCACTGCATTGTCTAACTTTTCATTCATGTTCTTGTCTCGATATCATCTTGGTGCATGGTTTTCCAACGATCAAGATGTTGTCGCACTAGTGGCAGCCGCACTTCCTTTCGCCGCAGGATTCCAGCTCAGTGACTCGTTGAACTGTGTTACTGGAGGTATTCTCAGGGGACAAGGACGGCAATTCATTGGCTCTATTCTCAATCTTGTATTCTACTATGTATTTGCTATCCCGCTAGCCTTCACATTGGCCTTCACCTACCAGCACGGTCTTGAGGGCCTATGGATAGGCCTGGTCCTTGGCTTATCATGCGTAGCCATTCTGCAGCTGTACTTCGTTATCGCCACCAATTGGGATAATCTAATCAGGAAGTCCCATGAGGCTTATAGCCGAGAAGCATAAATAAACATGATTAATCAATAGTTAGTTTCGGATTGGAAGTCGCACCCGAAACACCAACCGACTCACCCGCCCCACAAAGAGAAGCAAAAACACTCAGTCACCACAGGGGCTCGACCAGATAATCGGGGGGTTTCGAAATCTAGCCATGCATGCGCGGGTTAATTTTTTGAACCAATCGACAAGTATATAAACAACAAAGGCTCTCATTTTTCATAATGGTACCACTAGCACAGTAATATAACATGCATCTTCCAAAACTAGCACTGGGAATTGCCTCCACCAGCACATTCATGGACAAAGCATTTGGTCCATTGGAATATGGCAGCGGCAGCGGTCTGGTTCATCAACAAGGAAAAGTCTCATCGCCACCCGATGACTTTGAAAAGGGCCGGGTCTCCATCCCTTCGAAAGACTACACTGGTGACTTCGATGAGGGCCCGTTGTATGCTGGAATAGCCACATTCGCACATCTCCCCGAAACGCAATGCTATGCTGATGATGCTGAATTTGACATTGCCGTTGTAGGAGCTCCATTCGACACTGGCGTTACCTATCGTCCCGGGGCCCGATTTGGACCAGGAAGCATTCGAGAGGGATCTCGTCGAATGAGTCCTACTGTTTACAGTCCATACCAGCATCACCAGAACCCAGCCGAGTTTGCTAAAATTGTCGAATGCGGAGATGTGGGTATGACACCATTTGACAACCGATTGGCTCTCGATAAGCTCTATCGAAGTCATCGATCTCTATTGAAACACTCCAGTGTAAAATTAAAGTTCCCCAAGGTCATCACGTTGGGCGGTGATCATACTATCACTTTCTCTGCTCTGCGAGCAGCTTATGAAAAACATGGCCCAATTTCAGTGATCCATTTCGACTCTCACATTGACACGTGGGATCCTCAAGTACTTGGTGGAAACATGTCCAGCTATTCACACCTCAACCATGGCACCTTTTTGCACTACGCTCACGAAAAGGGCTATCTAACAGACACCAACATGCACGTGGGTATTCGAGCACCTTATGTACGAAAGTACGACGACGAAAAGAATGATCATCGATGCGGCTTCCACTCTGTGCTTGCCCGGGAAATTGATGAAATTGGAATCAAGGGCGTGATTGACAAGATCAAGAAACGAATTGGCGACAACAAGGTATATATTTCAGTAGATATTGACGTTCTCGACCCAGCGTACGCTCCAGGAACAGGCACTGCAGAACCTGGTGGATACACTACTCGAGAACTCCTAGCAATCCTTGACGGCCTGGAGGGCCTCAATGTTGTGGGAGCCGACGTCGTCGAGGTGTCGCCTCCTTACGACACAAATGCCGGGATCACTGTGCTAGCTGCGTCTGAAGTCGTCAACAGCTTCATGTGGATCATGTCAAAGAGTAAATAGCTTTTCTAATTGAAAATAAGAAGCAAAAACAATTACTACGCCAAGACGTCGAAAGAAGCAAAAACAGTAGACAGGTATCGATCGTGCGGCTCACTATCGCCATCGCCGCACCGCGCCCACTAACTCCCAAACCACAAGCGAATGCCCCGAGCTTGGGTTCGCTTCGTCTCCTCAACATAACCAACCATGCTGCGAAGCAAGAACCTGACGAACGTCCTGTCACAAAGCGTCCAAAGAGATAGACCTGGATCAACAATCATCTCTTCTATCCTATGTACAAGTGCCGGTAGGCCTGTTGCTTCAGCGCACAACACCAGGCCGCCTCCTTCGCCCCGTGCTGCGACCCAAAGACAAAAACCACAAACCGACGACGAGGAGAACAACGAACAACAGACAAATCAGCAACCACAGCAACAACAACAGAGTGGATATCCTTATCAGGTGGATCGGCCAATGAAAACCAAGGTATATGGGCTACTGGCATCATCAGCTTGGGAAGAATACTCAAAAACAGACCCATCAGGTTGTTCGATGATATCCATCACCACCGATGATGCATTGCTGGTAATACATCCAGTACCGTTGAAGAATTCTGGCCAGACGTTACTATTATTAATTGTGGCCGATCCAAGGACTGCTCTAGGCGTCGCTGAACGCAAGGCCAAGGAAACTGCACAGGTTTTGGAATCGGGTCTACAGGATTTCAAGATATATGACTAACTAAAAAGGCGCTGGCTTTTCAAAGACTGGAGTCTCAGTGACTCGGTGAGAGTCATCGAATGGATTGTCAGGATTTGAAGCATCCTGTTCGTTTTCGCTGTCGCTAGCAAAGCTTGAATTATCGCTATCATCCGAAACAGTTAGATGTCGGGTTTTACTTTCAATATTCCAGTCTGAATCAGAATCTTCACCTAGAGGTTTGGACATTTTTTCGTATACTTTCAACGCACTAATTAATTCTTCATTTGCATGGATCAATGACCCAATGTATTCTTCGTTTTCAACCACCTGGATGTACCTTAGAATTTGACGTCTCAGTTTTTTGCATCGTTCGAATAATTTAGTAGCCTGGGCGTTTTCTGTGGATAGCTCGTGATCCCGGTTAACCAATTGTAGAGCATTTTTCAAATTAGTAGCAGCAGTATTTGCTTCGGCAATTGTAGTATTTAATTTTGGTCGTTCTGCGGCCATATCAATTTTCTTGGATGATGATGATTTCTTCCTTTTGCCAGATGATGATGATGTCACGCCTGGTGCGTATTCGTTTGCATTTGGATTTGAGTATGCACGGTTTCGGTTATTCTTTGATTTGGATCTGGAAGTAGACGACTCGCCGCTATTAGTGTTATCATAATCACTTTCGCCCACAGTTCGTCGTCTACTTGAGCCAGATTTTCCACCTAACGAAGGCAAGTTACGATGTAAGTGGGCCAATCGGTCTTTAGTTCGATCATTGGAATACTCTCTTGCCCAAACTGTAGCCAATGTTTGAATCTTTCTCTTTACTCGTTGATCAGTCAATGGATCTAGACAAGTCTGTCGTAACCTTTCCAATAACATGTCATCACTGTATAGCGCTATATCATGTTGTCATTTAGTTAGAAATTCCATGGTTTACTAGATGATGAGCCACTTACGTTCCAGAGCTCTACCTCCATTTTGAACCAATGCATCCATCAATGTTAAAGCTCGCAATTGCTTATGCTTTGATCCGTACTTCAATTTCTTCCGAATGGCTCTTGCAGCCTCAGTTGGACTATTTGTACATAAGTGTTAGCACGCCGTGCTTGTGCTTGTGCTTGTAATAGTACTTACCCAGTGGGTTGAATGTTGATAATCTCTAACAGTTCCACAATTTCCCCAATATCATCTTCTTCATACTGCTCAGAGGTCATTCGTTCTATGGTAGAAGTGACCGCAGTATGCGGTTTGTTATCTGAAAGAAACCCCATGATGAAACTACAGGTCAAAAAAGGTGTATGTAAGTGAGATTGGAAGGTGATGTGGGAGCAAACGATTCTATCTCCTTTATTTGAAACCGAAACCGATACGTCGCCTTCGCGGAACCTCAAGCCTCAGGCCTTTGGAAGCCTCACCAGCCTACGCCACCGAAAATGTACCCACACGGCAGGGCTCGTCTGTCATTGGCAACGTCATACTTTTCATTCTAGTCATATTCGGGCTCGTATTACTGTTTTTGCTTCTTTTTTAAAAAAGAAGAACGCCCCATCATATGGGCTGACTATGCAAGGGCAACAGGCCAGCCACGTCTGTTCCGAGCCAGCGAAGCATATGCTGATCGGACGGTAACCGGGGGCCGATAACGCCGTTCCGCCTGGAGTCTAATTCGGCAAGAAAAAAATTGGGCGATGAGCGATTCAATTCTTCAACAACATTACTAATTTCAATTCATACATGATCAACCTCTATCTTGTAGTCACAGTTGTCCTTCTGATTGTCATCCAAAGAGTACTCGCTAGACCTACCAAAATGCCTGCCGCCAAGCATATCGACACCCTCAAGAGCCTGATCCAGAAGAACACAGTCTTTGTTGCATCTAAATCGTGGTGTCCGTACTGTGCCAAAACGAAACGGCTGTTGGCAACGGCCGGGGCCAGTCCAAAGGTGGTCGAACTGGACCACGAAAGTAAGTAACCATTGCGTAAATCATAATCTGGCGCTAACACTTCGTAAAAGATGACGGAAATGAGCTGCAACAAGCACTAAGTACCATCACGGGTATGAAGACTGTTCCGCAGGTCTTCATTGGCGGTAAGTTCCTGGGTGGAAATTCGGACATGCAACAGCTTGGTGTGTCCAGAATCCAGAACCTGATCAACCATGCAAAGACCCAGGAGCAAAAAGCCAAGGAGTAAAGCTGTAGATAGATACAAACATAGAAATTGACTGCTATTTATATGTATATGATTATTAGAGTGATTCAAGTCGAACCTTGACGGCGTTTCGGTGAGCGTGTAACCCTTCGATCTCCGCAAGGGTCATGACTGCATTGCCGATGTTTTTCAGCCCTTCTGCGGTCAATTCCTGTGAAGTGATGTGCTTCTGGAATGTGCCAGTGTTCACACCAGAGTACATCTTGGCGTAACCGTATGTTGGTAGAGTGTGGTTGGTACCAGAGCTGTAGTCTCCACAAGACTCTGGTGAGTATGCACCAACAAACACTGAACCAGCGTTGTCGACCAAGTCTACGTACTTGGAGGCATCCTTGATCTGTAAGATCAAGTGTTCTGGTCCGTATTGGTTGCTCAATTCAAACGCTTTCTCAATGGTCTTGACCTGGAGGGTGGATGAATGGGCAATTGAACCCCGAACAATGTCAACTCGTGGAAGCTTCATGGCTTGCTCATGCAATTCCTTTTCAACTGCTGCCAACTGGTCTTCAGTCATGTCAACAGCAATCAAAACAACCTGGGAATCAACCCCGTGTTCTGCTTGAGACAGCAAGTCGGATGCCACAAATGCTGGATTGGCTTCTCCATCTGCAATAACCAAAACTTCGGATGGTCCCGCAGGCATATCAATAGCTACAAGTGCCTTGGTATCGTTCTGGACGTACATTTTAGCGGCAGTAACAAACTGGTTACCTGGGCCCATGATCTTGTCTACCTTGTCAACCGATTTAGTACCATAAGCCATAGCTGCTACTGCCTGGGCACCACCAGCAAGGACAATGGACTTGGCACCTACTTTATGAGCAACGTAGACCACTTCTGGAGTTGGAGTTCCGTCAGCTCGAGGTGGTGTAGCAATGATAATGTTCTTACAGCCAGCAACCTTGGCTGGGACACCCAACATCAAAGCAGTGGATGGCAAAACTGCAGTACCACCTGGTACATACAAACCAACTGACTCAATTGGACGAGAGAATCGTGAGCAAACTACGCCCGGTGCTGTTTCTACCTGCATTGGTTCGCTCAGTTGTGCGCTGTGGAACTTTTCTACATTAGAAACAGACAAGTCAATAGCATCGATGGTTTCCTGAGGAAGATCCATCAGCTTTGGGTCAAATGGAGCTGTAAGTACTGGTGAAGTCAATTGGGCCCTTTCAAACTTGGCAGTGAAATCAATCAATGCCTGGTCACCACGTTTCTGCACATCTTGAATAATTGGCAAGACCAATTTCATGATGTCAGAAGTCTTTTGCACTGGTCGTGTTAGCACCTGTTCTACTTGTGCAGCATCGACCTTGGCAACATCTACTCGATTCATCTTGATTTCACCATCGTTTGCAGGTTTTGCAGCTTGTTCTGTCTTTACTTCTTCCTTTGCTGCCCATTTTGGTTTGGCATCCCCCTTTCTTCGAGAGATCTTTCTGCTCTTAGCGTCCAAGTTTCTTTGAACATCATCCCAGGACACGCCTTCCTTGACTACCTTGGTCAATGCAAAGTAGATCAGATCAGCAGCTTCCCAAGCCACCTCGTCTTTCGACTTGGCATCACACAATTCCTCGGCTTCTTCCATGATTTTGGCACGTAGCAGTTTTTCGTCGTTAAATAGTCGTTTAGTGTATGAGCCTTCTGGAGCATTAGCCAATCGGGATTGCAGAGTTTGCTCCATGGCGGCCACTCCTTTGTAATTGCCAAAGCAAGTAGTGGTGTTAGTGTGACAGAATCCTCCCTTTTGCTCGACGACAAACTTGATACAGTCAGAATCGCAATCAGAGTCGATTCGCAAAAGCTTTTGCGTAGCTCCACTGGTGGCTCCCTTGTACCATAGACCTCGATTTCGTGACTGATAAACCCCAGTGCCTGTCTTGATTGCTTCCTTGATACTTTCTTTGGATGAGTACACCAATCCCAATGCTTTATCGTCGTCATCTAAAACCAAAGTAGTGTACAGTCCGTCGGCACGGTCTGTGGTGATCTTTTCGACAAAAATGTCGCCCAGTTTCTCCCGTGACAATTGCGATTCTTCGATAATTTGTACCCCTCCGGTTGAATAACTGAATGCAACTTTGCTGCCACCATTAGGTAGCAACTCTTTCTCTAGTTTCTTGGATAGCTCCGAAACGTCTGATTGAACACAAACACCGCCGTTAGACTCGTCAGCTGCTCCGTCGACGGTAATTAATCGATCTGCTCCTACCCCAATTTCGTACAGCTTGTTGGTATCCTTTGTGAAAATTCTCAATGCACCGGCATCCAACAGACTGACGCACTCATCTACGGACAGTCCGCTATCTAATACATTGACATTTAGTTGACCAAACACAAGCTTGATTTGATCTTGGGCGGATTTTACCGAGTTGGAGTCAACTTGTACCAAAACCTGGCCGCAAACACCAAATTGCTGAATTGTCTGTTCATTCACTTGTTTTACCAACGGTAATACAGGAAACATTTTTATTCGTATCTCAAAGGTTGGTTGTCAAGACTGAAGAAAAAGTGATGATGACTCAAACTTTCATTAAAAATACCGGAGCCCTCAACCGCTTGAAAAATTGCCTGAGGTCGGCGTACCGACTGCGCCGCTTGCGGCTCCGACCTATATGTACTCGGGAAAATCGTCAAAGAGTGCAAGCTTGTGCATTGTAGCATTGTGCAAGTTCATAAACCCGTCGTATATAATACCCATAGGTACAGGTCGCCAAGGTGACTCAACATACTGATAGCGCTTGACATCCAAATCCATGACCCTATTCCCGGCTATCACTGATACACTGCCATCTCCAAACTTTTGCAGAGCCCATTCTGTAATATCCTGGACTTGTACCTGAGGTGATATCTCGAAGTAGAACGACTTGAGTTTTGTAATGTCTCGGAATTCAATTGCAAATAGCCGGTTGTAATATTCATTGTTGAGCTTCCTTACACTTCCAGGGTATCCAGCATGGTTAAGCTCTTCTTCACAGCATATTCGTTCAATAATCAGCGATTCTAGAGGGAATTTCATACACATTATAGCTATATAATCCGTGTCCATATTTTCCACGTGCAATTGTCGGATGTTAGGGCACCCTTCGTATAGTCCCTGGTGGTTAAAGTCGATCTTTGTGGGACCAATTACGTGCAACTTGGTCAGGTTTGTAATGTGCTTATAGTACATGGCGGCAGCTGGATGCATGTGATTCCGCAGATGAACATGCATGTATCTGATTTGATCATGCTTAACATAATATCTTGCTTCAGTGCCTGATTCCGAGAAATTACGGCTAAATTCCTGTACACTTGGAGGTAACCAATCGGTATTTGGAGTGTTGACGAGAGTGTTTTTACATTCCAAGTATAGCATGCGAAGTCTTCGACATTCTGATAGTACTGTTTTCAATGAACGGGCATTCAATTGTCCCTTTTTTGCATAATTCAAATCCAGCCTTTCAAGGCTCGATGGTAGTTTAATTCGCAAGAATTGGGCGCTATGGTCTTGGCCAATGAATATACTAAGCATTTTGATATTAGGTGCGGTGACAATTACTGGTTTTGGTGATAACCAGTGTTCTCTCAAATGCACTTGCTTGGAGGCAGACGGAAAGTATTGAAACATGTTGGCCAACACCGCGTCCCATTTATATCGGGTTATTACAGTACTAGGGTCTTTCAATTCCCTGTCAGGCGATTTGTAATCGGGATAAATGGTGGTCCAAAAGCCAGAGTCGATGGTAATTGAGTGCAAATTCTTCAGGCGTTTGGGCATGATAAACCTCATGAAGTGAGTAATTGATAGGTCTACCGTAGGTCCATTGACATGGGTAGTAGTCGGAACCACATCAGGTTCCAGAGCAGTTGGGCCTGGAGAGCGATAAGCCAAACAGATCACGATATTGTGAATCCATGGACCAAAATCACTGGTTTCTAACATGGAAAAGAATTCAGACAAACTATTCCAGTCAATTGTCATTACTGGAGAACCTGGTTGAATGTTTCTTGGAGTTGGGTAATTCCTGTCATAACCGACATCAAGCCCCATCAGGGGTCTCCGGTAGAACTCATCGCATGCCATGACGATTACATTACGCCACAGTAACCTACCTGCATGCATTTTGAAATCTTTACAAGCCAATTGCATGTTTAATAGTGACTGCACAGCACAATACTCTAGGATTTGTTGAAAAACCTTTGCCGGAAAATGAATTGCTTTGGTACCGTCAGGAGGATGAAGTTCAATATCAGGTAGTTTTGTTTTTGTAAACACCGGAGTGTACTTTTGTTGGATGAATCTGTCAATGTAGTCTACTGTGCTGTTATTTTCAGTCATAGTCAAAGTCTGGGTGTGGGTTGATTGGAATTGAACAGTAGATTCAGTATCCGCTGGAAGTGGAGGGATGTCTTTGTGCCGTTTCGACGTCAACTGTCTTCTTAAACCATCTACGAATGATACCATTATGCTTCTATGAGTTTGTCAGTGCCATACGAAAGAAACGTCAAACACTAGCAATAAAGACATGGGAACAACCATTGGATTTTCCTATTTCAGCATTGGCTGAAAAGGGAAACTCAAAATAATAGATATATATAGATGGACTATATCAAATGCATATATAAAATAACAAAACAAACACTATTACACACTAGGAAGATAGAAGCAGAAGGCAGACTGGGCTGCAGGGGTGGTTAGTCGTCATCGTCATCGAAATCAGGATTGTCAGAACCTTCCGAATCTTCCATTTCTTCCATAGAATCAGCACTTTCGTACCAAAAATCGTCATCAACAACATCGTGAGGATCGTTACTTTTTGGAGCCACATAGGCCATGTCCATATCTTCCTTAGTTGGCATTTTAAACCCTTCAGGTAAGTTCTTTTTGGATTCTTCCACTTGACGTTTGACAATCTGATCATAATGTTCTCGGTCTTTTCTCCAGTCGACTGCGGCATCAACATTGGCTGGCGAGTTGATATTTGGACTTGACAGTAACGACACAATCGAAATCAGCACAGATTCCACAGTCTGGGCAGGGCTCCAGGTTTCTTCGTCAGCTTCTCCAGATGTGTCATCACCGCTCCGATGAAGAATACTAATGCAAAGGTAGCCATCTTTATAAACATTTGGATGATAAATAGCTGGAGTGAATCTGAATTTTGGCGGAGAGTAAGGGTAGTCAGTTGGAAAGATCATTTGGGCCTTGAAATAACCGCCATGGTATGGCGAATCATCGGATAGTACCATAACTCCAATATTCCTGCATTTGTTTAGCTGTTAGTGATTTACTCAACAAAATGAATGTTCTGCTTACCACTGATAGATATCGTCATCTGCCAACTGTTTGCACATAACTGGTTAGCTACTCGGCCACTTTGGCATGATACTCACGCTAATATGAAATGATGGAATGGCCTTTCTAGGATCCGTTAACTCTTTGAACTGCTTGAGAAGCAAAGCAGCACTTGCAGTAGACATGTTGTTGATTTGGGCTCGCAAAAAAATAAGACACTCAAGTCAAAGTCAGTTGAATCGAGTCGAGGATAATGTGTATCTCTGTCTTGTCCTGGTTTTCTGTATCAAAGGTGAATAGAAAAGGGAAGAAAGGGAAGCCCAAACAAAAATTCCACTCACTCACAACCGCTTGTGTCGTCTTTGTATGCCGTCCCGGTATCGACCCAGCGCTGAAACGCCGGTGTGCGGCGCTCCTTTTTCGGGTGTCTTCTTAAAAAAAAGAAGCAAAAAAGCACTGGACCTTGGGGCTGGATCCGGTAGCGCCTTGATTTAAAGATTTGGTCTTTTGAGGCGTCAACGCGGCGTGGCGTTGGTCTGTGCCGGGATGCGGCGCGGGAATGATGACAATGATACCATCATCATGTCAAATCATCGTGATACTTTCCAGCAGCACTGTTTTTGCTTCTTTTTTCATAAAAGAAGACATTATCTCCCATGTGAACCTGAACTTCTACTCCAGCTTCAGGTCCAACTTCTTATTTTAGTCATTATTACCTAACAGAGCCACATTCTCCAAATCCCTGTTAAATAACGTATGCGACTGTATGCAACGTTACTTATCAATACACTTGAATATTCTTCTCTTCAAGTATTCAAATACATTCGGAGTTATTTTATACCGGCTAGGATTTATGTCTAACAGTTAGGGTTGTCAGATAGCTGTCGACGAACCAGCCAAGCTCTATACGAGAGATATACGATATGATCACGTCACAACACACTGAATAAAGCATGCCAGACAATGTCGTGGCACCACGTGCGTCTTTCATTTATCTACCTTTCTCACTTTACATGTACTTGATTCAGCGTGTTTCAAACAGACTGTGTCCCCACTCGCTCTGCTCCGTTCCGCATGGACGAATATCACGGCAGAAATCGATGCCGACACCGAGACTGGCGCTGCCGCAGTGGTACAGTAAAACGATACTTCTACTACTTTTTACAAAAAGAAGCGAAAAACACTAAAGCGCTGTTTTAGGCACTGTTTTTGCTTCTTTTTTAAAAAAGATGAACGCATTCGCTAGGGGTCCCGACACCGATACCGATTGCGATACACGAACGTAACGACATTATTTGCCGGCACCCAACCAACTGGGAGAAAAAAAATTTCAGCACACACAACACAAAAAACACAGCATGACGACGGGCTCAACGAACGATGACTACGATATAGAGAAATCGATTCAGGATCTCACAGACCCCAAGCCTAAACAGGGTAAGCCATCGGAGTACAATTTTACCTCATTTCCAACATCCATGAGCTGTTCACAGGCGTTTGAAGAATTGGTACAGTGCTACTCGGTTGGCGGACAGTTTCGTAATGTGTATCGATACGGCGAGATGAACGCCTGCAGAGACAAACGAGCAAAGCTAAAATTCTGTGTCATGGTTAAATTACAGGACGAAGAGGAACAGAAAGTACGCATTGCTCAGTATTATAAAGAGCAATTGGCCAAAAAACGAGTGGGAGGCTCAAGCGAGGATATCTGGACCAGACGTGAGCATCCTTTGAACAGTCCCTTCTTGGAGGAGTAATGTAATATAGACTAAATATCTGCATATGTGCATACTGCATCACACACATCCACCCATCCATCCATTTCCCATATCCATCCATCTGGCGCTCCTGTCCTGCCCCCCTCTTCCACCCTCCTTTCTGTATACTTTCGGAGTCCCGGATTTGATTATTCATATCCGAATGATCGATATGAGTTTTTGAGCATGGTGATCCAGTCATCCAGTCACTGAATGCATGAATGCAAATGAATGCAAATGCGAATGCGAATGCATTTATTTATTTATTTTTTTTATTTGACACCCCCCAGAGGAGGGCCAGAGCGCTAGGCACAATCACTATCACATAATACATAATACTTTTAGTCTGCACTACGTACACGCATTATATACTTTGCACGGGGTGCACACAACCTTACATCCCATTTCCTTTTCCATTTTCATTCCCCATTGACCTTGGAGCCTGGCACTAAAGCGAAAGTCGCCCAACAAAAAAAAAGTCCTACAGCACAGCGATCATTTTACATTTTAATTACAACTAACCAACACCACCAAATAATATACTCAAAACACAACACAAATTCGCGAAATCGATCGATTTTTTTTCTTTCTCTACCACACAACACATCATCCTTAAATCATTCATTCATTCGTTAAAAAAAGAGAATTGGGAATAAAGTGTTACTTTTGTTTGTTAGTACAAGTCACAAAAGGTATAGGTCAATTTTTTTGTGTTTTCGTTAACAAAAAAATTTTTTTTTAATGGAATGGTAGTATAGATAATATTTGAACAACGAGTACAGAACGCAGAACGACAATAGAAGACGAAGACGACGGCTACAGAAGTAAATAATTATGAAGGTTTCAAGAAGAGATTCAATTCCTCTGTATAAACTAATCGTGCTAGGAGATGGCGGTGTCGGCAAAACAGCATTAACAATTCAACTATGTTTGAACCATTTCGTTGAAACGTACGATCCTACAATTGAGGATTCGTACAGAAAACGAGTGGTAATTGATGGACAAGAGTCAATTTTGGAGGTGCTAGATACAGCTGGTCAAGAAGAATTCACCGCGTTACGAGATCAGTGGATTAGAGATGGTGAAGGATTTATATTGGTATATTCAATTACATCACGGTCATCGTTTGCTAGAATTAAAAATTACTACAATCAAATCCAAAGGGTTAAAGAAGATGACGAAGCGTATTCGTTGGTGTTGGTTGGCAACAAGTCGGACAGAGCACATGAACGTCAAATATCGACACAAGAAGGAGAATCGCTGGCCAGGGAGCTAGGTAATGCTCCATTCTACGAATCTTCGGCCAAATTGAACATCAATACAGAGAATGCATTTTTTACCTGTGCTCGTAAATGTCGACTTATTAGAGATCCAATTGCATATCACCAATATTTGACTCAACAACAACATCCTGACGCTCCATACCATTTAGCTTACACAAACCAGCAGTACCAACAGCAACAACAGCAACAGCAGCAGCAACAACACCAACAGCCACTACAACAACCAACTAATCAGCAATTCAATAACAATTTTGATTATTCACAGACAAATAACCAGCCTGGAATACCAGGTTCTTTCCACCATCCAAGTAGACAGTATCAAGAACAACAGTTGCAGATGCAACAGAAACAATTCCAACAGCAACGTTTACAGCAGATTAATGACATGTACAATTCACGACCTGATCAAAGAAAATCCAAGAAAAAGAAGGATAAGTGTGTAATATTATAAGAAAAAAAACCCCTATATCTTTGTTTTTTTTATACTTCTTTATTATTTGTTATATTATTATATTATTTTTATTATTGTCTACTGTCTTGTCTTCTGACATCGATGTCAACTCAGCTCAGCATTGCTCAGCGTTGCACTGTTCCGCGCTGTTCTCCGCTTAGGGAAAATTTTTTAGTTTGATATCTATGATTGAAAATCGCGCCAGGTTCCAGGAGCCAGACGGCAAATAGACAGACAGCTCGTAAAAAGACGGCATTTGGCGAATGGCGGGTATCGTACCGAGGCCATGTTCTTCTACTAGTTTAACGCGGTAGCGGGAACCAGAGCCGGAGCGCCAGCACCAGCACCATCAGGAGTCGGGGTCGGGGGGTCGGGCCTTCGCACTGTGGCGATAGCTGGGTAGTTTAGTAACCACATACCACAGACACACACGCAACGCAACGCGTCGGAGCTATCGCACGCACGTATATTTTGTATATTTATTCTGCGACATCACTACTAGACAACTGTGTACGACAACATGACCACAGAAATGGCCTCACGAGCTCCTCTACGCGAGAGTAGTACGAATAGACAAGTAGCCCCTCGTGTAATTAGCCCGTCGAAGGCTTCTGCTGCTGCTGTTGCTCGAGAACGTGAGAGCAAAAGTTTAGCAGGATCTGCTCTGAGAGACTGGCAGAGACAGTGGAGGAAGATTATTGCAACTCATGTGGTGTACTTTGACAGTCTTGATCAGTCGTCAATTGATCGATACAAACCGATTCTTGAAGGGTTGAAGACACGTACTTCGGCCTTTTTTGACAAGGAAGTAACGTTGGTTGTGACTAGTAGAAAACCCGACCAAAAGTTTCATGCTCAGGATGTCTTGAGCAAAGCCCAAAAGATGGGCCTTAAGATTTGGACAATGGAAAAGTTGTATAGATTTCTCACCAATCTGCTAGGTAAAGTACCGTTTGGACAGATGGGTGGAGAACGAAAGCTGGCAAACGTGTTGAATCGCGAACGTCACAGCGGGCCTTCAGACCGTGATCCAACTGCCAAACGAGATGACATGGTGTATTTCAAAGAGGAGTATTTATTGGTCTATGATTATTTGCATAGGTATAAGCCTACGATTATCAAAGATTACGAACTCAAGGACGTGGATGAAATCCGGTGGTGGCCCCAGTTTGCCATTACCGGAGGTAACCATTGTCCATTTGCTCATGATACGCCAAAGCATAAGCAAGCAAAAGTACAAAAAATGAGAGAAGCCAAACGCGAAGAAGTAGGTACTGAAGCTACTGAGGTCGAACAGGAAGGTGACCAAAATGAGCAAGAAAGGGCCGATGGCCATGGTGCTACTACCGCGTCAATGACAGATGAGCAAGACAATGAGAATGAAGGCGAGGGTGACCATGAACAACAAAACATGATTGAAGTTCAAGAGTGCGATCAAAATGCATTGGGCGACGAACAAGAAGTACAGGAAGAACAGGAGGTGGTTGAAGTAATGAACAATGACCAACATGATGGAGAAGCAGACGTCCAAGAATATCAGCCTGAAATGAGAAAACAATCAGATCATTCCAACCATTTGAAACGAAAACGTGAATTGACGGAATATGGCCCAACCAAGAAGATGGCAGGTATTGATAATGTTGCCAAACGGTTGTTTTTCAATGAGCTTCACGCCTCTGGCATTAATCGGTCAACGTCGACTTCTGCCACGCGTTCTGTAATCCAGCAGGAACCTGTTCCTAATTATTTATCTCAATATGCATCACGGGAAGTTCAAGCCGTGCCAGGCACAACTTTGCAACTGGGTTCACGACTATCCGCTACTGCAAAACCAACACTTAATGTTAATACTAACAGAAATCCACTTGCACCGATTGCTGCTGAGAACAAGCAGCACCATAACAATGCACAGTCCCGTCATCACTCTGCGTTACCGCAGCAAGCCCAACAACCAAGTAAACAGCCCAAAGAGAAGCCACCCAAAAAGCAGGATCCTGCAGGAGCAGCTGGTGGAGGTGATGAGGCGTGGTGCGAGAACTGTCGAGAGACCTTCAAAGACTTCAAGGCACATGTGACCTCGAAGAAGCATGTAGAGTTTGCCAATGACGACTCCAACTTTGCGAAATTGGACCGATTGCTGGCTAAGATACAACGAGTGTAGTATTGTTTTTGTATAACTAAATAACTTAACGCAATGTTTGCTTGGGCTACTGTTTTTGCTTCTTTTTTAAAAAAGAAGAGCGCCACACCTAGGGTCATGTCTTCTTTTGCTGGAACGAGCGGTGAGCCGCATGCGGCGTGCCAGGTCGGGTCGGATCGGACTAATGCACCTTGGGAAGGTTCGAATTTTTTTGTTCATTAAGACAAGTTGAATATCATCACCATGTTTCGGCATCAGATTAGGTGGAGCAGCAATTTGGCCAGAAAGCCGCTAGCGTCCAGGCTGTCGAAACAGTCTGGATCGTCGAAGTTTGCAAGGGCCCCTCCTCCAGCGCCTGCTGTTGCTCCTAAAGAGCAATCGGCGAAATCGAGTGAGCTAAATCAAGGGCACAAAAGGGCGTCGAGAGCCCAGAAAAACCAGAACCCCCCCAGAAAAAAGACATCACCACCAGCAGCCGAGAAAACAGTGGCTAAGGCGCCAATTCCAACCGCTGAGGATGTGACCTCTACTAACAAGCCACGAAAGAAGGATGCTAAGAAGAAATCACAGGCTAATGCGCCGCCACCCCCGCCACCACCGCCAGCTCCTCGCCCGAAGACTGTCAAGACTATCAATGCCAAAAAACCGACAATAGCTATTCCCAGATTCATATCCATTGCCAATTTGGCCCACATGTTCAAAATGAGACTGCCGGCTTTGCAGGCTCAGATGCAACAGCTTGGGTTCGAAGATAAAGAGCATGATCATCTGATGGACGCCGAGACGGCAGCTTTGATTGCGGAAGAATTGGGATATGAGGCAATTGTAAATGACCAGCAAGGTGAGGATATATTCCCAGCATCCACTGCCAATGACCATTTGGCGCCATTGAGACCACCAATCATCACCATCATGGGCCATATTGATCATGGAAAAACTTCTATTCTGGACTACATCCGACGATCTAAGGTTGCAGCTGGTGAACATGGAGGAATTACACAGCATATTGGTGCCTTCTCTGTAGCTGTAGGTGG
Source organism: Blastobotrys proliferans (assembly GCA_003707485.3). NCBI lineage: Eukaryota > Fungi > Ascomycota > Dipodascomycetes > Dipodascales > Trichomonascaceae > Blastobotrys > Blastobotrys proliferans. The sequence goes on from PPJI03000017.1 coordinate 101,999, forward strand.
TAGAAGGATCTGCTTCTTGGATACCCCTGGTCATGCGGCTTTCCTCAACATGCGACAAAGAGGTGCCGATGTTACTGATATTGCTGTGCTGGTGGTAGCTGCTGATGATGCAGTGATGCCGCAGACTAAAGAAGCTATAAAGCATGCCAAGAATGCCGGTGTGCCAATGATTGTAGCAATCAACAAATGCGATTTGCCTGACGCGGATGTAGACAAAGTCGTTAGCGACCTGGCAGCCAACGATGTTGACGTAGAGCCTTACGGAGGTGAAACACAAGTTATTCCAGTGAGTGCCTTGAAGGGTACCAACATCGAGAAACTTGAAGAGGCTATTTTGACGCTCAGTGAAGTCATGGAACTCAGAGCTCCACCCACTGGAAATGCTGAAGGCTGGGTGATTGAGAGTGAGGTGAAGAAAGGTTTGGGAAGTACTGCGACAGTTTTGGTGCGAAGAGGGTGTTTGAAGCCGGGTTCGTTCATTGTTGCTGGCAAATCTTGGTGCAAAGTCCGGTCGCTAACTGATGATAATGGTAAACGAGTCAAGCAGGCTGGTCCTGGTACTCCAGTTGAAGTATTGGGTTGGAAGGAGCTTCCAGAAGCTGGTGATGAGGTCCTACAGGCCAAGAACGAGGCTCACGCCAAGCAGGTTGTAGATAATAGAGTCAATCGGGAATCCCAGTTGCAGCAATTGAAGGATGTAGAAGTGTTGAATGAGAATCGACGACTACAGCACCAAGAACAAGAACGGCAAGCTGCCCGAGAGGAGCGTTTGAAGTTAGGACTGGAAGTTGAAGAAGCCGATGAAGAACAAAACACTGGTGATACCAAAGACAAATTGATGTTTGTTGTCAAGGCTGATGTCAGTGGTAGTGCAGAAGCTGTTCGAGATTCAATTGAAGGATTGGGCAACAACGACATTGAGGCCAAGGTGCTCTTTTCAGGTGTTGGTGCTGTTACAGAGACAGATGTGGTACGTGCTGAATCAGCAGGGGCTGCAATTTTGACATTTAACCTGGCCAAGATTACCAAAGATGTAGCGCTGCTAGCTGGCAAGAAGGGTGTTGACATTATCAACCATTCTATTATCTACCGGTTGCTTGAAGATGTCACCAGCCGACTTTCAGCACAGTTAAAACCAGAGATTCGTCATAAAGTCTTGGCTGAAGCTTTGATCAAGGATGTCTTTGATATCACGGTCAAGAAAACGACCAAACGTGTCGCGGGTTGTAGAGTTACCAATGGTGTCTTGACGAGAAATGCTACGGTGAAGGTGCTACGTGACAGAGAAGAGATTTACAGGGGGACGTTATCATCGATGAAGCATCACAAGGAGGAGGTTTCACAAATCAAGAAGGACACTGACTGCGGGTTAGGGTTTGACAAATGGTCACAGTTTGAAGTCGGTGATGTAATTCAAGCTTACGAAGAAATCAAACTGCAGCGACATCTGTAAGAAAACATGTATATAATATATCGTGACTGTACATAAAATAGATTAGATTATGACGAACCTGGCTGTTCAGCTTGAGCCGCAGCAGTAGCGGCAGCATCTTCCCATTGGACGCCGCACCATTCTTGGACGTAACCAACCCCATTCTTGTCCAAAGACTCTGGCATTACTTTATCGTTCTCGGAAGTGCAAACAAAAATTGTGCCCCACTCCATGCTCTCAGCAATGGCTTCAGGTTGAAGCAACATGATGGCATATGGCATAACTTGTAGCTCAAGTTTCTTGCCGGAAATACCACCCGACAATTGTTTGTACACAGCATCCTTGTCCGAATAAAAGAGTGGTTCCAGGGTCTGGGCTTCATATCGTACTACTTGTTCCGGATTGTTACCGATGATGTGAGTAAAATGCTGGAATGTTTTGTCGTTTGAGGCAGCTTGAACTGCATTGATTAGATCGTCATTGTCCTTGCTTCCAGTAGACTTTTGTGGCTGTTGTTGCTCAGGAAGTTCTGCTTCTTCATCTAGCATTTCAATCTTGCTAGAATCTAGTGGTGCATCCTCTTCGATAACCTCTGAATCCACTGATAGATAGTAGCATGGCTTGAATTCACGGTACTTAACGGTTTGAAGGTTTACACCCGACGCTTGAGGTGACAGCTCCGAATCTTTGTCCGTTGATTTTTCTGTGTTTGGCGCAGCTTCACTGCTATCTGATGGAGCAGCTTTTGAATCAAACGGATTACTCGAGCTGTTAGATGCAAAAGGATTGGAATCACTCGCGCCAAACGGATTGCTAGATCCCTGGCTAGTACCGAAAATAGATTCGCCCATGGCGGCAATCTTTTCCTTTTTGTCAGCCTTCTTCTGCTCTTCCTTAAGCAATTCATCTTCTACCTGCTGCTTCATTGCATTTTCCTTTTTCTCATCTCGTTTGATGGCTCGAAGTGCTTTTATTGATCCATCCTTTCTCTGGCATTTTAACGACGGACAGCAAAATACGTACAAAACACGATCGTAATACTCATCGTCAAGTAATGGTGCCGAAATCTGTGTTAATAGATGCAACTGCTCTTTGCAATTGTCACACTGTAATAGCTCTTTTGAAGGCAGAGAATCAGGGTGCAGCCATACCGGCTGTCCACCCAAATGGTTGTCCAACGCAGTCATTGAATCATCAAAAGGGTCATCTGGGAACCCAAGATATACCGAGGTCATACCTGGCTCGTAATCCGACTCATAGTCAGAATCGTTGTCATAGGTGGTTGCCATGGTTGATAAATGTTGAAGTTTATCCTGTTTGTGCTTGAAATTTTTTTTTGTCCAGTTGGGAAAAATTCGGTGCGGCTTTACGATACGATAACTGTAAAAATATAATGAAACAAAACAATTACATAATTTCATCCTCGCAAATAATTTCCTGTAAGTCTTCACCGTCTTCCTCTAACTGCATGATTTCTTCAAAATTGCCAACAACTTCGTCATCTCGAATGACTGCTGGCAATTGACGGCCCTTACCTCGCAATTTCCAAATACGTTTTGCTCGTTCTGTGGTGCCCAAATCGACAACTGTATATTCAATTTCCCACACATCTAATAGTGTAGCCAATTTTCTAGTTCTAGAAGTCATTCCTCGGATTGGAGATGCAAGTGAGGTATAAATATAAATTGGAAGCTGGTCGTCGTCTTCATCATCCGAATCGGATTCTTCTGAGTCCTCTTCTGAGCCATCTTCTTTATCCTGGGAAGGCTTGGTTTCTGATGCAGTTGTCGATGTATTAGTTTCCTTGGTTACTTCCAACGGAGCTTTGGAAGAATCCTCTTTTGAATCTTTGGAATCGACCTTGGATTCTGTTTTGGCGGAGGTCTCTTCAGTTTCATCCTTGGAATCTGCCAATTTTGGCTGTTCTTTACCGTCTTCACTGGAGACGTTTACTGGTACTTCCTTGGATTCATCCTTTGAGTCATCCTTAGACTCGGCTTCAGGTTCATCCTTAGATTCGGCTTCAGATACATTCTCAGACTCTGCCACAGGTACATCCGTTGATTCTACCGCAGGCTCATCCTTGGTTTCTACTTCAGGTTGATCTTTTAGGTCGCCCTTCGATTTATCCTTTGATTGTACCGTAGATTCTGCCTCAGTTTCAACCTTCGAGTCTCCCTTAGGCTTATCATTTGTGCCTCCCTTAGACTCATCCGTTGCAAGTTCCTTGGTTTCATCGTTAGCATCCTCTTTAGATCCATCTGCAGCGTGTTCCTTAGATTCAGTCTTAGGTCCTTCCTTTAAATCATTCTTAGATTCAGTTTCCTCAGGACTTTCCTCTGTCACAGCGTCTGGATCCTTTGATATTTTCTTGGATTCATCCCCAAGGTCTTTCTTGGCTTCAGTCTCATCGACCTTAGAGTCCGCCTTTGGTTCTTCCATGTGTTCGCTTACCTCCTCTTCGGTTACGGCTTTTGGATCATCCTCAGAGTCCACATCAGTCTTCTCCTCTTTTGGTTTCACATGCTGAACCTCTTTCTCAACACCTTCAGCATTATTTTCTACACCGGTTTCAATTGCTGCATCAGCTTCTTTGTTAGCTTCGCTAGTTGGTTCTACAGCACCATCAGCCTTATCTGATTCAACACGGCCGCCTTTATTCTCAACACTAACATCAGTTAAGGTTGAATCTTCGTTCTCTTTGTTGCTATCAATGGTTTCACTGGCTCCACTTGACGTAGAAGTCAAAGTAGTATTGTTGTCTTCATCAGTTGGTTGAGAATCAATTCCCTTATCCATGCTGCTCTCCTTGTCATGCTCAGGTTTACAATCGGACGCTTCAGTGGACTCGACGGCATCAACTGTCTCAGATAGCGACTGTGCATCCACTTTTGGAGTATCCACCTCTGTCTTCTCAGTAGGCTCCTCGCTTTTATCTTCATTTTTAGCTGTCTTTAAAGAGGGGTCAGCAGGCTTTTCATCAATGGAAACAGACAAACCTTCGGATACTTCGGACGAAACAGCACTAGTAGCACCAGCCACATCAGAATCCTTTGTATCATAACCTGCAGATTTCTCCACAGATGGCTCATCCTCACCTCCTGTGGTTGCTGCCGTGTCTTCATCGTCAATGGTGGCAGTTGAAGTGTTTTCTTTAGCGCTGATGTCGGAATTCTGTGTGGTTTTAAGGTCCCCTTCGGTCTGCGGCTCAGATTCAACATCTGCCACCTCGACACCAGCTGTCCCTTTTGCTGAACCATCGTTTTTTTTCTCAGTTTCTGCGTCCTCATCAGAATTATCAGATTTTTCAATCTGATGATGCACCACATTTTCCTTGTCGTCATCAACATCTTCGGTGTCATCTTCACGATTGGCTTTGGCTTCTTCAAGATCGCCATCTTCACCAGTCTTTTCAACTACGTCCTCCTTCTCCACCGGTGCCGGTTCCTGTGCCTGAGAATCGTCAACATCCTTGCAAGATTCACCAAGACCTGTCTTCTCATCAGATCCCACTTGAGATTCCAGCTCTTTGCCTAAATCTTGCTGGGGTTGACCTTTCTTTTGGCCCAGTTCCTCCCCTTCCTGGCTTGGAATAGACATATTTTTAACTTTATCTGTGAGATCATTAACTTCTGGCGCATTATTTTGAGTTTCTTCCACGTCACTATTGTCCGCAGTGGTAAGACTTGATTTGGCAGTATGATAGCCTTCTTCAAGATTTAGAGATTTTTCGCTCATTTTTGTCCCTGACATCTTTTCTAAGACTTAGATCCCCTCTTTTATAATAGCAAATATATTAAAATGCACACACGGGATCTGAACGTCCAAAATAATTATTCAATTAGCACCAGATAATTGAGACACGAGCTCAGGTCATTCCTCAGCGTGTCTTTTTTCTGTTTCCTTCTGGAGTTTGCAATGTGACCCGCGCAGGCTCTTCAAGCCCCTTAAATTTCAGGAGCAAAAAATATTATGTCACCAATGAATAATCAACATTTTCTAATCCCCCCTGTACAGCCTAGCACCCCAGACGACCAATTTTATGGAAAAACAACAAAACGCATGCCACATCAAGGTCGTTAATGATCAACAATTTGATCAACCCGCATTGTACAACTGTGATATTATTTTTCACTACGCCAAAATTACAGTTTGGACATTGACAGGTATTTCGAAACATAGTATAAATAAGGTTTCCTATAAACTTAAATTGTTCATACGGCCACGCTCCCCTTGACTCTCAGACTGTCCACGTCGACGTCTATTAAAAATAAACTTACTGCCCCCCGTTTTACCAAAAGAGATATTTACGGTTATGGTATCCGCAGGTAACATCTTTAGCACAACGTTTATGCATCAAGTTTGTGGTGGGCCGTGGGGATTAATTCTGGCTTGAGCAAAGGCTGGCCCAGCTAGAGGCTGAGGCTGGCTGCGAGTGTGTGTACGCACAGAGTAAAATTTCATTTGCCAGCGCACCAACTTTTCTTTCCTTTTCCTTCCCTTTACTTTCCCAACATTTCCTACACACTTGCACTTCTTGGTTTGGCCAAACGACAGACTTAACTATTCATTTAATGAATATTAACCATTGGTTCAATTGATTTACGGTATGAAATATACATCTGAGAAGGGGGGTTCTAACAAGGTGATATTAGCGTTTTAAATTATAAAATAGTTGGAAACAAAAAAAAGAATGTCAGACGAACCTTCATCATTGGCTCAAGCACTACAGGCCAAGCATGAAGAAGTAAACAATGAACAGCAGCCAGAAGATCAACAACCTGCAACCTCTGCACCTGCAACGACTGAATCAAGCACAAATGGCAAAACAAAAAAGAAACATTCGAATGGATATGATCTAGGATCCTTTGAATCATTTCCGGCACTGGGAAAATCGTCATCGCCTGCTAACTCAGGTTCACCGTCGTTAGGTGGTAGTGCATGGGGGTCATCACCTGGCTCACCCTCGTTGGATGGCAACCGAGGAAGCATTAAATTGAATACAGTCACAGATATTGTTACAATGAAACTACAGCCCCAGCAGCAGCAGAATGGTTCAGAATTGATCAAAGATTTGCTGTATAAATTAGCAAAATCTGGCGGTGTATCTGTTGAAAGTTCTACCAGTAAGATTGCTGGTACCACTACTTTCATTCTAAAAGGATCAGCAGAAAATGTATCAAGAGCTAAAACCGATATTCGAAAAGCATTGGCTATTAAAACAACAAAAACCATTCAGGTTCCTGCATCAGTTCGTGCTTCGATTATTGGATCAAAGGGTGCAACTTTAAAACCTATCATCGAAAAGAGTGGTTGTGCGATCCAGGTATCACGAGACATCTCCACTCCGGCAGCTGATGAAGATGATGAAGAACTGGTAGATGTCAAGATCGAAGGTGATATTGAAGGTATTCAAATCGCTGAAAATGAGATCATGTCAATTGTCAAATCCAAGGTACGGGATTTGACAACCAAATTAAAAATCGATCAAAAGTTCAAGCCTTTTGTTGAACAGCAGTTTAAAAATACAGAAGGTGTAAAGCTAACTTTCCCAGAAGGCGATAGCCCAATTATTCTTTCTGGTGAACGAAGTGTCGTGCTGGAGGCAAAATCCAACATTGATCAATATGTAACGAAGGCTGTTGCCGAATTTGCTTCATCTCCAATTGCTATTCCTAAGGCTAAACAGCCGTTTATTAACTACCAGGATGTATTTAATAACACTGGAGTAACAGTGTACTTTGGACAAGATGAAACGGTTTCAATTTTCGGTCCAAACAACAAGTTGTCAAAGGCTCGTGAATACGTCACCAAACAAGTAGGCAGTCTGGTTGTATTGACTTTGGACATTGCCCGAGCCCATGACAAGAGTGTAGAACATGCTGAGAATTTGGCACTTTATTTTTCAAATTCATCGTCGTCTAAGCTTTCATCCATCGAAAAAGAAAACAATGTTCAAATCAAAGTACCTACCAAGTTTTCGGGTAACGATGTTGCGGTTGAAATTGTTGGCACTGATGCCGAGAACATCAAACAGGCCAAAAAGAATTTGGTAGGAGTGGTAAACTCGCTACCACCAAGTCATGTCAAACGTGTCTCGGACATTGATGAGTTTTTCAGATCACATGTGAATAAACTGGCTAAGAAAATTCAGAATGAATATTTCGTGGCTGTGGTGAAGAGCGATCCTTTGGTGCTAGTTTATGAAGGTAACCCAGGTCAAGATGAAGACGATTTTGCTCCAGGTGCTTCGGAAATTCAAGAGACTTTGGAACGGGTCAATGCTGAATTTGATGAAATCCGATCCAAGCAGAACGATATCACTACTAAAGTTTTGGATATCCCTGTTGAGGACCACAAGTACATTACTGGTCCAAATAACACTACCTTGAACGCATTGATTGGCCAGAATATGGTAACCATCAAGTTGGGTGAATCAGGTCCTGAATTGAAGAAGGAATCTGTGTTCATCAGGGGTATTAAGAACGAAGTGGACAGAATTGTGAAAGAGGTCTATCAAGTTATTGACGAAGGTAAGAACTATGAAGAGTTGTCGAAATATACCACAGAGTTCAAGTTCCCAGCCGAACACGTGAGCAAACTAATTGGCAAACAAGGTGCCAATTTGACCAAGATTTGTGATGAATTTGGTGTGAAGATCGAAGTTGATGATGACGGAAATGGTATAGTCAAGGGTATCAAAAAGAATGCCGATGAGGCCAAAGCTAGAATCATTGCTCAAGGTAAGCGAGTTGCTGATGAGGTCACTGAAAGATTGAAAGTGCCTAATGAGAAGCATTCTACTTTGATTGGCCAAGGCGGTAGATATGTCCGAAGACTGGAGGACAGATATGATGTCCGAATTCGATTCCCAGGAAGTGGCAGCGATAACAACAACAATGGCAGCAGCAGCGAGCCACGAACCAAGGATGAAGTTGTTATTCGAGGTCCTTCAAGAGGAGTTGCCAAGGTCAAGGAGGAATTGCTGGATTTGCTGAAATATGAGGAAGAGCATTCATATACTGAGGTCTTGAAAGTTCCAAGCAAGGCACTACCAAGAATCATTGGTCGACAAGGTGATTTCATTAACGAAATTCGGGATAACACTGATACACGAATTGATGTTGCTCATGAAGAAACTGACAAGAATGATGGTGATAAACAGGTCAGTATTACCATCGTCGGCACCAAGAAGGGAGTAAAAGAAGCAGTAGAAACAATCAACTCCGTTGTCAAGGATGTTGTTGACACAGTCACTGAATCATTGAACGTGGATCCAAAATACCACAAGTCAATTATTGGTCCAGGTGGCTCAACAATGCGAGAAATTATCAACAAAGCATGTGGGGACGAAGCTGTATCGAACCAAAGAATGATCCACGTTCCTAAAGCTGACAGCGGCGACTCAGTCGTGACCGTCACCGGCAATCGAAAACACGTAAGCAAAGTTGTGAAAAGAATCAATGAAATTGTTGACGACTTGGCTTCTCGAGTGGAAATGATTGTGGAGGTTGCACCAGAACGATATGGCGCATTGGTTGGACCTGGTGGCATGGTAAAGAGGGATCTCGAACAGGAATTTGACATGACAATGTACGTTCCACAGCAGAATTCCAAAGACCAAGGAGTCAAGCTTGTTGGTAAGAAAGAAAAGCTAGAACAAGCTCGTGTAAAGATCCAAGAAATGGCTGCTAAGCAGTACAAGGTTGAACTTCAAATCCCAGCATCATTGCATAATGATGTTGCTGACCGAGGCACTTTTATTCGACGATTGAAGAACAACTTTGATGTTCGAGTTGAACATGGACGTGTTACGCTCCCAAGGGCCGAAGCAGTTACCGTTCCTGACGAAGCCATTGGAGAGGTATTAATTACAGACAATGAAAAAGACTTAGCGTCCAAACATAAATGGACAATCGTAGAAGACGGAGACAATACCAAGAAATATGCTAACAGTACATCCATTCCGTGGAAATTGAAAGGTACGGATGAAAACTGTCAAAAGGCAAAGATTGCCATTGAAACTGCATTGGAACAGGCCAAGCAGCATAATGCTACGGGATTTTTGTGGATTGCTGATCCAAGCCGATACAAGCTGGTCATTGGAAGTGGTGGCAAGCAAATCAATAAGATTCGAGATGAATCTGGTTGTACCATCACCATGCCACGATCGGCAGGCAATAACAAAAAGCCTGATGAGCAAGATGTAATCATTTTGCGAGGTAATAGCTCACAACTAGAAAAGGCAAAAGAAATGATCCTTAATAGCATTAAAAATTAAGACCCATGTTGCGCTGTACAAGTGAAACTTGGATAAAAGTAAAAAAAATTGTTTCGAATTTGGTAAATATTGTATGTTTATATTATCACATGTTAAAAAAATGTTCACAATTTTGCATATGCGTGCGGCTCATTAAAACTTTGTTACATGGTCATCGACCCGGCTAGTTTTTACCGAGGCGTTTACAAGCTAAAAAGCGCCCTGGCATACGCTTCATTGATTCAAGTCGTCATCTTCTACATCATTAATTTTGCCTAAAATATCTCAAGGAGAGAAGCAAAAACTTTGCCAAGGGGCACCAATGGCGTCGACCGTATATAAACTCCGGGCCGTGAAACAGATTCTTACAGGGAAGCAATTTAGATTTTACACTGCTTCAAAGCTTTGCCACCTGGCTGTTTTGAATTTTTGTTTTGCCACGGAGCTCCATTCTTATGGCGAGATACAGGGGCTGGGCTACTTCAAATATCGGGCGCTTCCAACTGGAGCTTCGAAATATTGAGCCGGGACGGAGTTTGTGCCATAGAGTCCGCCAAGGATCGTGAGTCATGTCAGAATGAAGTCTGCTCGGCCGCTCAAGGAAGATCGGATTTGGATAAATCCAGCCTACTATAAACTACATCTTGAACAGAAACACAGCCCACGTGTACAAATGAGTTTAAATTGTTAACAAACAAACCGATCGTGGTTCAGCCAATGAATTTCCGATGCAATTGAGATCTTACCAGGCTACGCTATATTTTATTTTATAACGTTGAAACCTGCAGCAAGCCAATGGTGCATTTCAGCTGCTTTAACATCGGCAGTCCGGTCGGAGCTCATCGGCTTTACCTACTTTGTCGGAACTCGGCAGCAACTTGGAGCACTTCAGCCTCCGAACGCTCAAACATTGTGATAAGCTCTTGCCCCAGTGAAAATAAGCTCCAGAGTGTTTCTTGATATGAAGTCAGAATTTCAACCAAGAACACCACATGACATGGAATGCTCTTTCTAATAGAAACGGGCGGACTTAGAGAATCACTTGGCAAATGACTCCTCTACGCCCGAGAACTTCCTCTAGTGCTCATGCCACCTGCACAGCCGTGCAGTGTTACTCCACTACCCGTTTGATCAATCATCCAAGATTTTCAAAATAATATCTGCAATAAGAGCGTGCCCAAATGGTTTTGAAACTTTTGCAGTTCCGTTCACTTTCATTTGCCACCATGAAGGATTATCTTCGTCACGTATTGCTTACCTAGTATTTGTCATCATAGTTTATCAATGTCAGCCTTGCTATCAACACTCCAGATTTTCGGATCACGGAACTTTGAATTGAAATATCTATCCGATCCGAAAGGCTCCTAACATTCCATACTTGTTGCCACCAAAACACCCCTGCCAGCCTTCGTTATTAGGCACATAATACTGAGAATGGCAACAAGTCGTGTTTGGGAGTCATAGAAATTCCTATTTAGGTTGTAACTGTTCTATACTCTTCAACGAACCACCAGCCATTTTTTTATTCTTCAGATCATCATCAACCAAGATTAGATTTGCAGACTTCACAATAGATCTGATCTGGATCGGTGAACAACTCATCGATCCCACTTACTTTCTCATGGTCTTTCGGGGTTGTGTCAATGAGGCTGAGTGTATTATAATTAATCATCATCACCAAGGTTACCGAGCTGCGTGGTACGAAAGCCCTACGGAGTTTGCCTATCTCCGACCCACCCCGAAAATTTCACATTGGAGGCATATCTTACCTGCTAGTTTCCCTGCTTGCATATCAAAACAAAAATAAAACACTATTAGCGCAGGTCTGCGCAAAATATTCGGCCCACGGAACCACTCGTCAGTTTCCGGACGTGCTCTATTTTCAAGCCCTAAAAATTCTCTTGACAATGCTCCGAGTTCAGCCAAGCCTTCCTTCCCTCTACGCCTATAGTGTGTCGGCTTCCCGAGCCGCAAATAGATCGGGGGTCGGGTCGATCAAGAAACTTACAACAGACGGACTTAGGAGCTGAAGTGACCTCCGGAGTGACTAACTGAGTTTGAATTTTCTTTTTCCTTGTTGTACTAATAATTTTTTTTTTTGTCTAGAGTATGTATGCACTTACCCATTGTAAGTATCCAGCAATTGTTAACGTTCTCTATTTAAGAATTGCCTTGTCCCCTTTTGGCACATTTTTTTTTTTTATCTCTCTGCCTTTTCGGTTTTGGATTTTGTTTATCTACTAGTATACCAAAAACTATCCAAACATGGCGGAAAGTGAAAAAGCTCCTTCGAGCTACAATACCCCAAATGATAGTTCGCATGATCTAAGTCAAGAGCCACTGCCATTGCAAGATCCAGAAGCTTATAATGAAGATTCGGTATTGGCACATCAATTGTCCAGGGTCATCTCTCAACCTGGTACTCTGGACCGATTGGAATCATTATCCCGGGTTTTGTCAACTCGAACTCGACGAGATGGAAAATTGGAAATTGATCCTGAGGATTTCGACTTGAGAATTATGTTGAAAACGATTGTCAGTAAAATGGATGACCAAGGAATGCAAAAGAAAAAGACTGGTGTATCCTTCAGAAACTTAACTGTGCAAGGTGTCGACGCTGGTGCTTCTTATGGACCATCAGTTGGTGAAATTTTGAGATCCTTGGTAACCTTCCCAAAAGCAATTAAGGAAGCTCGACACCCTCCTTTGAGAAACATCATTGAAGGATTCGACGGTGTAGTTGAAGCTGGTGAAATGTTGTTGGTCTTGGGTCGACCAGGTGCCGGTTGTTCTACGTTTTTGAAGACCGTCGCTGGTGAGACTGATCAATTCAAGGGATTGGACGGTGAAATTTTGTATGACGGTGCTTCTCAAGAAGAAATGTTTAAGAATTTTAAACAAGACCTTTATCAAAACCCCGAACATAAGTGGCCCCCCCCCCCCCCGAGAACTACAGAGATGCAATACTAACTGATGATAAATCTAGTTGATGTACATTTCCCGCATTTGACTGTGGAACAGACGTTGCGGTTCGCCATTGCTTGCCGAACCCCACGTGTGCGGCTCGATAACATGTCTCGACAGGACTATCAAGATCTACTGTTGAAGATGCTTATGACTGTGTTTGGTCTTAACCACACCGCAAAGACCAAGGTTGGTAACGACTATGTACGAGGTGTCTCTGGTGGTGAACGAAAGCGAGTGTCTATTGCCGAAGCTTTGGCAGGTCAAGGATCTGTGTATTGCTGGGATAACTCTACTCGAGGTCTTGATGCTTCTACTGCTTTGGAATACAACCATGCCATCCGAGCAGCAACCAACTTTTTGGACAATTCAGCAATTGTTGCTATTTATCAAGCTGGTGAAAACATTTACAAGCTTTACGACAAGGTCACGGTCATCTACAGTGGTCGACAAGTTTATTTCGGTCCAGCTGATGAAGCCAAGGCATATTTTGAAGAGATGGGTTACCAATGTCCACAACGTCAAACTACTGCTGAATTCTTGACAGCTGTTACCGATCCAAACGGTCGATTTGCCCGTCCAGGTATGGAAAGTCAAGTTCCAACTACTGCTGAAGAATTCGTTGAATACTGGCACCGATCTCCTCAATATGCAAAATTGATTCAAGATATTGAAGCTTACAATGCAAACTCCAGCTCCAAGGAAACTGTGGAACGATTCCACTCCATTAACGATGCTGCCAAAATGAAACGTCAACGACAACAATCCCGATACATGTTGACCTATCGAGCTCAATTGTCACTTGCCATCAAGCGTGGTTTCCAAAGAGTCAAGGGTGACTCTGCCTATACCATCACCAATGTTGCTGGTTCTATTATTCAATCTTTGATTATGGGTTCCTTGTTTTACAATCTGTCCGATTCTACTTCTGGTGCTTTCTCCAGAGGTGGTGTTATGTTCTTTGCTTTGCTGTTCAACGCTTTGGGTGCACTGGCTGAAATTGGTAATTCATTTTCTAATCGTCCAATTTTGATGAAACAGAAGGGTTATTCGTTCTACCATCCTTCTGTAGAGGCTCTGCAGTATATTTTGTCTGATTTACCTGTGAAGACGGTTACACTGATTTGCTTTTCTTTGATTCTGTACTTCTTGTCCAATCTAAAGCAAACTGCTGGTCAATTCTTCTTCTTCTTGTTTGTTCTGATTATTACCACACTGTGTATTGGTGTCATGTTCCAAAGTATTGCATCAACCATGAAGTCGGCTGCTGCTGCCAACTCTATTGCTGGTTTGGCAGTCCTGGTGTTGTCTGTGTACTCTGGTTATATGATTACTGTTCCAGTTATGTCAGATCATCCATGGTTTAGATGGTTGAATTACATTAACCCAGTGGCTTACGGTTTTGAAACTTTGATGGCAAATGAATTCCACCATCGTGAAATGCCATGTGATATTTTGGTTCCATCTGGCCCAGCATATCCTAACGTTACTCTTGAGAACCAAGTTTGTGCTTTTACCGGTTCTGAACCTGGTCAACCTGATGTTAGTGGTGATCGATATATTGAATTGACTTATGAATACAAGTGGAGTCATGCTTGGAGAAATGTTGGTATTGTCCTTGGTTTCTGGGTTTTCTTTATGATTATCAATGCTGTTGCTACTGAATTCTTGCGACCTGTGGCAGCTGGTGGTGATGTCTTGTTGTTCAAGCGAGGTCATATGCCAGACATGTCGACCATGAAGGAAGGTGCAGTTGCTGATCAAAGGGCCCTTGATGAAGCTCTTGGTTCAGGTACTATCACTGGCAAGGACGTGTTTTCATGGCAAAATGTTGACTATACTATTCCAATTGAAGGTGGTACTAGAAAGTTGCTAGACAATGTTCAAGGTTACGTCAAACCTGGAACCATGACCGCCTTGATGGGTGAGTCGGGTGCTGGTAAGACTACTTTGTTGAATGTGTTGTCTCAACGAATCAACTTTGGTGTTATCACTGGTGATATGTTAGTCAATGGTCGACCAATTGATGCTTCTTTCCAACGACGAACTGGTTATGTCCAACAACAAGATTTGCATTTGTCCACTGCTTCTGTTCGAGAATCATTGCGATTTGCTGCTAGATTGCGTCAACCAAGTAGTGTTCCAGATTCTGAAAAATTGGAATACGTCGAAAAAATCATCAAGCTTTTGGGTATGGAATCTTATGCTGAAGCCTTGGTTGGTGCTATGGGTGCTGGTTTGAATGTCGAACAACGAAAGAAATTGTCTATTGGTGTTGAATTGGTTGCCAAGCCATCATTGTTGTTATTTTTGGATGAACCAACTTCTGGTTTGGATTCTCAATCAGCCTGGGCAATTGTTACTTTCATGAGATCTTTGGCAAACGCTGGTCAAGCTATTCTATGTACCATCCATCAACCTTCAGCCACATTGTTTGAAGAGTTTGATAGATTGTTGCTATTGAAGAAGGGTGGTCAAACTGTCTACTTTGGTGATATTGGTGAGAGTTCTTCTACTATGCTTGGTTACTTTGAACGGCAAGGTGCTAGAAAGTGTGGTCCAGAAGAAAATCCTGCTGAATACATCTTGGAATGTATCGGTGCTGGTGCCACTGCCCATGTTGCTGAAGACTGGCATGATTTGTGGAAGAAGTCTGATGAGTATGCTGCCTTGACTAGCGAAATCGAAAGTCTACACAAAGAATTGGCTCAAATCCCTGTGGAATCTTCTGACAAATCAATGACCAGCAAGTTTGCCACAAACTACTTCACACAATTGCGATGGGTATACACTCGAACTGCTATCCAGTTCTGGCGATCACCAACTTATATCTTGGCCAAGTTCATGTTGATGGCTATTGGTGGTGTCTTTTTGGGTTTCACTTTCTGGGATGCTGATCAAACTCTTGCTGGTTTGCAGAATGCTATGTTTGGTTTGTTCTTGATCGTCATTTTGTCTGCTCCATTGACAAATCAAATCCAAGAATATGCAATTGAATCTCGGGAATTATTCGAAGCTCGAGAATCTGCTTCAAACACTTTCCACTGGTCTACTTTGTTGATTTCACAATTCTTGTCTGAATTGCCATACCACTTGGTTTTCTCAACCATTTTGTGGATTGGTTTCTACTTCCCAGTTCAATATGATACATCTGCTCGAGTTGCCGGTTATTTCTACTTTAACTATTGCATCTTGTTCCAGCTGTACTATGTGTCATTTGCTTTGTGGACTGTTTACTTCTCTCCAGACGCTCCAAGTGCTAACATTATTGCATCTGTTATGTTCACTTTCTTGCTTGCATTCTGTGGTGTTATGGCTCCTCCAAGTCAAATGATTGGTCACTTCTGGGTGTTCATGTATCGACTATCACCATACACCTACTTGATTCAAAACTTTATGGCAATTGTGATGCACGACAGACCAGTTCAATGTGCTCCAGAGGAATTCAATGTATTCCAACCTCCTTCAGGTTCCACTTGTATCGAATTTGCCAAGCCATTCATTGACATGTCTGGTGGTTATATTGACAACGAAAATGCTACATCTAACTGTCGATTCTGTCAATACGCTAAAGGCGACGATTACTTGAGAACCGTCGACACTTCTTACTCATATCGATGGAGAAATGTCGGATTCTTGTGTGCATACATTGTGTTCAACTTTGTTGCCATGTTGTTGTTCTACTACTTGTTCCGAGTCAAGGTATGGAAAGCTCCATCCTTCTTGGAAAGATTCAAGAAGAAGAGAGCAGAACGACATCAAGAACAGAAGGATATTTACGAAAAGAGAGAAGGTGACGAAGACTTAGCATTAAAAGGTGTTCGAACTGAACCAAGCCAAACTCAGCAAGAACCACAACAACAATCATAATTTTTTTCCTTATAAATATTTTTAATCTTAATTTTAATTTTGTATATGTTTTGAAATTTCTTAATCAAATCTTTTAAATCAATAATTCTCTGTCAACTGTCAATCAATTACGTTGTATGTATTACAATACTGTTTCGTCGTCAATATTAAAGAATTAGCTAGCTTAATCTAAACATCTCTGAGGGCCAATATTCTGCTGTGTGGTAGATCTATTAACAATAATCAGAACGGAACGGGTAGATAAAGATCGTGCGGCTTACTGTTTTTGTTTCTGATTCTTATCGGACACCGCTGTCCCCGCAACGATCTAGATCGTCGTTGTGCAAATACGGCAACTTAAAAGGCAAACAAGATAAGATTATAAATAAATCATGAGGGGAGACTTAGAAAGTACTTTTCCATTGCGACACTGACCACATAGCTAGCTCATTATGGGCTACGAAACAATCGACAGCAGCTTCAAGTCAGAAACTCTACAAAATACTAAGTACAATCACAAGTCCAAATTAAGACCAAGAAATGTATTCTTGAGCTTTTTAACCATGTTTGCAGTCTATTCGCTGTTTTATCAAACAACGAAACCTACTGGCCAACCATTCCCGCCAGCTGATACCACAGACATGTGCATCAATCCTCCTCCTTTGCGACCTCCTAGTTACAGCCATGGTTCACTGGACTTTTTGCGAACGGAATATAGGCGGACCTCCCTGAAGAAATGGCAGGGTGCTGTTCAGGTGCCAACGATTTCAAGTGAAGATTTTGGACCGCCAGAGGAAGACCCTGTATGGGAGGTGTTTGATAAATTCCATGGATACCTGGAAAGAGCCTTTCCGTTGGTACACAAGCACCTGAAACGAGAAAAGGTGCATAAATATGGCTTGGTCTTCACTTGGAAGGGCAGCGACAGCTCTGTGAAGCCGGCATTATTAACTGGGCACCAAGATGTAGTTCCGGTCAGTGAAGGCAAGTGGAAATATCCACCCTTTAGTGCGCATTTTGATGGCAAAAATGTTTGGGGTAGGGGTGTTTCTGATGATAAGCATTCTTTGGTTTCGATATTGGAGGCAGCAGAGTTACTACTGAGCAAGGGTTACGAACCATCCAGAGACATTCTGTTTGCATTTGGATATGATGAAGAAAGCTCGGGAAAATATGGTGCCGGACATATTGGTCCATTTCTTGAAGAGCGATATGGTCACAATTCATTCGAGCTTATCCTTGATGAAGGTGGGAACGGTGTTTCTAGAGTCAGCGGAACAAATGTGGCCCTAGTTGCTGTTGGTGAAAAGGGAAGGTATGCCGCAGATATTACACTCCATACACCTGGCGGCCATGGCTCAGCCCCTCCAGATCATACAGCAATTGGCATTGTATCCAAGCTGGTGTCACTTATTGAAGATACACCCCATAGCCCTATTCTTACATCTCGTAACCCCATGATGGGAAACTTTCAATGCTATGGTGTTCACTCCACTAATCTGGATCCTGAAATAAGACAGGCTTACCTCAATGCCGATAGGGACGATACCGCTAACAGGAAGGTAATCGATCATATTTTGAACACTGGCACACGAAGACAGAAATATATGATCCAGACATCCCAAGCTGTTGATGTAATCGAAGGTGGGGTCAAGATCAATGCGCTACCTGAGAAGGTCGTTGTGAGAGTTGACAACCGAATTGCACCTGAGTTTACAGCAGAAGACGTCAAAAATAAGTTAGTAAAGAATTGCTATGACATTGCTAAGCAGTTCGGTGTAGGACTTCAAGTCAATGGAGTTGAAGTTTTGCCAGAGACCGCTGAGGGTTACTTTGAATTCTCTCCATACACAGAACAACTGGAACCAGCACCCTTGTCTCAAACCTCTGGAGAAACGTGGAACACATTCGCTGGTACCATTCGCCATGTTTATGAAGACTTTGGCGGTAAATTATACGACGACGATGGAAATCAATTCGAACCTGAAAATATCGTCGTCGCTCCAACCATCTCCACAGGAAATACTGATACTAGCTGGTACTGGAATTTGTCTCAAAACATATACCGATTCAGTCCTTCTAGAAATGAAGATGACCGTAATATCCACGGTACCAATGAACACATGTCGCTAGACAACCATATTGATGGAGTTGCGTTTTACTATGAATATCTCCAGAATTTGTAGCGTATGTATACAATTGACTATTGTTCTGGCTATCTTTGCTTGTGTGGTTTAATCATGGTGAGTGGGTTGTGCGGCTGAGACATTAGAGATATACTAAATGAACTAGAATATCAATTGACCTTTCCTATATAAATATGAAATGAAATAGCATTGGCCTTTACAACTTCTGCCTTAGGGCCATGATTCTTTCAGTAGCAGCGTCGAAATCCGACTGGGTAAGGTCCCCACTTTTCAACGATGACACCAATTTGTTGACAATAGCCTGACCTTGAGTAAAGTTTCGACCAGAAGCTAGAATAATATCCATACCGGCCTTGCTGGCCAAAACCGCACGTTCAGGATCATCACCGAATGATTTCAGAGCACCGGCTTCGATCGCATCGCTGATGGTGACACCTTTGAAATCTAGTCGTTGACGCAATTCATTTTGCAGCCACAATTTACTGAGTCCTGAGGGGTTCTTGGTATCCAAAGATGGATACAAAGCCCAAGAAGGCATCACCATATCAACACCAGCAGCAATTGCGTTCTTGTATGGAGCTTCATCAACACTTCGCAATTCGTCCAATGGAAGTTTGATAGTTACTGGCTCTTCATCAGTATTCGCATTGGCCCCTGCAGCGCCCAGGCCCGGGAAATGCTTGGCAGTAGCTACGGATCCACCAGCTTGCTGAGCTTTAATGAAGGCTCCAGCGCAGGTACCAACAATTTCCGAGGTGTTACCATACGAACGACCATATTGATCGAGGAAATCTCCTGCAGATCTGTACACACCCAAGACTGGAGCTAAGTTACCATTGCAACCTGCACCTTTCAGTACGGAGGCTGCCTGTTGTCCAGCGTTGGTAGCAGCTGCTTCAGGGTCGGTGGATTCACCAATTTGCTTTTCGGAATCATATGGACCACCAGGGAGTCGTCTTACTTGTCCTCCTTCCTGGTCTGTTACTATCAACAATGGTTTGCCATCGTAAGCTGGACTTTGATTGAAAGCATCCTGAATGGTTGCCATGTTTTCGGCAACATTGTCATCAACGTTCTCACCGAACAGAATAATGCCACCCACTATACCTTGCTTGACCATGTCTAGTAGCTGGCTTGGTACAGTTGCTCCTGGGTAACTGAAAACCACATGGCGACCAACCTGGACCTCAATGCTATCAGATGTACTGTGGATTGGGGTTGCCATTGTTGCCGGTAAAGCGAACAGTGCAAGAGCCGCTTTTAACAATAGAGCAGGTTTCATTTTGTGAATTGAATGATTTGCACAAAGGAGAAAGTGGAAGAACTCGGCATTTTATATACATCCATATATCTATTTGATCTGCAAGCATAGGTTTGCATCTACGGTGGGCCAAGGATCTACAATGCTAATCATAGGTACAATTTCGGCGATCAAATCCGGTGAATTTGGCCGGTACCAAGCAGGATCTTAGGACCTTACATATACGATAGTTTGCTAGCAAGCTACAAAGGAATATGAGATCTGCAACGTGCCTTAATTACATGTTACCAAGTCGGCGAATTCCCCTAGTGCTAATCAGCCTACGCGACGTCAACGTGCCGGCGTGTCTGGCGAGTGTGGAGTAACCTGTATAAGCCAACGATGATCGACGTGAATATGGAAGCGAAACAGTTGCATTCATCTTCAACGAAATTCATCAAAGATTCCCATAGTGCTATTGATGATATGCCCCTGGCTCAAACATTTGATTCTATGAACTGTTTTGTTGATAAACTGCGCAGACATACATACTAGGTCTAGAACGGTTCTTCTGTTCCGCGGTCGTTTTGCTGCTGCACGGATCAGTCGGAGACGTGGGTCGCAATTAGTATCATCAAGTTCAGTGTTACGCTGGTCTCCAAACAGCAATTTAGGGCTCTGAAAGTTAATAAAACCATTCGGCAAGCCAGCTATGGCGAATCATGGAGGAAATTGTAATGCTAAAGACTACAAATCATCAATTGTTGCAGCTCTTCACCGCCAAGCTCTGGCAAAGACAAGGGTTCTGTCGGTCCGACGGCGACGACGACTGATAAAAAAAAGTGCAAGTGGTGGCGGCGAGTCGGACTCCTAAGTGGAGTGAGATAAATCTCACGATCTTGCATTTGCATTAACAACTTTCTAACTCAATTACCACTCCACAATGAAAGAAAAGGAAGTAGACCCAGAATACCAACCAGTTTGGCAAGAGGTTGAGCGAGAACCAGAGCCAGAATCTGAACCAGCAGATCCGCAGGCTCAAGCTAAAGCTCACAAGAAGGCAGAATTTCGAAGGAAGCTTAAGGTAGTAGCACTGACTACAGTCTTGATGTATTGTTTGATCAATGTTGTCATACCAGGTATCGCACACACATTGACTAAGCTGGTTGATGCAACTCACAAACGTCCCTTCAGACCAATTCGTTCAGACATTTGTGTCAATCCACCCGTGCTTGTACCGGAAGAGTACAAGAACGACGGCAACTCGTTGGATTTCTTAAAGTCATACGAGTTTCGAAATGCTTCATTGAAACGGTTCCAAGGGGCTATCCAAATCCCCACTGAGTCCAATGAATTGATGGGTCAACCTGGAGAAGATGAAAAGTGGGAAATATTCCTCAAGTTCCATGACTATCTTGAAAAGTCTTATCCAAACGTTCACAAGACCTTGTCAAAAGAAATTGTCAATCGATATGGATTGTTGTTCACGTGGAAGGGAACAGACGAATCATTGAAGCCAGTTGTGCTGATGGCACATCAGGACGTTGTGCCTGTTCTTCCAGAAACTGTCTCCGAATGGCAGTATCCCCCATACAGTGGCCATTATGACGGTACCAACGTTTGGGGTAGAGGTTCCGATGATGACAAATGCCCATTGATTGGTATCATGGAAGCTGTGGAAAACTTGGTACAAAGCGGCAAACAGCCAAGACGAACTGTGTTGATTTCATTTGGTTATGACGAAGAAAGCTCTGGTGAACATGGTGCTCAAAAATTGGCCGAAAGAATTGAAGAAATCTGGGGTCAGGACAGTATCTATGCAATCATTGATGAAGGGAGCGCCGGGCTCGTGCGAGTTAAAGGTACAAACGTAGCCGTAATTTCTGTTGCAGAAAAGGGTAATTATGGAGCAGATATTACACTTCACACCAAGGGGGGCCACTCAAGTGTTCCTCCACCTCACACTGGTATTGGCATTGTGGCAGATTTGATTGCATTGGTTGAGGCCACTCCCCATAGCGCTAAATTGACCGACAAAAATCCACTTTTGGACTCCCTGCACTGCATTGGTACCCATTCAGAAACTCTTGATGCCTCTACTAAGCGAATGTTGCAAAGTGTTGGTAAATGTCCAAGGGCTACTCGTAAAATTACCAAAGCGTTGTCAGATTTTTCTCCTTCTTTGGAATACTTGATGAAGACCTCACAGGCCGTTGATCTTATCAATGGTGGTATTAAGATGAATGCTTTGCCAGAATCTGTCACCGTACGGATTGACAACCGAATTTCTGTTGACTCCTCTGTACATGAAGTGGAACAGAAATTACTAGATAATACACGTCAAATTGCCAAGAAGCACAATTTGGGGTTGCGATTCAATGGTGATGTTTTGATTGAAGGCGATCAATACTTTGAATTCAAGCGGTTTGTAAGTTCTCCATTGGAGCCAGCTCCAAAGAGCTCGCTTTCTGGCCCTGCATGGGACGAAATTGGAGGCACTCTGCGACATGTTTTCCAAGACTTTGGTGGTGACTTGATGGATATCGAGACTGGTGAAATGCATGAGCCAAAGAATATCGTCGTTGTTCCTTCAATCATGACCGGCAATACAGACACTCGATGGTACAATGCACATCTCACATACAGTCGATTAACAGGTGATGTTTATCGATTAAACCCTCTACGAGTGTTGAGTGACCCAGGTCATGGTGATGTGGGTAGAGGAGTCCACACTGTTAATGAAAACATTAATTTCGATACTTATATCGAGACTATTGCATTTTACAGACAATATATCCTGAACTTGTAGGCCATACATACGCTGTGTTAGAATATCACATTTCTTTAATATTTTTTTCTACTTCAGGGGAAGCTAGGGGTTATCGAATTTAGCACCTGACCTGGGCACTTGGCACCAAACCCTGTATAAGTTCGACACATGTTCGGCTCCCAATTTCCGTAATTCCAATAGGTCTGGTCAGTACGGACTGAAGAGTGTTATCCCTGTTTAAACATGGGAAAGAATCAGTAGAATAGAGGTGCCTGCAGAAACA
This sequence comes from Blastobotrys proliferans, assembly GCA_003707485.3. NCBI lineage: Eukaryota > Fungi > Ascomycota > Dipodascomycetes > Dipodascales > Trichomonascaceae > Blastobotrys > Blastobotrys proliferans. The sequence goes on from PPJI03000017.1 coordinate 124,944, forward strand.
TTGCCCTTCAGAATCGCGTCAGATGCAGCTAAGACCTGGCCAGCATGCTACTTGCGCAATGTTATTAAAATTCATACATCAGGTTCTATGTGGAGAGCAAAGGCATGTCTCAGTATTCGAACCAAACCTTTGCGATCGAAAAATTTTGCGTGCCTTAATGAGATGCGTACTTTGCGTCCTGTGCGGGTACGAGACAGTAGTTGCTTCAGAAGTGATAGGGCTCTGAAATAGAAGTGACTTTTGGCTATTTAGACGTAAATAAGAAGGTCATGAGTTGTTCTAAGGATTAGTGAGAATATTCCAGGGGAAGACACCGGCCCGGTGCATAATGTGATGCAACAAAATCCAGGTACGCAATCGATCTAGAAGGTTTCAAAATATGCACCTTATCTGATTTCTATGAAAAAATTCCAGGTTATTTGTTTGTATTTTGCACAGTTTGTTTGTTTAGACATCATTTCCAAGTTTATGGCATCCCATAGTATGCAGCCAGAGATGGCGAGGCGTGCCCTGATGGTCCTATACGTGGTGTAACCAGGTTGATGGAATATGGGTGTGCCTGTTTACCCAGATTTGAATCGAAAACTGTAACTGGCGATCGAGTAGGGGATTAATAAAAAAAAATAATAAAACTATCTTCCCCTTGATACTTGTTCTTTTCCTTTTTCATTATTGACTGACCCTAATCGCGATATCAACACAATATGTCGTCGCCCAACAACGACGAGATATTGAAAAGGGACTATGAAGCTGCCCAAAGAGTACTGGATGGAGAAAATGTCATTGAAAGGCGTCCTCGCAGACCTGGGGAACAGACAAGCCAGAGTTCTATGTCGACGCTGTGGGATCCAGAGAAAGGCGATGACTATGAATATTTGGCCAATCGATTGAGTCAGGTAATGGAGGACCCTTCGACCACTGAACGACTGGAGGATTTGTCACAAGAGCTTTCAAATACGACATGGACAGATTATAAACGCAATGGAAATCGAGTGAGTGTAATGAATATGGACCTAGAACTGCTGCTTCAGTCAGCAATGAGGCAAAATTATGGTACCGATGACGAACTGTTAGCATACACTGGAATTTCGTTCACTGAGCTCACAACGAAAGGTCGAGCCAAAGGTATATCCCATGGTCCATCAATATCTGAAGTGGTGAGAAAAATATTCGATTTACCAAACACAATTCAACGAATGAAGCGGCCGTTTGTTCGAAACATAATTGAAGGGTTAGATGGGCTAGTGGAGCCTGGCGAAATGTTGCTTGTGCTTGGCAAGCCAGGAGCAGGGTGTTCGACTCTGTTGAAGACGCTGGCAGGAGAAACAGAGCAATTTCTTGGAATAGACGGTAAGATTCTGTACGATGGAGTTGCTCAGGAAGACATGTTGAAGAATTTCAAGCCACAGGTTATATACAATGGCGAAGGTAAGAAAAAAAGAGATTCGTAATCGGTACTAACAAGCTAAACAATCTAGATGACGTACATTTCCCACATTTAACGGTTGAACAAACGTTAAGGTTTGCTATTGCATCAAAGACACCCAGTTCCAGATTGACAGGCACAACGCGTAAACAATATGAGACAGATTTGCTGAATATGCTAGCGACAATCTTCGGCATCAAACATACATTCAACACAAAAGTAGGGTCTTCGGTTGTGCGTGGAGTGTCGGGTGGAGAACGAAAACGAGTGTCAATTGTCGAAGCTCTGGCAGCTAGAGGTTCGCTTTACTTCTTTGATAATGCCACTAGAGGTCTAGATTCGTCAACAGCGTTAGAATACGCCAGAGCGATTCGGGCATCAACAAATATCCTACGGAATGTGGCAGTAGTTGCGCTATACCAGGCAAGTGATAACATCCTTAGACTATTCGACAAGGTAGTTGTGCTTTGCGAAGGAAAGCAAGTATACTTTGGACCAGCAGGTGAAGCAAAGGGGTATTTTGAAAAAATGGGATTCAAATGCCAGCCTAGGCAGACAATTGCAGAATTCCTGACTGCAGTTACAGATCCTAAATGTAGGTTTCCTTTCCCAGGAATGGAACACCAAGTACCCCAGACTGTAGACGAAATGGTAGCCTACTGGCACAATTCAGAGGCTTTTGGACAGCTTGTAAGGCGCCGTCATGAATACGAAACTCAGTCTAATAAAGAAAACACCCTGAAACGATTCAGAATTACCAAACGACGTGAGCAAATGAAACACCAGAGGCTACATTCGAAGTATTTATTGACCTATCCGACCCAATTGAGGCTTGCAATCGTTCGAGGTTTCCAAAGAGTCAAAGGCAATGCAGCTTATACCATTGCTAGAATGACAGGTACGGTGATTCAATCGCTAATTTCAGGGAGTCTATTTTACAACATTTCAGAGTCTACCTCGGGTGCAATGTCGCGGAGCGGTGTGCTATTCTTTGCGTTGCTATTCAATTCGTTGGTAGCTCTAGCAGAGATCCCTATATCATTTGAACTCAGGCCAATTATTCTGAAGCAAAAAAGTTATTCATTCTACCATCCCTCTACGGAGGCTGTGCAACGGTTTATCACTGATTTACCCATTAGAATCGGAGTGGTATCAGTATTTTCGATCATTATTTATTTCTTGGCTGGGTTGAGGCAGACTGCAGCTCAATTTTTCATTTTTGTTGCCTTTTTATTGCTATCTACGCTATGCATGAGTACGTTTTTTCAAATGGTTGCTGCATTGAGCAAAAGTAGTGCCCCAGCGAATTCTTTGGCTGGCATTGCTGTAATAATGTTATCTATTTACGCTGGATATTTGATCCCTAAACCGGATCAGGTGGCATGGTTCAAATGGATAGGCTATATAAATCCATTGTCGTATTCCTTGGATGCCCTGATGTCTAATGAATTTCATACACGGGAGATGTCTTGTAACACAATTGTGCCAGATGGTGGTGCTTATGCTAATTTTGGCCAACAGTACAAAGTCTGTGCTTTCTCGGGAAGTGAGCCTGGACGGTCGTCAGTTAATGGGGACAGTTATATTGATCAAGTGTATCAATATAAATGGGATCATGTCGGCAGGAATTTTGGTCTAGTATGCATCTTTTGGCTCGTTTTCGTCACGGTTAATATTGTAGCCACAGAATACCTCTCAGTAGCTGGGGCCAGGGTCAATATCCTGTTATTCAAACGTGGCTACCTGCCGAATGCATTGAAAAAGGAACATGAAATGTTACACTATGGTCAAAGATCAATGCCTTGTAGCGAAGTTTTTTGCTGGCAGAATGTTGGCTATTCGATTCCCGTTAAAGACGGTGACAGAAAGCTGCTTGATAGTGTCTCGGGATTTGTTAAACCAGGAACTTTGACGGCACTCATGGGTGAATCAGGAGCAGGTAAAACCACTCTGTTAAATGTTCTCTCACAACGTTACAACACGGGAATGGTCGATGGCAGCATGAACGTAAATGGGAAGCCAATTGATACGTCCTTTAGGAGAAGAACAGGATATGTACAGCAGCAGGATGTTCATTTGCCCACCGCCACAGTTCGTGAGGCTCTCATCTTTGCTGCAGCTCTGAGACAACCGGCATCCGTGCCACATCAAGACAAACTGCAATATGTCGAAGAAGTACTTTCCATTCTAGGTATGCAGGAATACGCCGAGGCTATCATAGGCGAAGATGGTCATGGGCTTAATGTGGAACAGAGGAAGAAGCTGTCAATTGGGGTCGAACTTGTAGCTAGGCCGTCACTGTTATTGTTTCTCGACGAACCAACTTCTGGGTTAGATTCACAATCTGCTTGGTCAATCATCAGATTTCTGAGATCATTGGCAGAAGGAGGGCAGGCTGTTTTGTGTACCATCCATCAGCCATCAGCCACGCTTTTTGAGCAGTTTGATAGGCTTCTCCTTCTGGAAAAAGGCGGTAAGACTGTTTATTGTGGAGAAATTGGTGACAATTCATCTACGCTGGTCGAATATTTTATGAAAAATGGGGCAAGAACATGTTTTGATGACGAAAATCCTGCAGAATATATACTGGAGTGCATTGGAGCCGGAGCTGGCAATGCCATATCATACGGAATCAATACAGAACAAAACTGGAGCGAAATTTGGAAGAAATCTGAAGAATGCGCAAAGCTGAATTCACAGATAATGCAAATTAACAGTACATTAGAGCACCTTCCAGATCACACAGATGCCAGTCTACATCAAAAGTATGCAGCAAGTTACTGGACACAAATGAGATATGTTGTACAAAGAATGATGGTACATTACTGGAGATCTCCAACATATATCATCTCTAAACTGTTCTTAATGGTAGTAGTTGGACTCTTTACAGGTTTTACATTCTACGATGTTGACAATTCGTTATCTGGTGTTTCCAACACCATGTTTGGCATATTCATTGTCTTAGTGGTGGCAGTTCCCCTGAGCAACCAAATACAAGCTCAAGCAATTCCAATCAGAGAACTATTTGAAGTGCGAGAATCACCATCGAACACTTATCATTGGTCCATCATGCTCATAGCTCAAATGGTAGCAGAAATTCCCTATCACTTTGTGTTTGGATCGCTGTTGTTCATGTGCTTCTACTTCCCGGGCATGTACAATACTGAGGCACATATTGCTGGCATGTTTTACTTTGTATATGCCATCTTCTTCCAGCTCTACTACATTTCATTCTCTCTATGGATTGCATACATTTCACCAAACCCTGCATCAGCGGCAGTCATCTCATCTCTGTTGTTCTCGTTCAACATCCAGTTCTGCGGAGTATTGCAACCCAAGTCCGAAATGCCAGACGCTTGGCTGTTCATGTATCATCTATCCCCATACACCTATTTTATACAGTCGTTTATGGGAGTAATTTTCCATGATCGAGAAATTACATGCAAGCCTTCAGAGTTCAACACTTTCAGACCACCGTCTCCATACACTTGTCAGGCCTATGCCGGAGGGTTCGTTTCTGTTGTTGGTGGATACTTGGACAATCCTGAGGGAACTGAAGCATGCCGCTATTGTCGGTATCGATTTGGAGATCAATATTTGTCGACTTTAAGCATACATTACTCAGATAGGTGGAGAAATATTGGCCTGTTCTGTGCCTATATTGCATTCAACATAGGAATGATGCTACTCATGTACTATGCCTTGAGAGTGGCCAAATGGAGACGACGTTCTTCGTCATCCTCGAGCACTACTACGACAGTAGCAGCACCGCCAAAAAAGCTGGGCTCGAGAACAAACAGGGTCCATTTCAAAATCATTAACGAGGATGATAGTGACACTAACAAGTTGAAAAACAATGACCAGCGGTATTTAAACGAGCAGTCGTTTGTTGGCAATGATAATGATCCCAGAATTACCAGGCATCATTAGCAGAAAGAAAGCTAAGTAGTAGTGATTACAGTAATACATCGATCCACTTCAGCCTGTAAATAATCCACCGCCACTCGCTTTTCCTCTGGCGATAAGGTCGAATCTCCCTTGACCGATTCGACCTCTCTCTTGAATATGAGTGCATATTCTTGAGCCTTTGCCTTGTCACTCAGCCATGGTCTCAACGTCAGACAAGACAGACGGTCAGTAATCTGATCCATTTCCAATTGCCGAGCGAGTCCGGATGGCAAAAAAAAGTTCGTGTCCCACAGAACTATATTCACTCTATTATAACTTAATATTTACAAGAATATGCATAAAATAAAAATTTACAAAACCAAAAAACGTCATCAAGATGCAGTAGTCGTACCTCCAGTTCCAGCTTCCTTCTGAGCTTGCTTATCCAACTCTAGTTGGATTCTTTGCATTGATCGGTACACTTTACTTTGCAAATAAAACGAACCCGACTTGTCCTTAGAGTTCACATCAAACAAGTGGTCATACTTCTTTTTAACGGCATCTTTGGTCAGATTACCAGAATCCACATCCAAAATCTTGCATGCTTCATCTAAGGTTACACCACCAGCTTTTGCTCGTGCAGCGGCGCTAGCTCGGTTCTTGAGTGATGCAGATGATGACTGTTTGTATGCTTCGGCAAAAGCTCTACCAAAGACTTGTGATCCGGTCAATACGACCTTCATGATAAGTCGATGCGCCTGAACATATTATCATGACTGTTAGTACGGTTTAATCTACGTTTAAACGCTGCGCTTACCATGTTTTATGTAGGATTAGTGTGATTTAGTCAAGTTTTGTGTAGTGGTGAAAAATATTCTTACAATATTGGGAGGAGAGCGGCGGCGATAACGCAGAAAAATTTTTTTTTATTTTTTTTTTGTGTGAAGTGAGCCCACACACACAAGAGAACTAGGGCCAAAAGTGCCGACTCGTTGACTTTACATCTTGACAACGTATTACTTTCACTAACAATCTAACCACCCTTTACAACCATATATATATTACAATGCAATGTCGCAGACAGCAGCAGATACCAATACTAAGATTAAAGAAGACGGTGGAGGAACTAAAGAGCAACCACAGCCACAACCACAGCCACAACCTCAGGTGTACGACGAGGATTCAGGCGTAATCCGTTGTATTTGTGGATTTGATGATGACGACGGGTTTACAATCCAGTGTGAGCGGTGCTATGTTTGGCAACATGCACAGTGCGTTGATATTGATAAAGGAAACGTACCAGATATTTATTACTGTGACCAGTGCGATAATCGTAAGCTAGACGTGAATAAGGCAATACAAAGACAAAAAGAACGTGTTGCAAATGAAAGTAATGAACTGCAACACCAGCACCAACAGGAAGTCGCGGCTTCAGAGAATCCTTCAGGATCTTCAACGGCTACTTTGGCTAGTGTTAGCACTAATAATACCACTGCAAACTCGACCAGTGCACCTGCGAAGAGGCGTAGAAAGACCAAGCAAAAGACTCCAGATAATGGAGATGGCAAGGACGACTCTGCCACCCCTAAACAGCGAACTACCAGTGGTGGTGGTTCAAGTAATGGCAAGGGCAGACGGTTGACGGAGCAAAACTCCAAGGTCACTCAAGAAGATAACGAAAGCGACACAGAACCTGATAGCAGATATTACTTGAGCTCAGCCTCCTACCAGTCGTATTTTAGACCGGTAAGGGAATGCCAGGTTCCTAACGGGTTGCTGTCGTTTTGGAGGAATAGTGTGCCTGAATTGTGTAAACAACACGATGAGAATACGACCATCTTTACAGAAAAAGAGTTTGAAACTATTCAGACGGCCAAGGCTAATGTCAAGCTACTGGATGCAAGAAACAAATTTCATGGGTTTTCAAAGTTTGGGTTGTTTGTTGAGAATTCTGTAGTTCGCGACCGGTTTATTATGGAATTTGTAGGAAGCGTCATGACTTGCGACGAGTACAAGGCCAACCCGATTAATCAATACTGTTGGTTTGGTTGTCCAAAGCCCGGCGTGTTGATGATGCCACATTTAAACCTGTGTGTGGATGGCAGAACTGTTGGTAGTGAAGCGTCATTTATTCGAAGGTCGTGCAAGCCTAATGTTAAAGTAAGCCCCATAATTGTCTTGAACCAAGTCCACTTTGGCGCATTTGCTGTAGGAGCGATCAAAGGTGGCAGTGAGTTGACTATGGGATGGGAGTGGGATCCTAAGCATCCTGCCTACAAGCTAAGTCAGGGCATCGACAGTGATACCTTTTCTAAAGACGAAAAGTACTGTCTACTGCAGACGTACGAAATGCTAATTCAAAGAGGTATGGACTGTGCCTGTGGTGGGAATAGTGACTGTATTTTGGTCCAAATGAGAAAGATTGGTAGAGCAAAAACTCCTGTGCCAAGCAAGAGACCAGAGGGTTACTCTGCCCGAGAAGAACGTAAATTAGCTGGGGCCATGGCGATGATTGAAAAATTAGAAAAAGAGGACCCCAATAGTTCGAGCAACAAAAAGCGAAAGCGTGCAAGCGATCCCGAACTTCATACCACTCTTGAGAAGGAGAAAGAAGCTGCTGCACTAGAACCTGAATCGACGCCTCTGGTGCCAGTTCAATCTTTGCCAACTCCTGGTCCACCACGAGAGATGAAGGATGATAGCAAGAGCGCCAAACCGCAACCAATGATCGAATCAAAGGCCATTCAGACCGAGCCGGTTGTAAAACGTCTACGAAGTGACGGTTCTGTTGTAAATAACAGCAACAAGACGTTTGTTGCACCAAGGAAAACTGTCATGAGTAGGTTCCTTCAAGCTAGACAGGAGTACAAAGAACGGCCACGACCACCACCAGAGTCCATCAAATCAGCCAGTTCGTCACCTTCACCGATTGCCACGACAGTCACTTCATCGCTGCCACAATCATCATCTTCGTCAGTACCAACCTCCGGGCTGTTCTCAAAACAGTACTCATTAGACTTCAAAGTACCTGCGGCTCCTGTCTTAGCCGCAAGTGTTGCAACCTCGTCTCATTCGACAGCCGCAGGAGCTGCGGAGCGATCAGGCTCAACAACACCTACTACACCGCTGTCAGGCCAACCAATATCAGCACCTGTAATGGCAAATGCTTTACCTTCTAACATCGGAACGACCACTGTAAAACCAAAAAAGAAGCTTTCTCTGGCAGATTACAAAAAGAAGACCCAACAGAAGAAGGAATAGATGCTATTGTTACTATTTATTATTTTTATTATTATTATTATTATTATTATTTTATTATTATTTTAGCTCTCGTAATAAAGCTGTACAGTATACTAGTTATTATATTATTTACACATTTTGAAGAACCGACTGGACAGTGCTGCTGGTAAAGAAGGGATGGTGGAGTATGGAATAGAATGACGGTCTCTTTTTTGGATCCCACTTCAAACAAGAGTTTATCAGACTGGCCAATCGTTGGGATCGATAACAATTGAATACAGGCAGCAGCATGCTCATGGGACTGCATAACCCATCGTAATGGTTAATCACAATGCCCAAAGCATCCATGTAGTCATGATAACCGGGCCAATCTCCGCCATATGCACAAGGGCGTGGACTACCTAGAACTTCTAGTTGTAGCTCAAACGTGTCAATTTCAGTATCACCAGGAAATAACGGTTTCAGATTAGTCAATTCTACAGCAAGGACACCAAACGCCCAAGTATCCACACCAAACGATTGAGAGCCAAACTTTAGCAACAATTCTGGAGCCCTGTACCACCGAGTCGAAACATACGAGGTGAAATTATCCGGGCATGCACAATGCCTTGCCAATCCGAAATCTGCCAACTTTAACACAATATCGCTGCCTTTGTTTCGAACTAGTACATTTTCGGGTTTGATATCCCTGTGATAGAAGCCGCTGTTGTGGATATGTGCCATTCCGCTTGCTATCTGGCACAGCATCAGTCTCAAGGACAGCAGAGAATACGGCTCTTTAGCCGATTGAATCATCTCCAACAAGTTCATATCCATTGACTCCATTACAATATTACATCTCAGTGAATCACTATCAACAAACACCTCGTGAACCTTAATCAGATGTGGATGGGCTGGCACTGCTCTTAGAAACTCCAGTTCTCTCTTGTATGTGTAATGGAACAAGTTATCTTCCCGGGTCTTGAGGGTCTTGATAGCAACATTGGCTGCACCATGGAGCCGCGGCCTTGCCAGCGACACCAGACCAAACGACCCATCTCCTAGCTCTTTAAGTATGACATAGCTATCGCCTAACGAATGCACCGGTAGTAATTGAGTTAGCATCCCACTTCTATTTAGCTTTAGTGGAATGTGGCTCGTCAAACTCAAACCGCTGGCGGCAGACGTACAGAATAGTGGGTGACAGGAAGGCTACTAGAGCTGAGCGTCTCTGGACATGCCTATTAGACAAGCCATGTTGTATAGTCGCTGGTGCGCCGCACGACCTGCCGCGCACGTGCCGGCCCCTTGGCCGTCACGTTATGAGGTCATCCCATCGCCTCAGCCGCTCACTGTGTTGTTGTGTGTGCTGGGAAGCGACTTCTTTCTCTGAAAAAAGAAGCAAAAAACAGTAGACACTATGTATAAAAAAAAGAAGGCGGTTTGAGGAGAAGGAGAACTTGTTGTACCCCCACATCGCGACAGATATCACCATTCGATTCGCATCGCAATTAAGCAGTGTCCTTATTTCGATCCATAGACCTGAATTGCGACCCCCTGTGGTAAATCGCATGGATTGGATCGGTGCGCTGCGTCGGTTTCCTTCGCCGGCTCACCCGCCGCTTTAGAGGAAGGAAGCCAACAACCCAATTTTTTTTTCCCACACTCACTCTACAAATTTGTAACGCGCACAGAGAGAAGAAAGTTCAGTCAGTCTGCTGTTATTTATATTTAGTAAAGACTAAGATCCCTGGTGGAATTTCTATTCGTTTTTATTTGTTTATTGTTTAGTTTTTATTGTTTTATTGTTGATATCGCACCACAAAAGGGCAGGCTCTTTTTGTAACAAACACACACTGCAACAAATGGCCAATCGATTTGACTATGGCACTGCTGCTGCTGCAACTCCATCTCATAAACACCATCACAATTACCACAATCATAGACCGGCGCCTATTCGGATTCCTGCCCTAGATGATCCGTTGTTTGGTGGAAATCCTAATCATAGTCCAATAGGTGGTGGAGGTAGTAGTGGTACGGGTGGCACTGGAACTGGGTCTCCTCGTGCTGCTCTTGTCGCAGAGTTACGATCAGCAACGGATCGACGACAGAGAGAACAGCAGCAACAACGTGAGAGACATGCACATACTATTCAAGGCCAAACTTCACCGCCTATTTCACCTTCTCCTTATCAGCATCAGCATCAATCTTCTTCTTCGTCATCTTGTAGTTCAATTCCTGAAATCCAGAACCAACCAGATCCAAGGGTATATGCAGCTTTACAAGCAAAACAGCAGGAGCTTTATGCAACCAGTGTTTTGATATCTCAACAACAAATGCGGATACAGCAGGCTATGAGCAACAATGCGGCAATGGGGATGAATGACTTGGATTCTGCATTATCGGGTATGGGTCTAAATGAAACGCCTCCACCGCCTCCTCCGCAGGCTCCCTTTAATTATGATGCATTTGGAAGTCTTTACAGGCCCTCTAGTCCTTCTTTACCAGTACGACCCTCTTCTTCGGCTTCAAACAGAAGATCATTTATTTTTGGAGGTGGCTTTGATCCATCTCATACTCCTCCTCCACCCGGGTTGACTCCTACGCCTCAGTACCATTACTCGTCATCACCAAATAACAATAGCATCAACAACAATTCTAGTACTTACCGTCGAGGACATCGTAAGGCTTCATCTTTATCATCCAATGTTTACCACAATAACAATGTAGGAGTCATTGGCACTGGTATGAAAAATACAGAGCTGGAACAGCCATCTCGACAACCAATTGGTCCTCCTTCATTAGATGACTTGATTAAAAACCCTAAACAGAATTTTTCGAGCAGGCTCAATAATTAGTAGTATATATACAATGAATGATTTGTCTAGTGATGTGATTCTTTTCGCACAGGCCCGAAAAATAAAGAGGGCACCACCTAAAACATTCCACATTCCCCCACTAGCTTTTGGCGGTGGTGGCATATGCATATATGCACTTGTGTTCCGCATGATAACGGCAAATGCTCGTTATAGACTATAAAAAATCCATTATCCGCCCAGAAACCGCGTAAATTAATTAAAATTGTCAAAGAAAGTTAGGGTGTTCTGTATTGTATTGTTCGAGCTAACTATCAGTTACCGACGGAAGGGATAGGACCGTTTTATTTTTATTTTTTTTTTCCGGATTTTTTTTTTATAGATAAAGCAAGCTAAATTCCGAAGAAGCGAAGGGACATTTTTTTTTTCTCTTGAAGGTCTCTCATTCAACCACTCAACTTTTATTATTACTTAGTGATCTTGACTTTGCTTGTTATAGTGCTCTGATCTGATCGAATCATGGCCTCTAACAGCAATAGCAAAAGCAACAGCAACAACAAAGACGAACAACCAACGTCTCCTTCAACATCATCAACCAACTCTACTACTACTAATAACAATCTTCACCATCAACAACAGGGACGACGAGTACGGTTTGATTCTGACATCAACAGCCCTAATGCAATTGATCATCCGCAACAGCGAAATCGCAGACCGAGTGCATATTCAGATGCCACCCCGCCGATTGCAGAAGAAGCTGAAGAGGACGGTGACGAACCTCACGACTACTTCTCAATTCCAACAGCTCCCAGACTTGAGCGACAATACAGCCATCCAGAGTTGTATCTAACAAGACCAGACTCTACAAACGTGGTGCTGTCAAGCGATGAAGAGTCGTTTGAGCCACGTCCATCACAACAGCAAATCATTCACGGAGGTGGGGTGTTGGACGTGGGTATGTACACTTCAGCGGGTCTAGCACCCGGCGCCAGGACATTTGAAACCGCCGCCAATGAAGAAGAACAGCCAGAACGCGAATTGGCCAGAAGACGGGAAGTGCTACTGAGATCACTGGAAAATGAAAGTGCGGCGTCATCTCCGACGATGGAACATTCGAGCCCGATGGTCTCTGGTAGCGGTAATAATGGCATGGCATCGCCAACTGAGGACATACCACTCCAAAATATGAACGAAAAGCATCATGGACATAGAATGGAAACAGACATTGCCCGAAAACTGGTACGATCACACACCGCAAAGCGTCAAAAGGAGTTTACTACTGATATGCCGGATCGGGAATTTGAGTTTGCTCAAGAACCCTCCGACACAGTGCATGACACGCCGCAGCACGAAGACTACGTACCTCAGGGCCAGGTCAAACAGGGTGTTTTGAGTAGTTTGTTGAAGCTGTATGCCGAAGAAGAGCTTCGTAATCATAATCTCAGTGTCGCAAGTAGCACCACCGATCTTGGAATGGGCACAAATAGCAGTACACTGGTGGGCTCTCCCACCAACTGCGGCACTCCGACGTCGGATATTGGCAGTCCAATTGGCTCAGCACCTGTTTCTCGAAGGTCCAGTACCAGTGATCTGCTATCTACAGTAGACGGAACACCCAAACGACCAAAATGGTACAAGCATAAAAAGAACCTGTCAACATACTCCACCCATTCGCTGGGTAGTATGCTGATGGGTGCCAACCAAACGTTTGCGGCTCCAGGCGCCGAGCACCAAGGACATCAGCATCAACGGCCCAAGTTCCACAAGCGACCTAGTGCGAGCAATATCCTCAAACGTAGACGCGAGAAGGAGGCCAAAGCTGCTAAGAACCGTATCACGGTCCACATTGCGGGTGTGTTACAGCGGCAACGGTTCATTCTCAGAATCTGCCGGGCGCTTATGATGTACGGAGCGCCTACACACAGGCTGGAGGAGTACCTCAAAATGACATCGCGAGTGCTGGAAATCAGCGGACAGTACCTGTATATTCCTGGGTGCATGATTGTCTCGTTTGACGACGCAATGACACACACCTCGGAAATGAGGCTGATTCGCTGTGTCCAGGGGCTCAATCTGAGCAAATTGCACGAGACGCACCAGATCTACAAAGAAGTGGTTCATGATGTGATTGGCGTGGAGGAGGCGTCTATCCGAATAGACAACCTGCTGGCGTCTAAAAATCGATACCCCGAATGGCTTTGTGTCATCTTTTACGGACTGGCGTCAATGTTCGTGACGCCATGGGCGTTTGGAGGATGGTGGACCGACCTGCCTGTCAACTTTCTGATCGGTAGCGCCGTGGGCATATCGCAGGTGGTCGTCGCCCCTCGTTCGGACCTGTATAGTAATGTTTTTGAGGTGACATCATCCATTGTCGTGTCCTTCATTGGACGGGCTATAGGTTCAATTTACCGCAATGGAGAGCCCATTTTCTGTTTTGCGTCCATTGCGGGCGGGTCCCTGGCGCTGATTCTGCCAGGGTATATTATCTGTAAGTGACGACTTTGGGTGCCTTCTTTTAAGGAAAGAAGCAAAAGAACGGTGCCTTCTTTTAACAAAAGAAGCAGAAGAACAATGTGCTAACGCTTCGTTTCCTAGTGTGCGGTTCGCTGGAGCTGCAAAGCAAGAACATTGTATCGGGTTCAGTTCGAATGTTCTATGCTATTATTTATTCTTGTAAGTCTCCCCTATTCTTCGAGAGTCACTAACAATGTACAGTATTCCTGGGGTTCGGTATCACCCTTGGAGCTACCATTTACGGATGGATTGACGGTAACGCAACGTCGCAAACTAGCTGCCAAAAAGCCATCAATCCATGGTTTTGGTTCTTATTTATTCCATTATTTGCCACTTTGTAAGTATTCAGGGGTACTACAGATACTAACAGATCGATCCAAAACAGTATTGCCCAAGTAAACCAGGCCAACATTAGACAACTACCAAGTATGATCCTTATCGCAAGCGCCGGGTACGCTGTATCTTATTTTATCAAAACCAAAGTATCTGGTTCGGCCGAATTTGTCAGTGCAATCGGCGCTTTCGTTATCGGCATTCTTGGAAATTTATATTCCAGAATTGGTCATGGGTTGGCATTTGCTGCAATGTTACCCGCTATTTTCACCCAAGTGCCTAATGGCGTTGCAAGTCAAGGATCTGTGGTTCAAGGTATCACCAATGCAGACTTAATTGTCTCTAATGGTACAAAGCCCCATACCACCGTTCTCGCGGGCGGGGCCACTGTGACCGTAACTCCCACTCCAAGCGCCAACAACCCGTGGAATAGCTCAACCGCAACGAATTTGGGTATCACCATGGTTCAAGTGTCCATTGGAATCACTGTCGGTCTCTTTGTGGCAACTCTGTGTATATATCCATTCGGCAAGAAACGTAGTGGTCTGTTTACCTTTTAATAGATCCTCAAAAAATTCGTTTTTTTATTTTCCTTTATTTATAAATGCCATATGCTATATGTATCAATCGGCAGGCAGGTAGAATAAGCTACGCTACAATTTGGTTGCTTTTACTCTATGCTATGCTCGTAGTTGCTTTTGAATAAAGAAAAAAAAAAAGGCAGCTAGGCAAGCTACGTCGCTGCGTCGCTACATTCACACGCTTGCCTTACACCCAAAACAAATTTATTGCAGTACAGACAGCGTACATAACCGATCAAATGGCTAGCGCTGACGCTGACGCTTCTACTAGTACCGCTGGCGCTGGCTGACTGGCTGGCTGGCTGGCCTTTGACGACACACAACAAACTTTTGAATGCCGTCAATCAGAGATCATGAACAACTGGAACAGGAAATAGATTTGAAACCATATTATTTAAAATCTGGTACATAGGGGGTGTTTGGCGGGTAGGTTATAATTTTTTTTGTAAAGCTCGGAGATAATTGAGATTGTCTAAGACGCTAAGTGATTTTTATAACTGCATGAACTTGTGAAGCTTGTTGTCGTTGTTACAAGGTAGTTACTATTGGTAACAACCGAAACCACCGGCCAACTGTAATATTTTATTTTTTTTTCTGAACAATGTCTAGTACCCTCATATGCTCACCTCACATATTTTATGTATACTTTTTGTGGGTTGGTTACACTGATCGTTATAAAAGATTTTTCTTTCGCTGTTTTTCTTTCTCTCTTTTCTCTTTTCTCTTTGTGCGAATTTCTTCTTAATTTCTACCTAATTCTTTCCTTGATACTAACGTTCATTCATTCGATCGTTCGTTCATTCATTCATTCATTTTTAATTATTACAAACTTTAGTCATTCCTTTATTGAAAAAAAAAAGCCACAAAAAAACTTATTAGTACTAATAACTACAATTTGCATCAACAATCACTACACTCATTTATTGTACAACACATTACTATAATTTATCATAATTATTTTGCATTTTATTAATTATTTCACACTCATTTATTCATAATGCCAAGGTACGAAAGCAAAAAATTCAAATAGAATGGCACCTGCTAACTCACAAGAATAGAACTCGAAATTCTGCAAGAAATTCAACTAACACCGCACCGCAAAAAGATACAAAGGCAAAAGTATCAAAAACTAATTCTAGTCGACGTCGCAACAGCTCTGCCAAAAAGAAATGCTCCAATCACAAATACAATGCATCTTTTGGATCCTTTTCGATTAGATCTCCACTCTCTTCAGCTGCATCAACACCTTCATTAACAATGTCATCGCCATTGGTTGATTATTCTTCATCACCAATATCATTCCAATTCTCTGATTGCATTTCTCCACTAGCTACTACAAAGAAATTGGCCGACCCATTCGTGGAAGACTTGGGCTTCTGTAAACCACCACAATCGTCACCGCCACTTCGAAGATGTTCGGAACCAATAACAAGGACAAGAACAAGTGTTAGCTTAGTAGTGAAGAATGGGAGAGCAATTACGAGTATTGAAGAAGATGAAGACTACGAGGAGGAAGAAGATGAAGAAATTCAAGCAGGCGCCGAGGATGACGCCCTGAATGCGTTTCAAAAGGCAATTTCTCAATCCAGAGGTTCTAGTCCTTTGAAAAATGAAAAAGAATACCCAAGATATAATATTTTCTATCCAGAGACGCCTGGTAGAAACAATGCTGCATCTTTTTCTTCTGACTTCAACTTTGCTTCCACTCCTAAAAAGCAACAATTAATGACCATGACTCCATTCCTTTTTGATACACCAAGTCGTATCAACCCTGATGCATTTGAAGATACTTCTTTCCTTAACAACTATGGAATGATTTCTTTTTAAAACCAAACAAAAAAAAATTTATATTTCGCTTCTCCTCTTTTTCTATATATGAATATTGTTTATGTATTTTTAAAAAACAATCTCGTTTATATTATTTTCTTCTAAAACTTGTTTGTACATGGAGACGGGAATTCTTCATTGATCAGCTAGTTAGTACCCCTCCGAGGATTGCGTAACTTTAATACCACAATTGACCATAGGTCATGGTACATTATGGGTGGGATTGCATTGCCATATATATAAACGCCGGGGCAAAAAATGAGGAAATTCCTTAGCGTGTCGGAGACGCGTTTAAATTAGCTAATTTAGGTGCGTCGGGAACGCGTCCTCCCCCTGGACTCTCCGGGAATCCAAGGGCCCAGAGCCCAGAGCCTAGAGCCTAGAACCCTTATGGAGAAAAAAAAATAAAATTATTTCTACATGTCAAACTCAACGAAAACCAACACTGAGCTGAGGTTTGGGTGTTAGGTGTTGGGTTCTGCAGTCGTTGCAGAGCTGCGGTGTTGCGGTTGTGCTGCTGTTCTTTGTTCCGCATTCATCATCCCACCCCTATTGTTGTTGTCATGTCAACCTGGTGGTACCTGGCAACTATTGTGCGGCTGAATCCACGTGTCTATCATCGGCAGATCCGAGACCATTGTGCGAGTGGGTTAGCCGTGCTAAAGGCAGCAACAGCAGCTAACAGGCAGTGTAAGTAAAATGTAAATGCAAGCGGCGTATGCGTAATGGAATGTATCGCTTGTGAATACTTGCAAGACAAAAAAACAAATATGGTGAGGGAGGCGGCAGGTTCTTCACCACTGTTTTTGGAGACTAAAAAAAAAATGTTCATGCATATGCATTATATAATGCATTGCATATTCTATTGGGTCTGTCAAATAGCTGGTAGAAAGACCCCAATAACCTTCTGTTGCATAATACCATGCAACTTGTTTTTCTTATGCACATTAAGCAGCGATTGAACCTGCACTTTAAGGAGAGAAAAGGGAAAGCAATTTGGAAATTAAATAATGTGCATGATATAATACAATAAGGTCCAGCCTCCATGAAAAATTGTATTATATTATTATTATATTTGATGCCCTTTGTTCGATAATCAGTGTGTGTCTTCCGGATGTCAACTTATCAATACGAAACCGACTCTGAAGGGATTCGTCCGGGGTAATAGAAACCCTGTGTGTCCGCAGAAGCTACGTGGAAGGTGGGAAGGTGGAATCTTCTTGAAACGACTTACAGTTAGTTATCTAACAGCCTTTACAACGGCTTTGATTCGTGTGTACCTTTTATACTGCCTAATATAGTGAAAGAAAAAGTTCCATCTCTTCATAAATTTGATTCCTATTGCAGATAATCCTTGAAAATGATTATTAAGATTGCATACATAAAAAAGTACTGTGCAGCACAGACGCAAGGTAAGAGGCCGATCTGATCTGGCATATGAATGAATGTCATGTAGCTAAAGTGGCTATAACAATAAGGGTAAAAAATATTAGATGAATAATACATGTCTAATATAATTTGTCAAGTTTCAGCTCGAGGTCAGTGTTTTTTGCTTCTTTTTTTTAAAAAAAAGAAGACCTCACGGGACGGTTGACCAAACTAAAACACAACCACAGCTGATTCAACCTGTTGCACGATAATGTAGGTTTTAGACTGGTGGTGGTTGTGCTTGGTGGGTACTGGTACGACGAATAGGGGGGATGATTTGTGATAATAATGAACTGTGCATGCGTTGTGCTTTATTGTCGGAAGCTGAATCAGCCGGCCTGTTATCCGGACTTGAGGTGCTAACTTGTTACATCAATGCATGCATGTTGCCAGATTATCAGCGGCCATTTCCCCTCTTAGGAACGCCGTAATTCGTAATCTGGGGGTTGGTGTGTTGCTTAAAATGATGCGGACATAACCCCCCATGACCAAGGATTCTGGGAAATATTTTTCAAGATGAAAAAGAATATATAATATCTTGCAGCCGAGGCGGCAATTTTTGTATGTGATAGACGAGCACCGGCTCTTTTTCTTGGACCAGGTTCAGTAGCAGAGAGTAGGAGAGAAGCGTAGCCCCTGAACCACTCTCTCACTATACGAAGTTGCGACGTTTCGCATGCACCGGTTCGGGCCAGACTTTGCATCGTGTACGACACAGACATATATTGCTGTGTGATAGGGGAACCAACAGCCAACTGCCGGACTATCACACAATTTGGGTCAAGGCAAATAAGCATAAATTGAAATTTGGGCAGTGCGGCTCGGTTTCCCCGACAACGGCTCATCTCCCCAGCAACCGTGATGTGGCTCAGCTCATCACCGTCGTGAAATGTAAATCGCACTCACGTGGTTGTGCCGTAACAGGTTCTGAGCATCCGAGAGCTGGCCAATGAGAGCCGCATATCAGCGACCGCCGGTGCGGCACCGGCCCGCTGCGCCCAACCACCCCCCAGCGTCTACTGGTTTTAGCTTCTTTTTTTAAAAAAAGAAGAACATCATCCTAGCGGTTGTCTTCTTTTTTCAAAAAAAAAAAAAGCAAAAATCAGTAGACTCTGGGGGTGGGTCGACCCAGCCCAGCCCCAATCTCGATCTGTGGCTGAAATGTGGGTAGTGGGGCGAGGCCCGAGGGTCCGAGGGCCTCCTCAAATCTCACTCAATGGCCCCAGCGCTGTCGCTTACCGTTAGAGACAGTCGCCTGTGGGCCAGTGGGGGTCACAGCACCTCTGGAAAAAAACGTTACAGCAACTCATAGCAGTGGACAATCGCCAATTGCAATGCGAAATAAGGTGAAATGGAATATTTCATCCTCGATGACGAATCGTGGCTTGGAAGGGGTGAAGGGGCCACATTTGTTGGCTGTTGTGGTTGTCCAGCCACTCACGCAGCCGTGCTAACGGCCCGTGTGTGCGACGCATCAGCCCTTTTTGTTTATATTACAATCAACGATGTCAATAGACACAGCCTTGCAACGATATGTTGTTTCCGAATGATGAATGATGTTGTGCAAGCTTTATAAAGGTTGAGACATCCCACGAAAGGTCGAGAAAAGAGTTTCGTCTATGACTGCAAACTGCAACAACTGATACCATACCAAGAGTTTCGCCGTGCCCTCCGCTTTGCAGCAGCAGGTCTAGTATTGGTACTTCACACTCAATCACCCACTTTTTTACCTAAATATTAAGGTACAAAATAGAAGCGAGATTTCACGTCTCCAGATAGTGGCCCTTACTCTCGTGTTATTGGAGCTTTATTGCATCATCTCTCGGCACTAATTCAACTATTAAATACCTAATATTCTAACGACTACTCTCAACATCAGCAGAATAGACTAGCGACGCTTTATGTATAGTATTTACGACACCCTGCCTCCGGAGGTGGTCGACAAGGTTATCTCGTATTTAGAGCTCCCGTCTTTGAAGCAATTTAACCACTCATGCACACACAGTTACAGCAAGGCGTCCCGCATTATCTGGAAGAATCTCTCGATAGACTTGAGCTTGTTATCACAGAACAGAGTATCATTTACTAGAGTGGATCATTCATGGATTGTCACAAATGAGTTTGATAATCCATTTTCATTACAGCAGAACTATTACGTTCCTTGCATTTCAGTAAATCAGGATCGAGTCAACGACTTTGTCAACGACATGCAATGTGGCCGGCTAGACCAGCAGCTGAGCCTAGTTAAGGAGCTTACTATTGATGTCAGTCTAGGGTTCGAACAAGAGTGGATGATTTGGCTTGCCGACAAATTGACTTCTGTTGAAAAGGTGGACTTGTATCTGCATGCGGACAATACTTCTACCAGCTGTGAGGAAATTGAAGGAATCGTGAAACGCCTGGTCAATGCCAAAGAGTTTCATGTGCAATTAACGGGAGATATCCCACAGGGGTTTTGCGATTTCACAAAAGCATTCAACATCGAATCGATAATCTTGAGTCTATGGGAGGAGAGATTGACTGATGCTTCTGTCGATCCAACTCTTATCAAAACGGCAGGCCCCGACAAATGCCCCCAGCTTGAAAGCACAGTCAAACTATATGAATTCGAAGGACGATACTGGCCCGTGAACTTGTCGGCTTCCTTACCAAGATTCTTTGCCTGTGCTACTTCATTGAAAGTACTATCGATGCCGACACTGTGCTACAATTCGCTAGAGCATCTTGGCGAATTTTGCTGGGTTCCGAAATCTGTGCGGACTTTCCAATGGCGCAACAACGAGTTCCCCACGGGTAAATTGCCCCATGTAACCAAGTTCATAACTGTTCAGTGCAACAGCTCGTTGAATAACATTGAATTTGGGGCGTTGAGGTCTCTAAGGCTGCATTCAATCACTTCGTTCGATGCATTACGGCAAATTATCAGTAGTAATCCGATAACTATTTTGGATCTGCGATTGCCCTACTGGGAGGCTGATAGTTGGAGCATGATCATCAGATCAATGTCCTTTGGCGTGATTACCACCCTGATATTGGACACTCGCACCAATCAAGGTGATGCCATGCCTGTTATCACGGATGCATTTCTTGGGTGCAACACTACCATCAACTCTCTTGCGAAATTATATATTCACTGTGTTGACCCACTGGATGATAACCTTCTCGCATTTGCAGCTGCTGCGAGGCAACGCTTTCCAGCTCTGCCAAACTTGATCTACCGGCCAGCTACGTTTGGACCCTCACCTTATGGCACGACCCACTATATTCAATCTTGTTTCAGCATTCCTTTTACATAATGTATAATAATCTAACTGAATAATCACTGTATCCTTAGTTCTTGCTCTTTCCCCAACCAGCTTCCACTTCAGATTTCACCTTGGCCCACTTCCACAAGGATTGTCCCGGGTTGACTGTCTCACTGTCATTTGGCTCCAAGACGTGTTCTGCTTCAGGATTGGCTCCTACACCTTGGAGCAAATTGGTCAAATCATCCATGTTACGTTCACTGAAGGGCCGGTCATCAGCTTCGGCTGCTTTCTTGAGTACCACCTCTGTTGGTTCCACATGTCGAGCCAGGGTAACTGCATGGTACTTTTCATAGAGCCCGACAATCTCTGATGCTCGGATAGCGTCTCCTTGGAGTCTTAATCGCTCTGGGATTTCATCAACAGGCTTGAGGGACACCGCGGCAATCGATTTGGCGATATCCTTGACCGAGACAAACCCATGCAAGAAGTCTTCGTCTCCATTTTGAACATACAATTGCTTGTCTGGAATGATACCAACAATTTGGGGTATGTTCACAACCCATTCAATAAACAGGCCACAATAGATAGACACAACTTTTGGAATTTGAGAAGTGGCATAGTCTGTTTGTTCCCGTTTGTGGACAGACAGATTCTTGTACAGATCCTTGGCTCTGTAATCCAATCCAAATTCGCTAGGGAAATAAACCTGAACACCTTGTCTTGCCGCCGCATCCACCAACGGTTTGTGGCTTACGGCAGGAGAAGCGGTGTTAACAAGAACGGTCACACCTTTCAATGCATTATCAAGGGTTTCCGGATCGTCCAGGTCAGTCTTGTAGTATTCTACAGAATCCTTCTTGTTCTCCGTTGGTAACTCCCTAGTTAGAGCTCGGACGGGTTGATGATAATGGTCCTTGAAATCCGGAGACGTCAAGGCATCCAAAACGGGACCCCCAATGTTTCCATTGATTCCGAATACTGCAATAGTAGGCTTTGAAGACATGTTTTTTTGTTTGTTGTATGCTGTTTGCTCCTTTATTGAATTTCTTAGAGATATATCGCTACTTTTATATACATTTCGCAATTGCCATCCATCGTTGGTATAGCACGTCCTGGCCTATGTCCACCTTCAAAGTCCACGGAATTTGTTCAGCGCCGCAGCCACGATGGAGGTGTTTCCGGGCACCAAACCCCGATATGGGCCCCAGAGCCGCACGCAAATCCCGGCAGTCTATTTCCTAGTCATCGCATCCATAAAACGGTTGCTGAATAAGAGCTTCGCTTTTAAATATGGTTACATCATGTTCCGGTTTTATTGCTATGAATAAATATACTTAGAATAGTCGGATAAAGCGGAATTAATTGTGGCAAAAGCTTACGCCGCACTATTAACGATAAACAGATTAAAAAAGGAGTGCAGGCCTAATACAAACCTATAACTCTCTCTGCTAACTCTCTCTGCTTATCCACAAGAACAAGGATTCGACTGTGAGCTGGGATGACGCTTGTTCCACTGAACATGGCCAATCTCTACCCATCACACACAGAGCATCACTATGAGTAATCATCAGTGTGCTCACGTGACTTGAGTAAAACAACCTTAAAAAATCTGGCGTAGCCGGGGAGATCCTTGACAAAATTCCACAATCATTATATGACTTTAGATCCAGAAATAGACAGCAGCGAGGAAGGCTATTCGAGTGATGAGGATAATGACTATTCTCACTTGGACCTTGCTGAAGCTCTAAAGCAAGAAATCGAGGACGGGGAGTACACCTGTTTGATTTGTACTGGTGAAATTGATTCTCATTCAAAAATATGGAGTTGTAACGTTTGCTGGCGAGTGTATGACCTTGATTGTATCAAGGATTGGTCCAATCGAGGAATGAAAGACAAAAATAATCGAGTTGATGGATATCAAAGCTGGAAATGTCCTTCGTGTAATACACCACATTATGAACCGGTGAAAGAATACACTTGTTGGTGCGGCAAGACGAGCAACCCACCTTATAACGGACTAATGCCACATTCGTGTGGCCAGACCTGTAACAATAAACTAGGATGTGTACATGGGTGTTCCTTTATGTGCCATCCAGGACCGCATGCTGATTGCACGGCAATTGGCCCATCTTTACGATGTAAATGTGGCAACCATCGAAAGCAGTTGCCTTGTATTATCACACCATACAATGGCTGGCAATGTGACGATGTCTGTGGTGAAATTCTGCCTTGTGGTGAGCATAGATGTCGACGCAAATGTCATGATGGACTTTGTGGAAGTTGTGATCAGCCGTTGAACGGCACATGCTTTTGTGGTAAACTCAACAAGGATGTTGCCTGCTCTGAAAGGCATCCTGCGCTTAGTGAAACTGGCAATAGCAAATGGATTGGTTATTTCTCTTGCGGAGACGTTTGTAACGAAAAGTTGGATTGTGGGCTGCATCATTGCGAGAGTAAATGCCACTCACGGCAACTTGACGACCACAAGTGCCCAATGAACCCGATAGAAGGGGAGAAATGTCCCTGTAGTAAGACTCTTGTCAGCGAGATTCTGGGCCATGAGCGGAAGTCCTGCAAGGATAAAATTCCTGTTTGCAACAAGTCTTGTGGTAAAGTCATGGATTGCGGCCATGAGTGCATGTCGACCTGCCATAGCGGGGCATGCCCTCCTTGTAGACATGTATTGCCCACCAGATGCGCATGTGGAAGTCAACTATATGATGCTCCTTGCCCATTCACGAAAGGTCCTGATCGACCTAAATGCAACAGAAAATGTACAGCATTAATGGATTGTCGACGACATCGCTGTAACAAAACGTGCTGCGAATATGAACCAAAGGCAGCAGAACGAGAGCGTGACAGAAAAAAGAAGCTACGAGGCAATTTGATTAAATCAAACTCGTCAAACGAGCCAATCGAACAGGTTCATCGGTGCCAGGAAGTTTGTAATAAATCACTAAACTGTGGGAAACACCGGTGTGTAATGACATGTCATTCTGGCCCATGCCGACCCTGTATTGAATCCTCTCCACACGATTACCACTGTCCGTGTGGACGAACAACCCTTCAAGCTCCGATCAGATGCGGCTCAATGCTGCCTACCTGCAAGCATTCATGTACCCTGGAGCCATCCTGTGGCCATCCAAGGGTAGACCATCCATGTCATGATCCACAGCAAACATCATGCCCTAAGTGTCCACATATTGTCGAAAGGCTATGTGTCTGCGAGAAAAGCACAATTAAGGGTGTTCAATGCCACATCCAGACGGTGTCCTGTGGAAGAATATGTGGGAAGACTTTGCCATGTGGACATGCATGCACAAAAATATGCCATAAAGAAGGGCAATGTATTACAATATGTAAGAGTCAATGTGGTACAGAGTTGCCTTGTGGCCATAAGCATAAAGCACTCTGTCATGCTGGTAGAGATTGCGGTAATGTCTTCCCGAAATGTAACGAGACAATTACTCTCAAGTGCAAGTGCGGAAACTTGAACAAGACACAGAAATGTGCACAAGAACCAATTAAGGAACTTGAATGTGACGAGAGTTGTGCCGTTGCTGAACGAAATCGGCAACTTGCTGAGGCACTCAAGATTGATTTGAACCAACGCGAAGCAGAGGCAACTCATCACGAGTATAGTTCCGATTTGTTGGATATTTATCATGCCGAACCATCATGGTGCGATGGTATCGAGCAACAACTAATTGACTTTGTCAAAGCTTATACTGACCCTCAGGCCAAAAAGGTGTTGAAGTTTCCACCAATGCGGTCGGTCAGACGAAAATTCATCCACATGTTGTGTGAAGAATTTGGAATTGACTCAATGGCACAAGACCCCGAACCCAACAGAAGTGTGACAGTCATGAATCCTGCCAAAGGAACAATTCCAAAATCCAGATTACGACGATATTATAACCCATGGTAACACTATATGTGCTTATGTAAATATTATGTAATAATTTATCAGTCCATCCGATCGATTTCATACCCTGCCGAGATTTTTTTCATTGACTCATTTACCATAAACAACGGTACCGACATCAAATTACAAACATGTTATCTCGAAGAATTGCATCAATCCGATCGTTTAGTACTTCTGGCGTTTTGGGTAAGAAGCTCAAGATTGGTTTGATCCCAGGTGATGGGATCGGACGAGAAGTCATTCCAGCTGGCCAGCAAGTCCTTCAAGCATTGCCAAAGGAAGATGGCCTTGAATTTGACTTTGTCAACTTGGATGCCGGTTTCGAGCTATTCCAAAAGACTGGTGTAGCATTGCCAGACAAGACTGTAGAAGTCTTGAAGGGTGAATGTGATGGTGCCTTGTTTGGTGCAGTAAGTTCTCCAAGCACCAAGGTTGCCGGCTACTCTTCTCCTATCGTTGCTTTGCGAAAGAAGATGGGTCTATATGCCAATGTGCGACCAGTTAAGACCGTTGATGGTGCTACCAAGCCAACTGATATGGTGATTGTTCGGGAAAACACAGAAGATTTGTACATCAAGGAAGAGAAGATCTATGATACCAAGGATGGTCAAGTCGCAGAGGCCATCAAGCGAATCAGTCAAGTCGCCAGTGAACGAATTGGTAAGATGGCATTCCAAATTGCTGCCCAGCGGCAGGCTGCTCGAGAGTTGGACCCTAGCTTGGCCAAGATCCACCAATCTCCTTTAGTAACAATTACCCACAAATCTAACGTGCTAAGTGTTTCTGACGGATTGTTTCGAGAAACTATCAAGCAAGCTTTTGACGAAGCCAAGTGGCCAGGTGTCAAGATCAATGAACAAATTGTCGACTCTATGGTTTACAGAATGTTCCGAGAACCAGAAGTGTTCGATGTCGTGGTTGCTCCAAACTTGTACGGTGATATTCTGTCCGATGGTGCAGCAGCATTGGTTGGATCATTGGGTGTAGTACCATCTGCCAACGTTGGCGATGAATTTGTCATTGGTGAGCCATGCCATGGTTCAGCTCCAGATATTGAAGGCAAGGGTATTTCAAATCCAGTTGCAACCATCCGATCCACCGCCTTGATGTTGGAATTCATGGGCTACACCAAGCCTGCAGTACGAATCAACAAGGCAGTTGACGCCAACCTGAGCGAAGCCAAGATCATGACACCAGATTTGGGTGGTACCTCCACCACTCAAGACGTCGTTGCCGATATCATTCGACGGTTCTAAACGCTATGTACATAATACGTCAATAAAATATGTGTATATCACACCTGTCTACCCACCGCGGCGACTGTTTTTGCTTCTTTTTAAAAAAGAAGCAAAAAACAGTGGTGTCAGCGCTGAGAGCCAAGTTCCGCCGCTGTACCGGTCGTTTTTTGTGCCATCGACATCATCTCGTGTTGACTTCCACAGGCTGCTGGTCCACAACATCGAAATATGGATCAGCGTGACGAACTAGGAGAGAGTGGAGACAGTTCATACGGGTCACACTTTGAGCAGGACAGCGAATCAGCGAAAGTTGATTCGTCGCAAAGTTTTGAGGGCCACTCAGATCCAGATCAAAATGAAGAAGAAGATCCAGAACTAGACCAGTACAGCGATGAACTTGAGCAGGAGCTGGAGCAGCATATAACGCATGAATCGAGGGGCGAATCTCTGGACGTTCCTATTACTTTTGAATCTGACGAAGAAGGCAGCAGCGGTGACAACGACGATGACGAAATCGAAGTTCTGGGCTTTGAAAACGTTGCGGCCGTCAGAAGGCACCCAGAACTCGTCTATGATGAAGATATGGACGATGAAGAAGTAGAGGAAATAATGAGTGAGACGCAGCCAAAGAACTTGCAGGTGCGCAAAGGATTCATTAGCTTTAATTGCCCTGTTTGCATGGATTTTCCAGAGAAGACCATGGTGACTCCATGTGGGCATATGTATTGTACAGACTGTGGACTAAGAGCTCTATCGTCAACTGCAAAAGCAACAGAACGCAAAGGAGAATGCAGCATTTGCAGAAAGAAAATTGACTATAAACAAATTACATATTTGGAAATGCGAAAAGGAACGCAGTAATTAATCACGTTCAAAGCATGCAGCAAAAAAACCGATCCCTCCATCAACTTTGGGCAACGCACGGACCAGTGATTCAGCCTGTTCTGCGGGTAACTCGTCAGTGTATCCCCTTCTGGGCCATTTCGGTAGAACTTTCGATTTGCGTCGCAGTCTCCAGCCTGCAGCCTTGATATCATCATCGTCAAGTAGTCTCTTGACAACCTGCTCGTTCTCTTCTGGATGGATAGAACAAGTACTGTAAACTACGCATTTCACATTTGGAAAACTCAATGCATGCTTGACAATTCTGAACTGGAACTCGGCCAGTTTATGCAATCGATACTTGTCAGTTTGGTTATTGCTCTCTTCATCGAACCCTCTTCCAAAAATTCCGGATCCAGAGCAACTTGGATCTACTAGAATTCCCGTGACTTTCATAAAGTTTTGGGGGTCACTGTCTGTAAAGTCCTGTACTTTAACGTTAATGCATTTATCTCCGCCTGCTGTCTTGATCATCTTTTGCAAAATCTGACTTCTCTTGGTATCCCTCTCAAACGCAGTAATTGAATTTGGTGTACCATTTACATGAGCTGCTAGATGGGTCGTCTTATTGCCAGGGGCAGAACATGCGTCTATTAGCACATCACCTGGTTTCGGACCAAGTATTTCTGCCGGGAAGCATGATGCACGGTCTTGAATGATTATTTGCCCGGTTTTATACAAATGAGTGGTCGTAATAGGTTCTTTTGGACTTAGCCCATACAGATTGGTAACGTGAATGTCTTTGTATATTGTTCCAACCTCGATCTTGTCAATGTTATCAACCACTGTCTTGCCCTTGAGAAGCAGACTTTCTGTATTGTCCTTAGCCAGTATTGTATTGATCCTGACCCATCGTACCGGGGTTTCATCAGCACTATCGTCAGCAATTAGTTCAGAAACATCCTTGATCCTGTGCTTGATCTTGTATTTCACCAACTCGGCTTTCAATCGTGTCTTATGCCGAAGCACGGCATCCTTTTGTAAAGATTTACCGCAATTGATTCTGCCACTCTTGCTGAATAGCAAGTCATAAACCATTAGCATTGCCACATCTTGCGATAGCTTCTTTTCAACTTTCAGGATGCCCGATGTCTTGACTACTTCTCGTAGCAGGGCCTTGTATTTGAGGGTATTTGTAACCAGCACCACTACCTGACGTGGGTCCGACTTCAGAGTCTTATCCGACTCATATGCATTGTAAATTGTAGATTTCAATGAACCTGGTCTGGAACCTGTCAAAAACTTGGCTGCTTCAGTATAGAGGCTCATCTCTTTGCTCTCAATATATGCTAAGTCTTGTGTGACAGGATACTGGAACGGTCCAAAAAATTTCGGGACCCGGAAAATTGCACGTGATAATGGATATAATTCACGTGATTTATAGAAATAATGTACCTTGGAGAATCAGGCGATCTCGGTAGATAATATTACTAGATTGGTATCTGGGTGGTAGTGTAAGTTGGCATTCCTTGTTCGGTATGAACTGTTTGTAGAAAAGGTGTTGGGGAGGTCAGCTGTTTTCAGGACTCGAGTTTTATAGAAGCTATCGATAGCGTCATCCAACGTAAAATAACCGGAAGATGTTGTCCACACGTCTACCTGAAGAAATTCTCCGTGAGCTATATGCATACATATACCCAGAGGATCAATGGAATTTGGCAAATGTGTGTCAATTGCTACGATACACATTCATCTGCGAACGATATCGCTACGTTGTAATTGATCCACGGAGCGACAGACTACGAGACAGTTACGGTCGACCTATGCATTATGTGGGGTTCTTTCCCCACCAAGTGAAATCATTGCACATATCACCTCATGTCTGCTCGGTCTTTGTTTCGCAACTCAAAAAGCTGGCTAAGGGAAGCAGTTGCCCCTTTTCTGGCTATGGGTACGTACTAGTTCATTAGGTTAGTGACAAAGCAATACCAATAGTAAAATTGGTGCAGGGTATCAAGCGATGGTATGGTAAAGTCCAAATAAGGCTCATCCAACATGACATAATACGCAGGCACGATTTCAGAGCTGGTAGATTGGATGGTTTTTTTCGGCAGTTGGCTCCGTCAGCAAAGCTCAGCCTTTTCCTACTTTGATCAATCTTAAAATCCGAAATCAATGAACATGGGGACCTGGCAAAGCTAAAACTAGAATTGGCTAGAATGGTTTCTGCTACCCTAGTCAGGGAATGTTACTATGTTCTGCCGGAATCCCTTCGTGCCTTGGACGTGGTTTTAGACACAGAGCGAGCAGTGATGAAACCTCTAGTGATACAAAACGTTTACAGCCTTGGGAAAGCTTCTGAAGGCAAATTTTCACTCTAATATCATGTGTTTAAGCGTAGAGGTTATGACAGGTGGCCTCGTGTTTACAAGTGACACTATTACTCTTCCCCCATCGATAAGACACTTCAACTATTTTGTATTAGGCGCGAGTAGAGTAAGATTATTCTCAGAAAATGTAACTCATTTATCGATAAAACAGAATACTGAAGTCGACTCAAATTCACTGGCTGATATCTCGGCAATGTTGGCGGCACATGATCCTCGTGACAGACACAAACCTTGGCCAAGCTCTACTAATCTAGTTTTGCGCCATCCTCGCATGATCAACATCAACTCGGTAGATATAATGCATAGTTTTTGGGCATCCCCAATGCAAAGTCGCTGGAGATGATGATGGACAATAGCTTCATCCGGGCTCCACAGCTACGGTTTGCTCAGGGTGATCTCGGTTGTCTTGTGAAGGTTCACATTACGACTATATTCCTCGCCTTGACCTTCACGGTCAAATGATTTGGCTGTGTTCCCTGTGATGTCGCCCTCAAGGAAATGACAGCACAATTTATTTTCCCGGTCGAAGATGGTACTACAAAACATTGCACCAGGACGCAACTAGGAAGCGATCGTGGATCTCCCTTCGTGCTAAGGCAACCAAAGTTGAAGGCACAATTTACTACAATGTCAGTGCACAATGATGGTACCTACAAGGTCGTAGAGCAGTCAAGCAATTACCTCAATGTTATTGGGCCCGAGGAGGCTAAATCTGGCCCCATCACAAGGCTCAGGCAAGGGGCCACTGGAACACAGCTATTAAAGATGAACTAGATCAGATATGAACTTTTAAGGCGTCCACTTAGATATTATGAGATGTTTTCTGTCGAAGTCCCATGGATAGTCAAAGCATCCTGTATATGCAGCAGTGAGACATCAGTGCGGCGTGCGGCTCCGCAGAACACGGCAGCGACATTACACATGGGTGGACGACGTCTTCTTTTTTTAAAAAAAGAAGCAAAAAACACCAGACGTTGGGGGTGGGCTCAGCACTGTTGACAATCACTGATAATAGGGAGCCGCACATTATCCTAAAGAGTGCGTCGTTCGCCAATCAAACCAAACAAATTTATGCACGGCATATGCAGTGTTAATAATATCAATGTCATTAGTCTCCTGAATATGGAAGCGGCGCATTAAATATACAACAGTATTTATTAATATAAAAACATTACAGTTAGAGTCATAATCATTACACACTGGCAAACGCCAGCAAATCTAGTTGAAGATGCAGAGTTTTCATGAGATTTGGATGTTGATTTCGTGCTAGATGCTTTCGATGCAGCAGAGGAATCCGTACTTGTAGCACCGCCATCCGAAGTCTCATTGGCTTTAGCATTGTTGTTGGCTCTCAAAGTATCTTGAGGCGTTGGATTGGTTGGCCCAGCAGTCTTGTTGGCAAATCCAACCTTTAGATTGTCAACGTCAAAAACTGAATAGACATTCTTTAAAAATACATCACCAATTAACCACTGGTTTGGTGCATTTCCAGTGATGGACATGCCTCGAATAAGTGTCGAGCACATTTCCTTGTTGTCATTTACAGGAGACCCCATGTAATCAGAAGGTGGAATGGTCCAGTTCTTTCCATTGAATTGAATATTCAAATCAACAGAAGAGTTGCATGGAATAACATAGTTACCCTGGTGATCACCTACTGAGCCCTTGAAATAACTGTGGAATTTTTCCGCATCGTCAGGAGGAATGGTGATCAAGGTGCTACCGGTGTCAATAATGGCATCTCGTTTGTCGAAACCCATCTTACTGTCACCTTTGTAGATAGCATCCATTGGAATGATCCATAGTAAAGAATTGCTGTCAATAACGTCATTCCAAGAGATGTCACCGGTGTATTTCGAAGTATCAGTACCCCCAAAGGTAATGCTTCCTTCATCTTTGGGGTCTGCAGAACGACCCAAATTTACACCAAACAGTTTTTTATCAATTAATTTTTGATTTTTCAACATTTCCAAAACTCCTGGATTGTCGTCAGTTTTGTCTTTAGCAGACATTCCCAGAATTCCGTCAATAGGAAACGATTCAAATACATCCCCAGCATCATCAGCAACTCCAAATTCCAGCTGAGCATCAAACCCAGCAAATTTAGCTTGGTCTCTATAAAATTCTCCTTTAATATCCCCCGAGGTATATTTGATATCAAAGTCTGAATCAATATGCTTTGAATCTTTTGACTTTGAAGGGTCGTATTGTGAATGAGAAGTGCATGCATTAGAGGTACAATTGTTACCATAAACCCAGGTATAGTAGGACCCAGTGTCCACTACTAGTGAAAAGTTTTGACCTCCAAGGGTCATTTGTAAAAAATATGCAATATCATGACCATCTTGGTTAACTCGATTAGTACCAGCTTGATCTTCATCTACAGCTTTTATCATACTTGCTGACAGTGACATCATTGTACTGGATGCATCACCACCTTTTTTTATTGAGGTGAGCTTTGACGTGCCGGAGTTCTGCGCATGCCTATGCTGTAGTTTATGTGTGACTACAGCTTCGGAATATGAGCATATGCAAGTTATTAAGGTTATTAGGAATATCGTGATTTTCATGGTCGTTCAAAAAGTTATGCTTAAAAAGCTTAGTTCAGTCCAGTCCGCTTAAATCGGTTTCGTTTGCTTTTGATGTCTCGGTACTAATAAAAGAAACAAAGGAACCAAAAAAAAATATGTATGCAGTATGCAATATGCAAGTAATTAAAGGAGGTCGTTTTTTATTCTTACGGGCTAAGAGACAAATTAACCCAGATTGATTGTACAGTAGTTAGTAGAAAAAGAGGGGTGGACGTTTTTTTTTTTTAATGTTTGATTGAGTCCGTTGAATCTGATTAAAGCTTCAGGTATGGATATTTGTAGTACTTGCCGTTAGATCGTTTATCTATCTGTGTTGCGGTCTTGTAGTCTTAATTGTTGCTGAATTGAATGCCGAATGAATGTCGAATGTCGAATGTCAAGTGTCGAAAGTCAATGTCGTGGTGAAGTATTATTTACAAATCGTCTCGGTGTGTTGACTATCAAGGATTGGTATAATATAAAGAAATAAATTGAATCCACCAGAATTGAAAAGATACCCTGAACACTGGACGGACGTGGTAATGGTAGATCTATCTGAAGTCGTGGATTGGCGTTGGTTTTTAAAATGACCTAACTATTTCGGGCTGTTTTACCAATAAAGGGGGGCTTCTAAAAAAAAAAAATAAAACAACTCTTGAGGCCGGCCCCCGTGTTAAGTTTTGACGTGAAGTGAAGATCAATTGGCTGTTCCAAGATTTATACCCCTATAGTGGTACGGACCAAAATAAACAGTAATGCTATTGTCAACAGCTGGCAAAAGAGAAGAGAAGTGAAATTGATTACACAGGGAGGGAGGGGGGTTGTATACATTTAAATATCAATCAAGTGGTGGCCTTGTATATACAGTTCGTATGCAAGATGCAGATCTAGATCCTACGTCTTATTTCGCTTTACAGGCATGATATGCTATGCATAAACATATTAGGTTTTGTGATATTACGTCAAACTCTACAGATTTAATCTAAGTTGGCCCAACCTTGTCAGATTCTAGGCAGGAGGTGGGTATCAGTCCCCCATCGCCATCGTGAACGCCTTGGACTTTTTGTTGATGGGATACGAAGGTAGGAGGTTTTAAAACACTACGTGTGCACCGCCAACCAGCCAACCAGTCAGTTTTTAAGTCAGTCCAGCGCGCCGCTATTCCGTAACAACCGACCGACCATCCGAACCGATCATTCGTTTCGTTTCGATCGATGAATCGTGAGTTAGGTTTGAGGCTTGGTAAGGGGTATTAATAGAACAGTTAATAGAGTGTACTGTTTTTTGCTTCTTTTTAAAAAAAGAAGACACTTCCCGGAAGGGGTACCTCTCCTATAGATTAGGTTACATTAGTTTAAACTAAAGCAGGGCAGCTAGCGGCTAGCTTAGTAGCTTGATAGCTTGCTAGCGGCTCATCCACCAGAGAGATAAACAAACATAATATTGAATCAAATCAGATCAGCAACGATCGGCACAACAGGTTGCCACTTCAGGAAGCAAGGAGAGTCATATTCATATATATTAGTATCGCGTATACGCTATTCCCAGATCATCTAATTTATCACAGCTAGTTAATGGGATGTTTTGGGCCTTTTCGTAAGCCTCAGTGTCTACAAAGAACCAGCCTTTGGCGTCAGCCAGTTTGTTTTGTTTGTACTCGTACTCCCTGGAACATTGGTCGCGCATCTGACGGATGTAGTACAGTTCTGCTTGTTTATCGAGCTGAGACAGCTTTCTATCGGTCAGCTTCGCAGCATCCTTGGGATTAATAAAATAGGGAATGTGATGCTGGGTCGTTGAACGCTCTAGAGTGTAAGGGGGTTTAGCGCTGAACTTGAATGCAGCGTTTAGTCCCGTTGACGTCGATCCATCGCCAAACAATGAGAACAGTAGAGGTAGACCAAATAACAATAGCAGAGGCAGCAGTTGGCTTAGATTTCGCACTGAAAACTGTTCATCGTCGTCTTGTTGATGCCGCTGTTGTTGCTGTTGCCTCTGTCTAGCATAGGCAGCAGCTGGCCCGCCAAATGCAGTAGTAAATGGGTTGCCATCTCCACCCCCAAACGTATGAATTCTGATGCCTGGGCCACCAAAGCCGCCAAATTGTCCTCCCATGCCGCCCATGCCACCTCCAAAGAACATGTTGAACAGTTCTTCTGGTGATATGTCTCCCTGGAACTGCTGGAAGCCGGGGCCACCACCCCCACCGGAGGCAGCTCGTGAGAACGAAGGGCCTGCTGACCTGCTGTCAGGGTCCGTGCCAGTCTGGTCGAATATCCGTTTTTTGTCTGGATCGGACAATATTTGGAATGCTTTGGAAATCACTGTGTCGCTTGCTAGTTAGTACTCTCACCAAAACAACGTCGACAACGTACTTTTGAATGCTTCGTCAGCTCCTGGAGCCGAGTTTTTGTCTGGATGCATGATAAGGGCCAGCTTTCGGTAGGCCTTTCGAATTTCGTTCTCACTGGACGGTGATTCAATGTCTAGAATGGCGTAGTAGTCTGTAGCTCGACATTTTCGCACACGATTCACCGCAGCAATCTGTGCCGGCGTGTATTCTCTATCATGGCGCCCCTGCGTGTGAGATCTGTTGTTTGCAGAGGTCTCGTGCTTCTCGCTGGACGAGCTCATTAATTATTGTCGTTGTCGTTATGCTCTGCTATGCTATGCTGTCCACTTTCAGTTTTAAATTTTCATTATCAGTGGAGGGGAGCACGGGGGGAGAGTGAGAGGGGATTTTGTTTTCCGGGACGGCATCGCCAATCGCCGGGACGGCAAAGTTTTTTGCCTCTTTTTTCGAAAAAGAGGAACGTCACTCCTGGGGTAATGTTCTTCTTATTTTTAAAAAAAAGAAGCAAAAAACAGTCGATGTCTAGGACGCCAGTAGAGCTATCAATAATGCTCAGCAGACCAGACAAGCTGTGCTGTGGCGTGTCGGATCCCCGGCGCCGCCGCCACCGACCGACCAACCCTGGCGACCGATGCACAACCATCACATCAACTACACTTAACATAACCCAATAAGAATGACCGAAGAAGAGTATCTTCCTGGTAAGCAGGTCCGTTGTGATAGTGCGCAGTAGCTAACTAGTGAACCTTTCTTCACATATACAGCTTTGGATGAGGTGACTGTGTAGGTAGAACCAGAAAAGCAACAAAGCAGAACTAACTCGAGCCCCACAACTAGTCCTCTTTCAGATGCAGAGCTACAAGTTTTACGAAAGCAATACAGTGAAGAAGGCGAGTACGTCTCGTTACAAACTAGATTCAACCTGGCATGGGGCTTGATCAAATCAAAGTCTGTGCAGGATCAGCAAGAGGGTGTACGGCTATTGACCCAAGTGTTCAAAGATGCTCCTCAACGAAGGCGAGAGTGTTTGTACTATCTCTCGGTAGGTTCGTTCAAGCTGGGAGACTATACCAATGCTCGGAAATACTGCGATATTCTGCTGGAAATCGAACCTGGTAACCGACAAGTTATGCATCTACGACAGGTAATCGAAGATAAATTGTCCAAAGAAGGACTTGTAGGCATTGCAATCATTGGTGGAGTGGTTGCCGTTGGAGCTGGCATCCTTGCTGGTTTGATGAGACATCGCCGATGATCTCTTTTTTTCCTACATAGTTGTAGTTCTATATTTCTGTACACACAACAACACCAAAAAATATTACATTTCTATGAATGATACCATAGCCAATCTGGTGATCCAATGTTTTAACGAACTGCCTAAAAAGGGCAAGCCGATCGTCAGAGGTAATGGTGATGTCGAATGGACCGTGCTAGCAGGCATTGTAGTAGAGAATGTCGACGACGGACAACTAGAATGTGTTTCGCTAGCCACTGGCATGAAGGCTACACCAAATGACCACCTTCAGAAAGCCAGGGGTATGGTGTTGCATGATATGCATGCAGAAATTCTAGCAATCAGAGGATTCAACCGGTTCCTGATATCGCAGTACAATACTTCCAATTCGAGGTATTTTGATGACAACAATGCGTTCACTCATAAGGTGTATCTGTATGTATCGGAGGCTCCCTGTGGAGATGCAAGTCTAGGATTAATGAACGAAGGAGTAGAGTATATATGGATGGATGCATTGGTGAGGGTACGCCCTGATGATAATTCACCAGTCACTGGCAGAGACCATTTTCACCAGACCGGCTTGACCAGAACAAAACCAGGTAGACGGACTGCATTGCGTACTTTCTCAAAGTCATGTAGTGACAAGTTAGCACTAAGGCAGAATACATCCTTGCTACTGGGCCCGGTTGCCAAAATAATTCAACCTATATACTTGTCTACGCTGATTGTACCCAAGAATCGATTCGTAATAGACGACTATACTAGAGCATTCCGACATCGCATCACTTCAGAGCATTACTTTGAATTTGGAACAACCACAGTCAAATTCGACCATGAGCGCAAAGACAACAGCGTCTCCTGTCCTCACTCGCTAGTGTGGATTAGAGGAATCGGGTCTGAGGCCATCCTGAACGGGGTCAAGATGGGCTTCAAGCCGTTTCAAAGCGCCAAAGGCGCTAGTATGGTCTGTCGAGCCGCTATATGGAACGATATTATGGTACATAGTGACACCCCTACAGAAAAGTCATATTTAGAATGGAAATACTGCGAAAATCGCCAGAAAGTCAAGCATGATGCGTATCAAGAACTCGGAAATTGGGTATGCACTGCAAGCGACGACTTCAGCTTTGACCCAGCCCTTCTTTTGCCAAAAGAAGCAAAACGCTGGTCTTCTTCCTCAGGAAAAGTGCCGCACAGTTGATAATGCAATGGTGATCATGTTTCTAGTCTATTTATATACAAATTTAGTCTGTTCCAGAACCAGATCCGTCCTCACCCTGTTCGCCCTGCTCATCTTCATCGTCTTCTTCTTCAGCAGTTGGACCCACCATAGCGGCGTACTCTGCGCCTCTCAAGATATTAATCAATTCAATGTTTTCGTTATCACACAAGTCAATTGGCTTTTGCTTATTCTTGTTCCGCACTCGAGGATCACATCCTGCTTCGATCAGTACCTCAGCCATGAATGCTCCATGCTCAGGTTCGCTGATGCTATAGCGCACCACCGAATGCAAAGGAGTGTCCTGTTCTAGTCGATTAATGGGGTCCACTTCCACACCGTGTTGCTCCAGTAGTAAATCCACAGCCTCGTCTTTGAATAGTGTTAGTATCGTAGCGATAGCGCTTGGTTTTTTACTTACACGAGCCATTTAATGCCCCCAAGTGCAATGGACTGTTACCAATAGGGTCTCTAGCGCTGTTGATAATCTCCGCTCGTTTGTCTTCGTTTTCAATAGACTCCAACACCTCCGTCAATAGGTCTACATTATTCCGTCTCACAGCTTCGACGATTTGTTCAGCTGGTGATGCACCGTCACTTGTCATTTTTTTGGTGGATGTGATGTGTCTTCGAACGGAGTGTTGTGTTGTGGTGGTGGTCGATGTCGGGAATACGACACAATTGCGCCTCGTTCGGCGTGTACACTCTTACACTGTGGTTGCACATAGGACAGAAAAAACAGTATTCGTTGAATTAATTTACATACTTCCTTACCAGTAGTTTTGCTTCTTTTTTAAAAGAAAAGAGAAAGTTTTGCTTCTTTTTCAAAAGAAGAACGAAAAGGCTATATCTCGAAGTCCAGATTGAGGCTCAGGGCGCCAATAACATCGTCTACGTGCACCTTGTGCTTGGAGCTCTTCCGTGTGGCCTTAGCGGCTGCCACCAGCTCTTCGTTCTTCTGCACCTGCTCCTCGACCGTTTGGGGAGCCGTGGTTGATGCAGAGTTGTAGAAGATTTTGGCGCTGGTCTTCAGTCGACTGAACGGGTCTGCTGGGCGTCCAGTGATCTCAGCCTTTCGTCGCAGTTCGTTCGCTGCGATCTCAGCACGACGAATGTCTGTCAAGTTGGCCTGACGATTCCGCTCGTTCACCCGGGCAAGCTTGTCCTTGTCTTGCTGGCGTCGTTGCTTCGTCAAATGGCTATCAATCTGCTCTAGACGCTGGTCAATCTCCTCCAGTCGTTTGATATCATTGTTCTCGAGGGCAATTTGCCGGGCCTCCATCAGCGACGACTTCTCTACAATCACGTCTGCGCCCATCATGCCGCCTATCTGTCGTTTTCGTTTAATCATTTCGTCAATTTCTTCGTTAGTAAGTTGGTGCTCCCTGAACTCCTGTAGCTCCTTGAACTTGCGGTCGATTCGCTTCATTGAAGGTAGCGACAGGTTTTCCCTCATCAGAGTGTTTTTCCAATGTTCAAACTCCTCCGGTGTGATGGAACTGTCACTACAAATGTTCATGTCTGCACTTTTGGCTGCCTTTCCGTCTACGGAAATCTTCAGCTGCAGGTCTACCTTGGTTCCCTCGACTGAATATGGCTTGGGCGAGTTAACCACTTCCTTGACAACTCCAACCTTGTATCCTGACCCCATGTTGATTCGCACAAAGCAGTTCTGGACCACTGATTCAAACCCAGGATAGTAACAAAACTTTGCCAGATACTTCCTGCTCCATCTAATGTTGTTCAATGCCTTCTCAGTCAAGGGCTCCTCCTTCTCTGGTTCTGCCCATTCCACTCGTTCATCGTCAGACTCACCATATTCGTCCTCGTCGCCATAGTCATCTTCTCCGCTCTCGCTACTAGCTCTTTGATAGTCCACATCCAGACCTTCTGCTCGCTTACGATTCCTGGTCTCTTTCTCTTGTCGCCGCTTCTTCAGTTCGCTTAGTTTGCTCTTCTTGGACGGTTCTGGTTTCTTGGCTTTGGTGGACTTTGTAGACTTCTTTGCTCGTCGCTCCTGACGCTTTCGCTCTCTCATACGCTGGCTAAGAATCTCCTGCTGCTTGAACTGTTCCATCTCCTGCTGCCGTTCATACAACAGCGATTCTCTCTCGATTTCGTTCATGCTTTCCAGCTTGGCTTTATCTACTTGATCGATATATTTCCCCTCTAGTGGGTATGGATTCTGAATAATCTGTTCGTCCTCGGTCTCTTCATCGTCATCACCATCATCCAGGTCGTCTTCTTCGTCTTCCTGCTCGAAATCATCATCTTCCTCGTCCTCGTCGCTCAGATCGTCTTCATCATCTGAATAATCCACTTTACGTGACTTTTTTCGCGATTTGTTGGTAGATGCTGGCTTGGACCGCTTAATCGGCAAATTGGCTTCTTCTTCGGTTTCTTCCCCGTCGTCTGCTCCTGCCAATGCCAAAAGTTCTTCGTCTTCCAAGTCGCTCATTGTGTCGTGTGCTATGCTGTTGTTTAGTGGAGTGGTGATTTGTGATAATTTTCATGCCGTGCCGATATTGGGACGTTGGACGTGTGTTACCCGGTTGTCGCGTTTGGTGAGCCGCACAGTTGAAAAAACATGAATTCTCGGAAGATGTCTTCTTTTTTTAAAAAAAGAAGCAAAAAACAGTAGCTAAAGCTGTACGGTGAGCGGGCGTTATCATGCTCAGCGGGTGTG
Organism: Blastobotrys proliferans; assembly: GCA_003707485.3. Lineage (NCBI taxonomy): Eukaryota > Fungi > Ascomycota > Dipodascomycetes > Dipodascales > Trichomonascaceae > Blastobotrys > Blastobotrys proliferans. The sequence goes on from PPJI03000017.1 coordinate 164,664, forward strand.
CACCCCGCTATCGTGCGGCTCGAGTGGCCGACGACACTTGACAGTCCATAGTATCTCCCCTGCGTCTACTGTTTTTTGCTTCTTTTTTAAAAAAGAAGAACATTTCGGTCTAATCACATTCGCACCATAAACTAGCATAGTTGCCTGCTTTGCTGCAGAGGTGGATATATATATTTGTAACGGCTGCCCTACCGGCTGCAGATAGCGTAGCCAACAGACAGGATAGGATTTGCGTTCCAAATTGATGGACTCTGCCATTAGACACTGGACATCAGACATCAAGCTAGTCTACGGCTAGTAACAAGATCGATATCGCCATGCGAGACAAAACTGAAACAACCGTGAGCGTCGGTACAAGGGCGATCCTTTAGCAGGCAAGGCAAGCGGCAGGCAAATTTTGTTGGTGCTTGTTGCGCATGCACACAGCACAGTCAAGGAAAAAATTAGTCTCGCTGCTGCAAACATCATCATCATCTCATTGTTAACACAAACAAGAATGTCAAACCCACGACAGTCCATGTCGAGGAGGTCTCCGTCCATTTTGGTGACAGATGCCCGGCATGGGTCCCATACTTCGGCTCCTTTCGTCAGATCCGGAGGGTTTGCAAAGGATCGACGACGGTCGGGGACTAACCACAGTCAACCCCAGCAGCAAAGGACATCGTCGTCTCAGTTGTCCTCGAGTTCTTCCAATTACATGCATCCTCAAGCAGCCGGCCAATTTGCATCGAGTGGCCGGTTCGACGCAATCAGTATCGACAATATTTTGTCGGATGTATCAGAAATTCCTTCTGCTCAACGTCGGAATCAGGGTCATCCACATGGTAGATATGACAGCATAAACGAACCAAATACTCCAAGTATATCACCCCCATTGGATAAAGATCGGTCCAAAGCCAAGGGTAAGGGAAATAAAACTAGTGCAACCGGCAGTCAGGCCCATGGACAAGGTAGCAGGCCACTACCCCGACTAACTCCAACGATACAAGGTAGAACGACAAAGCTTTCGGAGAAATTGGTCCTAATTCCTGAGGAAGGAAAACCAAATTTCAAGTTTGAAGATGAGAGTGATAACGAGGATGATCGGCCCCCAAGGCCAAGACAAGAAGGAGAGGATGATAAAAGCGGTAGAAGGCGTTCGTACGCAGAGAGAATTCCAAAAGATCGACGAACTGATCAATTTGGTCGGGTGACAGCTTACTGCATCTCTGATGCTGTCAGATTAAAAGCAGCTGCAGAGTTTTTGCGAGAAAACCACAAGATTCGCCCACGTATTTATGATGAAGCGTTGTTTGCTCCTTATTACCTGCCACTATTGCCCGGTGATGACGGTGGACAAAGTCGGGTCAAATCAAGTCCTCAGGGGCTGGCACACATGGAAAGGTTGATCAATGAAAGCGAGCAAGGCGATCATCACTATGAATATTTCTCTGGACGAGAGTCCGGTCAAGAAGGAGAGCAGCCGGTGGAGGCTCATGACATGCATGACGGTTGGACCCCAGAAGGAGAGGAATTTGATCCTTCTGAACCTCAGGATTTCACTCCGCCACGGTCATCTGGTGAATGGATGCCCCATGACGAAAATGATGAATCTGATCCACAACAACAGGATACTACAGAAGAAGAAGCACAACCAGAGCGACCAGCCAGTCCTCCGTTGGCACCTCAGGAAGAAGAACTGTCGGAAATTATCAAGCAAGACGAAGCATCCACCAAACCGCATGAGCCTCCACCAAATGAAAAGCATGCAGAGATGTTTATTTTCACATACGGTGTGGTGGTATTTTGGAATTTTAGCGAAAAGCAAGAGCGAGACATTTTGGCCGACTTGACATTTGCCAGAATTGAGCTGTCCCCAGAAAACGTAAAATCACTAGTTGTGCGACCAATCGATGATCAGGATATTGAGACAGAGGAATTGCATTTTGCTTATTCTCCAGAGACCAGTCGACCACGGATCTATAACGACATGATTACTCTAAAGTCCGGAGATCACATGATTAAACTGGGCATGTCACATGCCATTGCCCAGTCAACAAAACTAAGTCGGTTTGAAGCTAGAATGGATGTTAACATGCACGATGTCAAGCATGTGCCCAAAATGCTTGCTCTGACAGGTAAGCTTGGAATGAAGCGGGAGGAAGTACTGAAGATATCTGGTAAACTGTTCAAGCTACGAGTCGACGTTAATTTAAGTTCTAATGTACTGGATACTCCCGAGTTCTTCTGGGAAGATGAGCCTTCATTGAATCCGTTGTACACAGCAGTGCGTGAGTATCTTGAGATTGAACAGCGTATCCTGGTGATTAACGAAAGATGTAAAGTGTTTTTAGAGTTGACAGACATCATTGCCGACTCAATTGCAGAGGGAAACATGAGTCGAATCACTTGGATTATTATTATTCTTATTGCATTATCATTGGGAGTCTCAATGATGGAAATTTTTATTAGATATACCATTCTTGAAGGTCGAGAATGATAAATCAAACTATCATGTATTTAAACTACTTAATTGCTCCAAATCAAATCGTACAATCATTAAACATCGTAACAACCCAAGCATTGTTAAGAATGACGCTACCCCTACCGGAACAACTGCAAATACAGCAAAGTTGTACAGGTCTATACTCCTACGTTTTGGTCGTTCTAGAGTCAGATTACTCGTGACAAAGTCTTGAATGATATATGCAACCGTCAAAATGCAGGAAATCAAAATCCATACGTGTAATAAATAAGTTCTGTCTGGTGAAATTAAAGAATGCAATGCCTGGATCATGGCAATATTAAGCGTTGAGAAGCACAATGTTCGTAATACTGCCGCAAGTGAAGAGTAGGTCAGGATCCATCTAACCATCATCCCGTCCACTACTGAATATGATAAATAACCGGAAACACAGCACCATATGCTGGCCAGGTATAGCTCGCTCGACCTTACACTAGCGGCTCTTGTGGATTCGTCTGTAAATAGCCCATGTCGGCGCTGTTTGTCGAGATAGTACTCCTCTATCAAGCAGTTGTAAATCCCGACAATGCTCGGAATCACTGCAATTGCCCGTGCAATGTTCAAAAGCGTCTGTACTCTTGCATTTACAAACTTTAAGCCCAGATGCTTAATGGTCGGTTTTTTCTTGTGATGTTCTGGAGATGAACTACCACCATGTACAGATGGTGGAGGTGGCGGTGGAGGGGGCGGTTGTTCTGAATATGGAGGAACTGGTGGTATTGTTGGATTACTAGACGGAGGAGCCTGTTGCTGACGCCTTCTAAAAAATGAAGCACCGTCCATTTATAGCTATTCGTTTCGTCTTGCTCGTAGTGTTGAAGGGGAAAAAAAAATGTTACTGTGCATCCATGTGCAACGACGACGACGGAGCGGGAGTAGTCGGTCCAGTCCTTAGGAAAGAGTATCGTATCACGATTGATTAAATTCCGGTAAATACACTACAATACACTATCTATTGAGACTTGGCACCGTATTTCATGACCACTTTGCCGTCTGGAATGGTAAACAAGACAGCAGGAGATGATTCGGTCCAGGCCTTGTCAACTCTGTAGTAGCCCTTTCGTTCGAATTGAATAATATCTCCTTCCTTCAGGCTTTTGACGTTCAAGTCAGCAATCACGTCCTTGTGGAACTCGGTGTGTGGAGTCAAGAAATCTTCAAACTTGTCGCCTTCTTCGATCTTGTCCTTTGTGATCAAGTGGTCGAAGTCGACCAAGTCACAGGCAGTAACGTCTGAAGTGTCAGAAACCCAGGTCAATTTCTTTTCAGTCTTCTTGAAGTCACCTTCCAAGTGAAGCTTGGCGTCGATAGAGACAACGTTGTCGCCATCCTTTTCAATCTTTTGGACAATAACGTTACCCCAGTCCATCAAGGTCAACTCTTCGTTGTCCTTGATCAATCGAGCGTCTTCTTGGTCAATCAATACAGTAGAAGCGTAAATAACGTCCTTTTCACCAACGTCTGGGTTCTTTTTGTGCTTCGGCTTCTTTTCAGTGATTGGCTTTTCTGGGCCGTCTACCAAATTGACCTTGACAGCTCCTTCCTTGGTGACACAGCTGAATCGAGGAGCCTTTGGATCAATCACCTTCTTGTTGGCAGCCCAAATAGAACTCCAGTCCAAGTTCAAAATGTTCTTGGATGGACCCTGAGCAATGATGAATGATTGCAGACCTTCGACAGTCATACCTCGTCTTCGTACACCTCGAACGGTTGGGAATCGTGGATCGTCCCATCCGCCTACTCGATCAGTGTCAACGAACCATTGCAGTTTTCGCTTACTCAACACAGTTCGGATAAAGTTTATTCGGCTGAAATCCCAAATGTGCACGGTTCGCAATTTGAGTGCCTTGAGCATCCATTCGTACTGAGCGTTTCTGTCTCGGTATTCAGTGGTTCTCAATGCGTGAGTAACACCTTCCAAGGCATCAACAATTGGCACACAGAAATCATAAGTTGGGTACATCTTCCAAGTAGTGCCAGTTCGGTGGTGAGGGTCCTTGGCATTGCATCGGTATATGACTGGATCTCGCATAGCCTTGTTTGGATTATCAACAGAAACCTTGGCTCGTAGGCAATTCTTCAAACCTTCTTCAGTACCTTTGGCCATTTCTTCGGTGAACATTTTGAGATTTTCTTCAACAGTTCGTTCTCGTCGAGCACTTGCAGTGCCGTTACCTCGTTCTTCTCTCATTTGTTCCAATGGAGTGTCATCACAGTACGCCAATCCGTCCTTGATCATTTGAACGGCATAATCATACATTTCTTGGAAATAGTCAGATGAATGGGTCACTCGATCAGCCTTGATACCCAACAATTCCAAATCTTCAACAATTGAATCTTCAAATTCGACCTTTTCCTTGGATGGATTGGTGTCGTCGAAACGAACAATAAGCTTACCCTTGTAAGCATTGGCAAAGTACTGGTTCAAGATAGCTGCCTTGGCGTGTCCAATATGTAGATATCCACTTGGTTCTGGTGGGAATCGGGTTACCACTTTTCCAACTTCGGCATCAATCAAGTCAATGTCGTACGAAGCCTTGGATTCCTTCTTTTGACCCTGTTTGCCTGCCTTTCGTTGTTCGTTCAAATCTTTGATCATTTTTTCAACAGCACCGCCATAGTATTTGCAGGATTGAAACAAGTTGTACCATCGTGCAATGTTGATAAAAGTTCCACTCTTGATGGCACCTCCAACAACACCGTTAGATCGAAGAGCACCCCAGATGGCAATATCAGCAATAGAGTCACTGTATCCTACCAAATAAGATCGGAAGTTTAAGTGTGCTTCCAATTGTTCCAAAGCTGGAGTAACAGATTTGAAATCTTTGACTGTCAATTTATCAATGAATGCAACCCATTTATTGCACTCGTCCTTGGATGCAGTCTTTGGGTACAAAACATCAGCAAAATCTTCAGTCAGTACTTTCAAGACTTGTTGAACCCCATAAACAGTTGAATCTCCTTTAGTTAGCGCAACAACAGAGTCTGCATTGCCCTTTTCGACAACGGTATCATCAACTAACTTTAAATCAATTGGTGAAGATGCAACGTCTCGATTGATAACAGTTGAAGCAATCAGAGCAGCATAGCCCACAAATTGTGCTTTGGCCGCAATAGTAACAGTATATTGTGTAGACATTTGATGACTATTTGTGTAGTTCTGAAGAAAAAATGTTGGCTTCTTATATGGCCTCGAAAATTTCATTCCGTCGCGGAAGAAGAGCAAGAGCGTAATGATGCGTCATTGAAAATGTGCACGTGATATATAAGTAATTGCACGTGATCTCGCAAAATTCGTGGTTAAGCGGTATAAGGCTGAAGTGCACCACCTTTCCGTGTTGTGAGCCTGTGAGTTCGAATCCTGCCTGCACAGCTGTGTTACAGCAATGACCTATTGTTTCCATTTAATTTCGAATACAATGTGATATTATTGCGATGTATGATGCAGTACTCTCTAATTAAAACATACATCCAATGTCCCTATCAAGTCGTAACCCTTCCGTTACTTACTAGACTTTCCTTATGCCTGATGTCATGAATTTTCTTCATTGTTATACTTCCTCCAGCCGAAAAACTTCTGGTCATCATTATGTAGTACTTGTACGTGTAACTCACATTGGCAGCCGTTCGGCTCTATAAATAACAGGAAAGTTCGCCCCACTTTCAGCTAAACCACCACAGCACGACTATGTTCTGTAAGCTTGTATTAGTTTGCTTCTTATTTTGCACAATGTGCAACAATGGATTTAGAATAGTGTGAAAGGATACTGGCCAATTCTGGAGAACTAACACCATACCTCAAAGTCAAATGGGCCCACGTTTTGGCTACCATCTCATAGACCACCAAATACATCACCCCTCACGGAACGCTTAATTTCACTCATTACTACAGACAACTTTAAAAGTATACCACGAAGACTTGGCAACATTGGTTGCTACAATTATGCACCATTTTATGAAGATGAAGCAGCTGCAAAACGACTGTTTCGAGTTGGTAAAAGAGCTTGAGGACTCAGATGAGTTGGTGGGCCATATGAACGACAAATTGAAAAGAATAGCTGCATGGTTGGATGGAGTCGTTATCCTGGAAGGGAAGTTCCGAAGAAGTATTGGTTTGAAGGTTTGCAATATATTCAATACAATTGCATTGACTCTGGCTATACAGGTGCATTAAGGTACGACATTCCTGCCAATGGCACAACCGTTAACCTATTCATAGGATGGTATGATGCTTCTGTAATGTCATGGTTGTACAGAGAGTAATATCTATGCCCGTATTAAATGACATACTATTTTTATTTTATATAAGCCCATTTGTTTCATACATATGATGTTTTGAGATTCAAAGTCCAGTGCACCTGATTCCGTAGGCGTGAAGACCATGTTGTGAATTTGATAGAACCCGAAGGTCCAATGAAGGAGTGATCGCATAAAGTTCATTTTCTGTAAATGCAGGGGCGCTGCACACACAGTTGGGACCATTCGTAAGATCATGTTTGATGTAGTAAGTTGTGTTATTCCAGTCTCGGTACCAGGCAGGTGGATTTTGAACAAGTCCCCGGAAGGTTTTCTCCATAATTTGTCTACGTATTAGTCAGTGAGAGAGCATGTAGCACGCATTCGAGGGTATAGTTGCGGCTGTCACTTGGCCTGTCGATGGCAATTTTCGTCACCTGACACGGCAAGATCATGATGCTTATATTCCAAGGTGCGGCTCAAAAACGTTGTTCAACTCACCATCGAAGAAGGTCCCATATACCCACCGCTTCTGCAGAGAGACGATAAATCTTAGCATACTATCCATTCATACGTCATGCGACAGCTGAAACGTTTTGGTAGTCCTGTTTGACTCTGGGACTCTGGAATGGCCCTTGACTTTGATCTCTGATTTTAATGGCGGCCATTGCACTTGCCCTTTACTGTTGTACATTCCTATTAACACGAGCATGCTCTACACCTGCAGATGTTGGGAGCAGGAACCAATTCGTCTTAGTTTTGCCAGCGGTCGTGCCTTAAAATTACTGTAAATAGACAACATTAGCACACTAGTAGTAGCTATATTTGGACCTGTTCATGATTTTAATGATTGTATTTAAATTGTGAATATTTTTCTCACTGTAGTAGTTACTGCAGACATTGAGAATTGCCCTTTCTCTAGCCTCAATGCTTATGATATCGTATGTTTCATTACATGTATCAATCTGCACTTAATCGTGTGGAACTCTCTCAGTGATTCTAACCTGTGCTTTATCCATAGAAAGCGGCTGATAAACACGTTAAAAGCTGTGAAAGAGCATCTCGAGCGTAAACAGAACAGATACTTGGTTATTAACAGGCACCATTGCGTATCAAATAAGCTAGATTGGAAATACTATGACATTGGATTCTGCCAAAGGATCGAGGGTGAAAACTGTGAAGTATTGTATATGTCCTCGGACAATTACCGCGAAATAAATGGGATTCTATCTCATAATCCAATTTGGCCACCGGAAAAGATTAATGTAATGATTCATTGGTCATCTGACAAAGAAGACTCTATATTAAAATTCCTGCAACGACTTAAAAAAAGGAACGCCAAGCTAGATGTTCGATTATATGTATATATATTTAAATCCATTTATATGATACAGGTGATGTTTTGAGACTCAAAATCCAGTACACCTGTTTATGTACCTACTTAATTGTGTATGTGTATATTTTCTAAACTAAATTTGTGTGGAATTAGTATCATACAGGGTCATATCACCACTCCCACAGGTCCTGTTAATTACAAGTACTGCCTAAAGTGGTATACATGGACTGGTACATTGTTTCTCCAACCCCCACCTATACGTGAGCTATGAAAATAAATATCGTAATCTCTATATTATACCAGATAATCCACCATTCTGGTTTTGACCCGCATTGGAAGCTTTTCCACATCGCTACAGCCGTATATCATTAACTAACAACCTCAACTGCAGTTTCAAATATTTTTTATTACTAGTTTTATATATTTACGGTTATACTGCAGCAATATCTTCGACTTACACGATGTGATTCCATCTGAGACATTAGTGCGGCTCCGGCCATTGTGTATTGCTGAATGTATCGAACTTCACGGACACAAAAAATATCTTTTCAGAAAATCGGGATCTTATGGTCTAGTCGGTCATGGCACCTGCTTAACACGCAGGAAGTCCCCAGTTCGATCCTGGGTAAGATCACGCTTTCTTTTTTTTTTTTTGCTTTTGATGGATGCATCATCGTATTCAACTGATGCAAATGATCAAATATTTTTTTGCAGAATAACCACGCCTGTCATTCGGTAGTAATAATTATGCTAGTTGGATAAATAATTTCTAATTGCCTGTGTTTAACATATACGTGGGTTTAGCTATGATACTAAAGTTGCCTCCAGAGATTTTCCATCATATTGGTGAATATCTAAGCTTAACTGACCTGATTTCGGCTGGCGGAACCTGCCGCTTTCTGCGTGGATATCTTATCTCACATATCTGGAGCTCTGTAGCTATTCTGAACTGTCCCACAAGCGAAAATGCAACAAAGGACGTCAAGTTGGATGGACTTCTAAGCATTGATTGTGACGAGGTAGTTCAAAATCCTTCCTACATTGGGTGGCAATATATAAGAACGCTATATGTGTCTGTTGGTCTGGAATTGCTGAGTGGTGCTGATGGAATCAATATTGACCCACATCGACGTATTGGTCACCTTGCTAGCCTGATATCTTGTAGCCTCAATAAAGCAAGGTTTGAACAACTTCATATTGAAACAACGTCTACTGCAGCATTCGATCCACTGTTCCAATCCACAACTCTAACAAGACTGATTGAAACCAAAATGCTAAAGTCTACAGCTATTGCCTGCCACTTAAATCTGCGCCGTCAGCAAAAACTGGACCGAGCAGCACTGGACATAGTCAAGCATGCAACGATGATAAGTATCGTAGTGGGGCACGAAAATGAGGATTTCAAGGTGCTACCTCAACAAGCTGATATGCTAACTGTATATGGGCAAAATGTTACATGTATTAATGTGCAAAACCTCTTCGATCAGTGTTACAATCACCATTGCAGATCTTTGACTATAAAGCGAACACAGAGTTTGTGGATGTCAAATATCAAAGGAATTGATAGGCTTGAAATTATATCTAGCTGTCTGCGTTGTCATAAATTTTCAGGGGATGTGAGACACTTGATTATCAAGGACAGTCGCTTAGACAAAGTATTGCTACCGCAATTGGAGGTCTTGGAAATGGATCTAAGTTCAAAAATCCATATAATACAACACCCTCCTAGATTAGAACAGATAAAATACAGCGGAGGTGAGCCTGCGAGGACATCTGATTTCAATTTCTATCGAGCCCGGGTCGTAAAAATAATGTTTCAGATGCCACAACGGCCGGACAATAATACCATTGTGCTATGCAATTTATTCACAGCATTGGTGACTAACACAGCAATGCAAGTGCTGTACATTAGACATGCAATCTTTGACACATGTAACAGTGCGAAGCAATGGGTAGAAGTTTTTAATGCGCTTCCTCGTTTAAAACAGGTGTTTGTGGTATTCGACAACTGGTCGCAAGCCAGTCATATATCTAGAGTTACGGGACTATTTGGTGATAGGTTTGACGAGCCAAGGAGAGATACCACAGACTGCATCTTGGAGTTGGAAATCAAGTTATTCAAATTTAGATGGGGTATATTTAGTTGAATGCTCCTGTGATCGATCGATCCAGGGGGACGGTATGCAAAGTACCTTGCTGCGTAGCAATCTTTTCAAGTACTCAATTGCGCAGCGCCAGCTGTATTTAGACAAGTCCCGTTACTCACTGTAGATGAGAATTATATGCACTTGTGTAACGGTATTTAAAGAATGGTCACAAGTGCCAGGAACTTGGGCTGTTCTACGGATCCAAAATCTTGGGTATCATAGAAGTACCCGGTTAGCCGCATACCACCACGCAGGTTAATCAACATTCTTTCCAGCATTGTAGAAGCGAATGGTTTGTTGTTGTTGTAGATTGCTCCTCTCTGTGTACGTATTAAAACAGGCAAGTTTCATAGCAATTTGGAAATTCATAAGCACCAACCAATAAGGATGAACTTTGTTGACCTGCCTTCGGAAATACTTCGAAACATTGGTCAATTTTTGGATTACAAGTCCAAATTCAATGCATATCTTTCATGTAAGCGGCTCAACGACTTGTGGGTGGCTGATGTGTGGGATACTGTAAGGTTAGTAAACTTTCCAATATTGACCTCCACCACAACGTATAGTAGCGAAGACTCGTTAAAGCTACCTATTAATGCACTAAGCAATAAGTCTCCTGTGACGCAGTTGAAATTTACCAGGGCAGTTTTACTTGATGTTAGTCTCACTCAATCACAGTGCAAATTGACCGACTCAAGTAAGCCGGATCATGCCAATCTTCCACCAAGCGAAGTTATTGGACTGGCAGCCAATAAAGCTGGGAAAATGGCTGCTGGACTGGTAGCTCAATTGAGTGATCGCGTATTCGAAGAGATACATATCGATAGTGTCTCTACTAGCTCATTTCTGTCATCATTCCATGCCACTTCCCTTGCATCAATCTTGCATTCTCACTTTCCTTGGGCACAATTGTCGCTCCATTATAAACTCCACGAATGGGAAAAGGCTTCGGATATGGGTCTCTCCGTGTTGCCAAAGGTGAACTCGTTGGAGCTCGATGTAAGTGCCACAAGAATGCCAACAGAATCACTTTTTCCAATTTGCTTGCCTCGAAAACTAAACTGGTTAAAGATAAATGGCCGTAAAAAGCTACCTCTACATCCTTCAAACCTGGAGGATTTGTCGGCCCAATTGAAAGGCATCAATTGTTCCACATTGAATCTGTCAAACTTTGCGGTTATCCGACCATTGAGCATATGTTTGGAGTGCCCGCTAAATCGCTGCGTGTTAACGGGTTGTGAAATATTATGCAAAATAAAGATTTGTTCAAAAACTGTGGAGTTACGAAAGTGCAAGTTCAAGGATTTGCAGCTTCCATTTGTGGAGATGTTGACAACTGATGTGGACACCAGCTTCGAAAACTTGGATATTCCAGTAATTAGATACGTGGAAATCCAAGGAAAGATTAATGAGAGCATGAAATTGAAGTTATTGCATGCTGCAGAGATCTATGTTGAGAGTGCTATAGAAGATGAAGAGCGAAAAGAAGGGGTGCTGGAACGCCTAGGTCAGGGATTTGAATTATATGCTGATAAAATTCAAAGTGTAACATTCGGAGAAAATGTATTGGGTGCCATCAAAGAGATCACGCATATCATAAAATTCGTACAGATCTTGAAAAATCTTTCTATGCTCAAGTTGAGATTCAACAGTGCAGACGATGCTATCATTGCACAAGTTTGTACAGGTTTATTTGGTATTAAAGATGACATATGTCTGCTAGACAATGGTAAATATGAGTTAACAATGGATTTGAAGCTCGCAAGACAACGCATTGCATTAGGACAGTAATGTAGCCGCACATTGTCTCAGATGTATTGTCGAGAATTAATAGATATACTAGACATACTTAGCTTTCAGTAATAACTACAGTAGCATAACCGGGAATTGAAAGTTTTGAATTTGATACCTTTTCTGTTCTCCATTCGTTGCCATTGGTAGTTGTGTCGACAATTTGCGCTACCCCTTCGGGAAGTCCTGCCAACGAGACATCAACGGGGTTCTCTTTCTTGTTGATGAGGAGAACCTTCTTTTTATTACCCTTGGTGATGTATCCTTGAGCAAAATACTCGGCACTGCTTTCGTTTTCAGTATGAACAATCTTGTTGCCTTTGTCAAAATTGTGTTGAAGCAATTGAAGAACTCTGAGACGAGCATTGGGCAATCCAGTGTTCCAATCGACCATGGTGACAGATGGATTTTGCTCGGGATAGGCAACAAGCTGACTTTCACCAAGTGAAACAACCTCCTCAAACTGAGAGAAATAGCCGAAATAGTAAGCAAAGACACCACCGCTCCACACCCAGTATTCATCCGGGATATCTGCACCAGAGGCGGGACCTGGCCACATGGTTCCAACTTCATCAAGGCTATATCTGGATTCAGGGGCCAACCGCTTTCGAATATCATTGGTTTGATCAAAGATACTAAAGTATCTATCAGCAGATTCAAAGGCACCTACGGAGGTGTTTGACCCTGTGTACCAGTGAAAGCCAAACAGATCAATTGGAATGTTCTCCTTGTGTTTCGATTTATCGAGGAAAGTTCGGAAGTAATCTAGCCATGTATCCACTTCTTCATCCGAGTTGCCTGGCTGACCCAGTGAGAGTCCGATGAATCGACTGTTTGGTGAAACCTTTCTGACCCCCTCTACCATAGCATCGTAGATAACATTATAGAGTTCTGGCCCAACCCCATGTTCAAAATTTGGCTCATTCAAGACTTCCCAGAAGTCAATGTTCAAATGGAGGCCCGAGTGATGGAATTTACCGCATTCGTCCGTGAATCCACCTCGAGTGTACCACCCCACAAGTCGTTCATAGTAGTCACCCAATTCTTTTCCAGTAGGATCATTGAGTGCGGTACCTTTGTTGTAATCCCAATCAATTGTATTGATGTCAGCAGGGTAAGTCCAATTGGTGGTGTTCCACAGCCAAGTAGGTGTAGTACTATAGTTGATAATTCGACTCTTACCTTTGGTGTGCTTGTAGAAATCACCAAGTAGCTGGTCAGACCAAGAAAAATCCCAACTAGTTGAACAATGAGTATCGTTCTTAACTGGAGGGTCTAACTCTGCAACTCCAAGCGTAGGGTACGGGAACCAAGGAACAAACCTGGCATAGTCGTTTGCGATGAGATCCAACGATTTGAATGAGTTCTCATAGATAGAACTGTTTGGCAGAATCAAGGGATTGACTACTGTCTGGTGCGACAATACAAGTTGTTGCTCCGAAAGCACATTGTTCCAGTCAATGCTCACTTCATTGTCGGCATTCGCCATCCCTAGAGACGCCGCAATCATGGTTGCTAATACCTTTTGGTTTGTGAGAAACATGTCGGAGATGTAGCTAGATAGATTACTGAACTTCATGAGTATTTCAAGTGGGTTTTAAATAGCTATTAAATATCTATTAATATCAAATACCTCCGGAGAGATGATATTCCGATCACTGTGGCAGTAGGGCAATTCAAACACAAAACATCACTGACCCTTTGAGGAGTCATATTCGTTCACAATGAGAGGGGTTGGTACCTTTTTGGGTAAAAGATTGTGCGGCGTGAACAGGGCTGACATGGTCATCACGGTACAGACGGTTTTGCGGGGTACCAGTGCTAAGTACTCGGTGCATTGATTAACTTCGTAATAGTCTGTTGCTACAGCGCACTTGTACCGGTGAAAACCGGTCCATCTATGACATACACTTCCAGCCGTCTCCCTCTCGATTTCCAAACATTGGCTGCGTCGTCAAACACCTTGAGAACGTTGTCAATCAATTGTTCGTTGCACCTGCCGTTGGCGTCCAGTCCCATAAGTACGACGTTCAGTGAACCAACCGGCGCATTGCTCAGACAACTATCAACCAAACAGTCGTACAAAGCATCTAGGTTGAACCCAAAATACTCGGGGAATGCAAACGAGTCGGCAATGGCATGAAACATTGCGTTCCTGTCCATTGCCAAGGCGGGGTTCCGGGTAGTGTCTAGAATATGCAGCTCCAACGACCTATTCCGTGAAGCCATATGTGTAGGAGAAACTCTAGACAGATGGTCCACATTCAACAGGCTATCTATCAGTGATCGTGTCTGTCGTGAGTTGCTTGGACCAACAAATCTGACGTTCACGTTCATCTTTGTGTCGCAAACGCAGGTCTTTGTAGCTCCGACGAAGGATTATTGATGGTCCGAAGGACGACAACAGCATTTTCGCTTTTATGAAAAGAACGGTGGAAATGGCAATCGTTACTTAGTTAGCGATATATTCTTACGTAAGATAAAAAGTCTCTACAAGGCGGTCGTGACTGTCATGCTCTGTGAGTGGACTAGCATCACGGGTGGTAAATCTTTGCACCACGTTTCCAAGCTCTGGACATATTCTTGGCTGTCTTTTGGTGATTTGTGGGTTCCAGCAGCTGGTTCAGGCAGTGTAGTGAATATCACGGCTGCGTTTCTTGAAGTTGTTTTCATCAGATCGTTGAGGATAATGTGCTGGACGTTAGCAGGAACATCATTGAACGTCAATATGGATGATTCGTCAACCAGTGACTGTGTGCTGTTAGTGTTGAAAGATTGGTAGCTAGCTGGGGATTCTTCGTCTAGACCAATTGCAGGCTTGGGCAGTAATGGGGTCGAATCAGTGTCAATTGAAAAGCCAGTTCTAGACGGCACCCTTGAAGGTTCTAAAGACGGAGAACGGCTGGATGCTGGCGTGGGAGCATATTCACTCATACGTTTAACTCTTGCCATGTCACTGGATGTCAATCTGTTTGTTTGGATGTTCATGTTGACCCCAAGTTTGTGCAAGTTGGCAAACCACATTTGACGTCTGTCCATTACCGCGTCCCAATCTCTTGAAGAGATCTCGGTGCTATCAGTTTGTGAGGTCAAATCCGCGACTACTTCTTCTGGAATGTTACTATCAGTCCACTTATGCCTTGCTTCTTTCAACTTCTGCCACCAAGAGTCGTTGTGCAGCTGGGATTCTATGATCCCTGTGCCGTCTTTCTGGCCACATACTACGATGTTATACGAGTCAAACTCGGTCAATGTCAAGATCTTAACCTCTGCTTTGATCCTCAACTTGTCCAACAGGCTGGAAATTCGATCGTGTTCCTTGTTCGCCTGGTTCTTTGATTCGACGAAGGCAATCACCCGCAGACGGTGAGACTGTTTCCACGCAGAGACAGTTCTCAAGATTGCGCCGAGTTGCAAAATTAGCGTGTATGTATCAAAATTGGTAGTAAGTACAGTTTTTCCGCTGCTAGATTCATTGGTGATCTGAGCAGACATCTGGATTGGATATAGATCGATATAGCCATCCGAAGTGTCAGCTGTTTTGTCACCGTCTGGGTTTGGAAACTGGAGCTTTGTGAACCCTTTAGCCACAGCAATGTTAGCGTGCATTGTGATTAAATCTTCAATAATGTTAACCCATTCAGTGACCCGAATGTGAGGTTCCTGTCTGCAGTCATCGGTGGGCAGTCGATCCACCGTCAGGGACGACATTTGATTGTTGATTTCTAGTTCTCCCGGACTGGAGCTCAGGAAACCAATAACTGTAATATTCGGTTTCATGCCACCTAATCCAGATCCAAGATAGACATTTCTTGCACCCCAAACAACGTCTGAACTGGCAGCAATTTGCACAAATCCCTTGACATGGCCCATGTCTCGCAGCTTTGCCCAAGCATCCTGTTGTTTCACAACTTCTGGATAAGAGTTGTGAAAGTCATCCGTGATCACTACATGGCCAAGGATATACAATCCTCCTTTCTTGAGATGATTGCAAAAGTGAATCAGGTTCCAGCTCCGTTTAGGCTCATCGACCAGAAGCAGAATCTGCGGACGCCAGTATTTGACATGATCCTGTCTCAAACGAAGCAAATATTTTCGAACTTGATGGTAGATCAAGCTCTGAGATACATCTCCCCATGGTTTAGGAGGAGAGGTATAGTGAATAATCAGAAACAAGAAGGTCAGCAATATAATCATACCAGATGCAGAAGGGCCGTCAGCGATAAACATCGAGATCAGACTCGCAAGTGCTCCCATGCCAGCGGTCCAGTGTGAAAAATACTTGAACGAAGGCCTGAAATTGGGGGCACTGGAGATCTTGAGCAAGAAACAAGCAACATTTGTGGCAACGAACGTCATCAAGAATGCCATGGTAATAAACGTGGCAATCTGGTTAAGGTCCAGTAGCAGAGTTACCGTAGTCAGCGAAAAGGTAAACCCAAGTGCCATCAATGGGTTGTCAGAATCACCAGCACCATGGCCAAACAAGCCCAAAAATGGCAGCAGATTGTCTCGAGATATCGCCTGCAGGAGCTTTGCTGATCCAATGATACCAACCAACACTGAATACAAGCAGGTTGAAAGTTCTCCAATCATCACAACCAGGCCCGACATGTTTATGTTTTGTACTACCTGGATGTCCTTGTAAATCAATTCTCGCGATACACTACACCCCACCGATAAGATAACCATCAAATAGAGAACAAACGTCGACAGCAAGCTCCACAGCGTACCCAGAGGAATGCTTTTCGAGGGAGCTCGCAAGTCTCCAGACATGCCTGCTCCAGCAAATATACCCGCCATGGCAGGGAAAAAGATGCTAAACATGTCTTGGAACGTCTCTACGTCTTTTCGATCACTGCCAGCCGCACCAGAAGTGAAATTTGGTAGCCAGTTGTTGGCAAATGTGGTCCACCGCGGGCCGGTATACCAAGCCTCGTGGAATGTATCAAAGAAAGGTTGTACGAATCCCAGCGAGAGTGGAATAGAAAATATTGCAATCAACAGAATCAAAAACAAGACATTTCCAGCCTTTGAAAAGGCAGAAGAGCCAATCGCACACACAATGGTGCAAATCAGAGTTAGCAGGACCGAATACAGAAATTCATAGCCGAAACCTTGAGGGATCACAGCCGAATCTCCAGACCCCGAGTTCTTGCCAAAGTTTTGCAACAGAACGTCGAAAAAGGCCACCACATTCATGCCGCTGTTGAGGACCTGTCCCACATAGAACACAATGCCTATGGAGCCCCCAAATTCCGGCCCCAACGAACGACTTATCATGTAGTAGGCACCGCCGCCCCGAACAGTGCCATTGGTGGAGATTGCAGAGATGGACAGCGTGGTCAACAGGTTGATAGTCAAACTGAGCATCAAAAGCCCCAGGGTGCCCAAGATACCTGCTTGTCCAATGATGAAACTGAACCGCACAAACATCAAGATAGAGAGCACATTCAAGGTGGTAGGAACATACACACCCTGGATGGTGCCCAACTTGGACGGACTATAGCCACTACCGCCCTTATTTTTGATGTCTTCTTCGACAATTGTGATGGTACGGTCGAAATTTCTGGGTCCAGTTGGTTGTCCTGCGGTGGTTTTGCCTAATGACCTGCCCTGACGAGCACCACCGCTTGGTGCTCCCCGGCCCTCCAGGTCGTGCTGGGCATCTCGACTGTCGAGATAGGTGGAATCTGCAAACGCTACTTTGAAATCTTTGGCATTGGAGGTCGTTGACATGCCAGACAAACTGCTGTGTGCTTATCTTTTCGAAGTTTCCACAGACAAAGCGTTGGTTATATAAGGAATGGAATTGAGGGAATTTTGGCTTGGAGATTGTGATTGCGATGGGGGGTCCGATCCGATGGTCAAAAGGGGGCCCGCAGCGCCGCAATTAATATCGCATTCCCAGCACCCAGGAAACTTGAAAGGGTACCAGTTGGTGGTGGTTGAGGGACAAATCGATTGTCATTTCCAAAAAACGTGCCCGTCGACTTGTATATATATAGCTGCTTGGGGGTCCGTACCCATTATCTAATGGTTCTATTGTAGCATAGCGTGTAGCCGTGAGTAGAGCGAGCGTGTAGCGTGTAGTAGTCGTGTCCGGGGTGTGTGTCCCTGTCCTGTCGCCATGCATCGGTGCGTCATATGCAGCCAGCCGTGACGCCACAAACAACCAGAAAACAATCAGAGTGACAGCTAGCTATAACGTTCCTCTTTTTTTTTAAAAAAAGATGCAAAAAACAGTGACGTAGGGGAGTGTTGTGCGGCGCTGAAACCATTGAAATGAGCTTTCATTATGTCAGCCGTTAGTCAGCCGAACTAAGCCACCACCACCATCACCCGCGACAAGAAAAAACACCCAACGCAACCCGCATCCTCACACTGTGGCAAGCAGTTTTATTTGGAATTCACTTCCCTTTACCTTTATACATACATTCACTCAAAAAAAACAACTGCACCAACGACGACAGTAAACCAAATCATTCGTTTTTAAATCCAACCTATTAGCCTAGCCTATTCAACAAGCTTGTTTGTAGTACTGTTTTAGGTTCAAGCGTCCCCTTTTTTATTATTTTTTTTTGTTCCATCTATCAACCATATCACGACTGCCACCATAACAACATCAATAAACAAGATAAAAAACAAATACGACCCTGACCCTGATACCTGTCTCATTACTACATCTTATATATTATCAAACTAATTTCACACCACAATCAATCAACAAAGGAAAAAAATATTAAATAATGACTGATCCTAACAACAGCAGTGATTCATTCTTTGAAAATAACTTTTCGGATAACCAGCTTTCATCAACAGCAACAGCCACCGACGATAACCATAACCGCAGCAGCCATAGTCATAGCCATAGCCCAGAGATTGATGATGAAGAGTTAAAGACCACATCATTCACTTTGAGAGCATTGGTGACGTCAAAAGAAGCCGGGGTGGTGATCGGTAAACAAGGTGCTAACGTCGCGGAAATGAGAAGCCACACAGAAGTAAAAGCCGGAGTATCCAAGCCAGTGAGTGGAGTGCAAGAAAGAGTTTTGACTATTAGCGGTATTTTCCCAGGTGTTGTTGAAGCATTTGGTATGGCAGCTCAAACACTGATTGACAGTCCCCCAGTTGGCAACTATATTCACGCAATTTCACCTCCTGCACCTCCAGGTATTGCAACTGTTAGATTACTTATTTCTCATCAACAAATGGGTACAGTAATTGGTAGACAAGGTACTAAGATTAAATCTATTCAAGAAGACTGCAAGGTTCGAATGGTGGCTTCAAAAGAAATGCTACCACAGTCAACTGAACGAGTAGTTGAAATTCAGGGCACTGCAGATGCTGTCAAATCGGCTATTTGGCAGATTGGGAAATGCTTAATTGAAGATCAAGAACGTGCTGTCAACACAATTCAGTACAATCCACAGCATCGATCAATTAATGGCAATAGTAATGGTAATGGTAATGGCAGTAATAGCCACCACCATCATCATAGCCATAGCACTAGTCGTCAACAATTATCTGGAGCAATTGCTGGTGAACAAACGAATACTTTAGCGGTTGCTTCAGATATGGTTGGCTGTATTATTGGCAAACAGGGTGCTAAAATTCAAGATATTCGTAGATTGTCAGGTGCCAGAATCTCTATTGCCAAACAGGCTCATGATTCAACTGGTAAACGGTTGTTTACAATCAAGGGTACCCCTGAAGCCAACGCCCAAGCTATTGACATGTTGAAACAACAATTAGCCATTGAAGAGTCTCGACGAGCCAATGAAGACAACAGCATTGAAGAACAGGATGATCAAGATGAAGTGTCTAATGTCACAGCTGCTGCCGTAGTATAAAATAATTATTATATCGATCTTAATTTAAATGCGTTTTTTTTTTTTTTTTTTTTGGTGGTGTACCCTATGATGTTCAAAATATGCACCATTCCCAAAACGGAAGTACGTCAACAAAACACCATGCTATTGATACATAATCGGACCTAAATCTTCTGTTTCCCTACCTTCCTCACACTCCCCCCCCTTATTATCAACCATTCCAAAATGTCAGCAATGCCAGGATCTTTTCCTCAGCAGGATGAACCCAAGAAAAACCTGCTGGAAGCTTCGAATGCATTCAAATTAGGTGGGTTTGAGACTATTAATGACAAGGTTCTTCGAGAAATGAATGAACGGGCAAGGAGTAAGTTGCAGCACTGAAACAATGAAAAAACGACAATCACATACTAACTACATTACAGCTATTGTGGAACCACAACGACCTCAACAACAATTCACCTCTAGGGTTTACAGTCCTCCTAGTCAAAGAAAAAAGAGCCTAGCAGCTCAAGCAACAGCAGCTGCCACCGCAGCAAGAACTCCAAAAAGACATGGCCATCACAAACGATACTCATCAGTGCATAGAAGACAATTTGCCAAGATGGAGTCAATCTCTACTCATCATGCTGCTCAGAAAGCTAGAACTGAGCAGTATTCTTCCAATAGACAAGTAAACGAGACGGAACTAAATAACGATACCAAAAAGGACCTAGGAGGTGACAAGCGGACGAGTAGCAGGGTGGTGACAAATGCATCCAAACGAAGGCGAATGGATCTATCAGGCAGAAAACTTGAACTTAGGTCAAGTAATAGCCGTACTAATCTTGCTAAATTGGCAGCTCAACAACAACAGGAACTGCAGCAACTGCAAACTGGTGCTTTCGAGGCCCGAAAAACTGCAATCCCTTCGCCTCTGAAAACGTCTTCCACCCATACTCACATAAGTACACAGGCGAGAGAACCCCTATCTCCATGCAAGAGTGTGGAGCAAATGCTTAATAGACTTCCGCCTCCACCGGCAAGGAAACCTCCCCAGCCAAAGGTACAATCACAGCCAAAGGCACAAACACCACAGTCGCAATCACAGCCAAAGGCACAACCACAGGCACAACCACCGCTATCACGACCACAATCACAGCAGAGACTACGGAAATCGCCTAGCGTGGCCAGCCTTGCAAAGTCTCCCAGTGTTTCCAACCTCCAACGGTCGTCGAGGATTCCCACGCGATCTGCGAACACTTATGCTGCTCCCACACAGTCCAGCATTTCACGCCTAACAAAGGCACGTTCGATAGTTAAATCGTCGCCCAATCTAAAGGCGCTGGCGTCGTCGACGTCGTCAGCATCGTCAAGGCATCCCCAATCTCAATCTCAATCTCAATCACATTCACATTCACATTCACAATCACACAGACATGCTTAGAGCCCAGAAGCCACTCAAACGGTGCTAAGAAAAGTGAGATTTCCGCCTCGCCGGCAAAGCCAAAAAAAAAAAAAATTTTCGCTGCGCCGCGCGATATTAAACACGTTAGACAATTGGCGGTTTTTGTTTAATCTCGAGATGTTTCTTGGTATTCTTCTGGTTATTAAATTGTGTAAATGTTCAACCAACGGCCAGAGGTCCAACGATGATGATCGACTTTTGCATAACGTCGTCGAAAGAAAAATGGCCCTCTCCCCCCACTGATAGCAAAATCTTTTTGTTCTTTCCAATAATTTTGAGCCAAGTTAGATGTTCAAGTCACTGTCTTAGTTTCAGTTTCAGATATTAGGTACACTCCTTCCTCCTCCATGAAAAAAATTAACAGTTCCCGAGTCTCGGTATTATTTCATTACCTTTTCCATCCAATGATCGTCATCGTAAAAATGGCTTACTTGAACGATGATGCGAAGTCCGAAGTCGCGATTGTGATGCTAATAATGTAAATGTAAACGGATGCAATTTACGACGACTACATACTACTTTGCATATCTGTCCTGTGATGCTACGTCCGATATCATCCTCATCCAGCCCGGAGTGTAATCCTAGTCTAAAACCCGGTAGCCTCTTTAGTAATTTTCAAGGCTACACTGGTTTCTTCTACATAGTACAAAATATCTACACTTAATAGTTTATCAACTTACTACAGTATCTAAGCTGGATCACACGCTCTATACCCGGATGTTGAGATAAAAAAAATTTTCGTTACCAAAAACAGCCCCCCGAAAAAGCGATAGAATAAACCAAACCCACAGAAAAATCCCAAACATGCCCCGACTGTTTCCGAGACCTACCCGTTTAGGTGTATTCATTATACCCGCAACGCAACGCAATAACACTGGAACGGAGTCTCTGATTGGCTATTGCGCACGCCTTTCGTGAAATTTTCACCGCGGCGGCTTAGGCTTCTAAATGATATAATACTAAATCGGAAATTTTTTTTCATATACTGTGTTTATAAGAGACTCAAATTCCCACAAAATTTTTTCTCCTCTTTTTTTTTCTTCTCTTTTCTTCTTCATCTTCCTCCAGAAGTCAAATTAATATCATAGAATAACAATGGCTGAAACTAAGAAGGAATCTGTAAGTGTTTTTTAAGTTCCTATATTGTTTTTTAGGGGGGGTTTTGGTTCATGATACCTGAATATTTTTTTCTTTACTATACCCGCGTTCTTGTTGTTTCTTGAGCGTTTATTAAAAAACTTTACTATACACACTTTTCGATAAAATACTAACCAAAACTTATAATAATAGAACTTCATGATCGATTTCATGATGGGTGGTGTCTCCGCCGCCGTCTCCAAGACTGCAGCTGCTCCAATTGAACGAGTCAAGTTGTTGATCCAAAACCAAGACGAAATGTTGAAGCAAGGTCGTCTTGCACGAAAATACGACGGTATCCTTGAATGTTTCAAGCGAACCGCTTCCGAAGAAGGTGTTGTCTCTTTCTGGAGAGGTAACACTGCTAACGTTATTCGATATTTCCCAACCCAAGCCTTGAACTTTGCTTTCAAGGACAAGTTCAAAGCCATGTTCAACTTCAAGAAATCTGAAGGTTACTGGACTTGGTTCGCTGGTAACTTGGCATCTGGTGGTATGGCCGGTGCTACCTCTTTGGCTTTCGTCTACTCTTTGGATTATGCTCGAACTCGATTGGCTAACGATGCTAAGAGCGCCAAGGGTGGTGGAGACCGACAATACAAGGGTTTGATTGATGTCTACAAGCAAACCTTGAAGTCTGATGGTTTCGCTGGTTTGTACCGAGGTTTCGGTCCATCTGTTGTTGGTATCATTGCTTATCGAGGTTTGTACTTCGGTTTGTACGACTCCTTGAAGCCTGTTGTCTTGGTTGGTCCATTGGAAGGCTCCTTCTTGGCCTCCTTCTTGTTGGGTTGGACCGTTACTACTGGTGCTTCTACTGCTTCTTACCCATTGGACACTGTTCGACGACGAATGATGATGACCTCTGGTCAAGCCGTCAAGTACAAGGGCTCCTTCGATGCTTTCACCAAGATTGTTGCTGCTGAAGGTGTCAAGTCCTTGTTCAAGGGTTGCGCTGCTAACATCATCCGTGGTGTTGCCGGTGCTGGTGTCATCTCCTTGTATGATCAAGCTAAGAAGTTGTTGCTTTAAGCGGCCCCTTTAAGTGTGTAAAATAAATCAACGAATCATATAAAAAAGAATTTTTTTACAAACTATTTATGTCTCTTCTTTTAGAAAAAGAAGCTAAACTTTAGTGACTTATTTTGAAAAAGAAGCAAAACTGTGTGGTCGTGACCGTGCGGCTCACTGAAACAGGGCATGGCTGCTCAGGGGTACCCACTTCCAACATGCGGCACCCAATTGCTGTTGCAACCCGACGTCTACCGTTTTTTGCTTCTTTTTTTTAAAAAAAGAAGAAGCCACCCAGCTCTTGGCTCTCTGTTTCCCACGCCGCACGCACGCAACACCGTGCTTCGGCTGCGTCGACTGTTTTTTGCTTCTTTTTTTAAAAAAATAAGAACACTACCTTTGCGGGTGTCACACGATGGTACGCCTAGGGTGATGCCTTCTTTTTTTAAAAAAAGAAGCAAAAAACAGTCGAAGCTAGGGAGATCACTGCCAGTGGTGCATGGATCGTGGTCAATTGAGCGTGTTCCAGTTCTTATCTGGCCAACTACACCGGCTGTCGTGCGGCTTCTGGCGAGATGAGCCGGATTGGCTATGGAACGGTATGGAATAGCTTTCCATGATGCCATCGACTGGCCGGGAGCTTTGTTTAGAGGGGGAGAGGGGGGTAGTCATAGGACAGGCACGAGTCAAAGGCCGTGATGATCATGCGAACGAAGGTCTCGAACGCTTGTTTCGATTAGCATCAGATTGATCGACTGCTTTGTTTGTCCACTGAACATTAACATGAACGGCCGCAAACGGTCGCAATAGAGTTGTCACTGCGGAGTTATCTGATCTCCGGTCGCGGTCGGAGCACCGGAAGCTGGTTTGTCTTCCGGTTCCGAAAAAAATTTTGCCAGCTATACCAAATAGACTGGTCATCCACTTTATATGCAGCATAATTAGTTACGATGATTCATACGAAGATTCGTGCGGAAGGGCGTGACTCCATAGCTCCTAATGGTATCGGTTGAGGGTCGTACATGTCGTATACGCACTAGTTGCGGCTCAGCTCAATCATCAGAAAACCTACAAAACAACGAGCTTGCAACAGTAAATTAACACAAACTACCCTGCTTGTACTGCTATAGGACATAGAAATACAAACATATAAATGACTAGCCAGGAAAGAGTCGCGATTTGGTCGATTGGCCAACCAGAGATACATGTCGGCGGTTTCCTCCGTAGCTGTTTGGCAAAGCCCAATGCTCTCTCTACTATAATCCCACACAGCGGCGGCGCAATGAACAAAAGAAAAGAAATATTGCCCTAATTCATCATAACTCATAACATTTCCAGGTCCTGTCCAACGCTTTTCATCTTTTCTTACGACTTTGCTCTCTGTAGATGAATGGACTTGTCAACGATATATCTGTTATCTAAAGAATAATAACTATCAAACAAGCGACTGCTCAAAATGAATGGCCACCAGCCGATGAACGCCACCAATAGTGAGCAACAGCATGAACAACAGCAACAACAACAACCAACTAATGGCCATAACGAAGACGACAAAGATGAAAACAATCAGAAAAGGCAACGAGTATCGTTGGCTTGCACAGCTTGTCAGAAGAAAAAGGTCAAATGCTCTGGAGGCGAACCATG
Organism: Blastobotrys proliferans; assembly: GCA_003707485.3. Taxonomy (NCBI): domain Eukaryota; kingdom Fungi; phylum Ascomycota; class Dipodascomycetes; order Dipodascales; family Trichomonascaceae; genus Blastobotrys; species Blastobotrys proliferans. The sequence continues at coordinate 189,745 of PPJI03000017.1, forward strand.
TTCCAATTGTGCTCGACTGAAGAGCCAGTGTATATATGCCAGGGCGCCCCGCAAACCCAGAGTTGTAAAGAAGCGAAAACCCAGAAAGAACACAAACATTAACGAGCTGGAAAATCGTCTAGATCGGATTGAAACTCTGTTGGAACGTCTAGCTCCGACCCTGAAGAGGAAAAAGCCGGACAGTGATGGCGATGAGTATGAAGATGATGAAGAAGACGATCAAGTGCACGAGCACGAGGAAGACGACGATCGAGAAGATTCCGCCGATAGAGATGGTTCGTCCATGGTGAATATGGACCTTCCTGAAGATCGAGATGAGAATGGAGGTACCTGGGGTCCGGAAGAAAACATCCCCATTACAAATCAGTTCATCCAATTTGAATCAGCCAAACTGGAAGAAGGAGCAAACACTGACGTTTTTACTATCAGTGTTGCCCGTGGCATCGACCATTTCTGCACCAATGGGTCTGTGTTTGGGCTATTTACTAAGAATGGGTTGAAATGGGTCAGCGACAAGACTGGCGATAGATCAGTGCCAGACAAGATGTCCAACGTCTTGAGAAATATTTATTTCACTCAACAAAAGAGTCTGAGACCTTTTGTGGAGGACTCTAAGGGCCCTCCTGCTTTGCCAGACGAGAGACTGCTTGATGCGGTGCTAGAAGTTGCCAAATCTCTCCCCGAGTCCATGACTATGTTGATAGACATTGAGGACCTTCAACCGGTTTTTGATTCTGCCACTAGTAAAGGTAAATTCATGAATGGGTTTTCTGAAAACTTTTTGATGTATTCGGCGTTGACCATGCTGGTGCCTATTCTGATGTACAGTCAAGAAGCTCTTGCGAAAGTGGGCTTGAACTCGCAGGATGAAGTTTGGGTCCTATATCATCGTTATACCCAGGCCGCAATGTACTATTATCACCGAGTTTCGTTGATGGGGCCCAATATGACTGCATTGAAGGCTATAATTATGTTTATTATTGGCCTTCAAACTGCCAATGCCCATACCACTGCCAACCTAACGCCTGTAGCAGTTCGTTTTGCTCACGAGATGGGATTGCACAGGTGGGAATGCTGCCATGGACTGACCTCACATGAAGCAAACAAACGACGCACCATCTGGTGGATGGTGTACTGTCTGGATCGAGACGTGGCAATGAAAATAGGTAGAGGGCCGTCAATTATGGACTATGACATTTCCATGAAATACCCAGATGTGTCTCCAGATTCGGTTGATGCTGGATATGACTTCATCACTCTGTGGGCAAAGCTGTTCCGGATTTGGGGTCAGGTGTACGAGCGACTGTTCTCGGCATCTGCTGCCAATAAACCTCCAGCAGAAATCGTCAAAGATGTGTCGTGTTTAGATATGATGCTGACCAATTGGCGAGATGAGCTTTCTCCTGATATTCGGCCTGGTGTTGACGTTTCTGCTGATGCCCCCACAAATCCGCTGAAAAGCAAAATGGCTGCGTTAACCTGGCACAAGCAATGTGGATTGATGCATCTGCATTACTGTTATTACCAGTTGCTGAGTACTGTACATCGAATAACTGCGTACCATCCTTCGTGGATCTACACTGCATTGAACGATACGTCCGCCTCACCGGCACCCTCCTCGGCGGCTAACGCTGACGACAAAGATAGTGCTAACACTGCTGCATCCAACCCAAGTCCTGCTGGTTCAACCAGCTCAGGGACTTTTGGCCACAAACAAGCACCCCAGCCTAAGCTGACCTCGAAGTACGCGAGGTTGTTTGCAAGTCTGGACATTTGCGTGCAGTCGGCTAGATCAACAATTGAGTTGATTCGGGTTTCAAGATCATGGGACGAGCATTTTTTGTGGGGTTCTGTGTACTATTCTGCAAACTCGTTCATTACTTTATTTATTAAATGTATTGCCAGGCCGAAGGATCTGTCTACGCAGTACGACTTGGATTTGATGGGCCTGGTGCTAGATTCGTTCAAAGAAATTTGTCTTCATCCGCTGAGAGTTGGAGGAGAAGACAGAATAAAGGTAACCGAATTCTGGGCTTGTTTGTATTCAGTTGCTGCTGACTTTGTTGAAAAGAACATGGCCAGTTCTAACAACAGTCCGTCACTAGCCAATGAGAACACCAACAGGTCGTACTCTGCAGCTGCTTCACAGAACAACAATTATGTTTCTCAACAACAGAAACAGAACTCCTCGTCTCTTAATAACACTAACAACACCTATGCTAATCCACGTGACTCGGCAAATTCGCCCAAGCTACATCAGCCGCACGCGCCGCAACCTCAGCGGCACCAGTTTTTGCAACAACGGCAACAGCATCAACCATCACCACAGCACCAGCAGTATAACAGCTTCAGTAACGAGCACATACCAACAGGCATGTCTCCGTTTACCGACGGCATGGTCTCCACGCCGACAATGAGAGGAAACGGGGCAGACTATGGCAACTACCAGCAGGGTCCTGATGACTTGGTCTTCCAGAGTAGTGATGCATCGATGGCACAAAGCTTGTATCAAGTGTCGAGCTATTTCTATTCATGGGATCCAGATTTCATGATATACCCCGATTTAGCAGCCAATGGGCTTCAGCAGTAATTTTATTAACAATGTAATTATAATAATAAGAAAAAAAAATTTTTTTTTTTGATCGTGAGCCGCACGTTAATTCAGTACATCGACTCGTGTAACCCCAAAGTCCAGTGCTTTTTGCTTCTTTTTCTAGAAAAAGAAGAAGTTGTTCTAGGGGTGATGTTCTTCTTTTTTAAAAAAGAAGCAAAAACAGTAGACGATGGGGTGAGCCGCACAGGTCGGCTCATCACGACAGGGTAACAGCCAGAAAATCTTCCCTCGAGTTCCGACCGTCGTCGTTGTAATAATCGGACGCCCCCAGGATCAAACCGACCGACAAATCGCCACTCTCTTTCACTCTTTCACAAGTAGACAATAACAATGTTTGGTGCTACTAGCGTTCGGCGTGCTACGAGTCTAGTGGCATCGTCACGTTACGCTATGTATAGATGTACGATACAGCCTAGACTAGTGCATGAACAAGTACGACAATTGTCAATGGGACGAAATAAACGAAGAGTGGTAAAACGAAGCACAAAAAAGAGCAATGAGGCCATGTCAGAGATGAAACAATACCAGGAAGAAGCTAGAAAACGTCGAGATCAGAGACAGGCACAGAGTCAGAACGAACAAAAGGAGGAGCAGGATCAACAAAAGCCACACGAGCAAGAAGAACAAGAGCAGCATGAACAGCCTAAAAAGTCGTCGAATCAGAAAAAGGACGGATTCGACTTTGACCCTAACAAGATGAAAAAGATAGAAATTGATATTACCTCACGACAAATCTTAATTGGGTTGTTGGCTGCGTTAGGTGGCTACTACATGATAGCCGGAGGCGGTGACTATTTCAGTCGAGAAATCACCTGGCAAGAGTTCAAACGAGACTATCTTGATCGGGGATTAGTGACCAAACTTGTTGTTGTAAACAACCGATTGGTACGTGTACATACTAATTATGCCAGTAGCGAGGGTGTTTACTTCACTATTGGATCTGTTGACGCATTTGAACGACACATGAATGAGGCTCAGCAAGCTGCTGGCTATACAACCAAGAACCGAGTTCCTGTTGCCTATGAAAGTGAAGGCAAATATGCAAGGATCTTCATGGGCTATATTCCTACCGTGCTGACCTTTGCGGCCATCATTTGGATTCTGAGAAAGGCAGCTCCAGGTGGAGCAGGAGGAGCAGGAGGCCCTGGTGGAATCTTTTCGTTTGGCAAGAATCAGGCCAAGCTATTCAACAAAATGACCGATGTCAAGGTCAAGTTTGACGAAGTTGCCGGTATGGACGAGGCCAAGGAAGAAATTATGGAATTTGTTAAGTTCTTGAAGGACCCAAAGAAGTATGAAGAATTGGGTGCAAGAATTCCACGGGGTGCCATCCTTTCTGGTTCACCAGGTACTGGTAAGACGTTACTTGCCAAGGCTACCGCCGGTGAATCAGGTGTTCCGTTTTATTCTATTTCTGCCTCTGAGTTCATTGAGATGTATGCTGGTGTTGGTGCCTCTCGAGTACGGTCGTTGTTCAAAGAAGCTAGAGAGCATGCTCCAAGTATCATTTTCTTGGATGAAATTGACGCTATCGGAAAAACTCGTGGCAAGACTCCTATGGGAGGTGGCGGTACTGACGAACGAGAAGGTACATTGAATCAATTGCTTGTAGAAATGGACGGTTTTGACTCTAGCGACCATGTTGTTGTATTGGCTGGTACTAATCGACCAGATGTTTTGGACCCGGCTTTGCTGCGTCCTGGACGTTTTGATCGACGAATTGCCATCGATCGACCGGATTTGGAAGGTAGAAAATCAATTTACAACGTGCACTTGAGCAAGATTGTGTTGGACAAGAGCATTAAGGATATTGCAGGCAAGCTTGCAGCCATGACGCCAGGATTTGCTGGTGCAGACATTGCCAATGTGTGCAATGAAGCTGCTCTGACCGCTGCAAGAATGGGTGATGACTGTATTAAAATGATCCATTTTGAAAAGGCCATTGACCGAGTAATTGCTGGTTTGGAACGAAAGACCCGAGTTTTGACTCCTGAGAAGAAGCGAGTTGTTGCCTATCACGAAGCTGGCCATGCAATCTGTGGATGGTTTTTGGAACATGCAGACCCATTGGTCAAGGTGTCCATTATTCCACGTGGAGCTGCTGCTTTAGGTTATGCTCAATATGTACCACCAGAGCACTATCTCTTCTCGGAACACCAGTTTATGGATAGAATTACAATGGCGTTGGGTGGACGTGTCAGTGAAGAAATCCATTTTGATTCAGTCACACTTGGTGCTTCTGATGACTTTAAAAAGGTTACTCAAATGGCCAAATCCATGGTAACTAAATACGGCATGTCAAATCGTGTGGGCACAGTCTACTTTGACCGAGAACCAATGGCTCCACATGATCCATTTAGTCAGGATACCGGTCGGTTGATTGACAGCGAAGTGCGACGTATTGTAAATGAAGGACACGAGCGATGCGCGAAACTCTTGAAGGAGAAGCAGCATGAGGTTGAACTGGTTGCTGAAGAACTACTAAAGAAGGAAGTAATCTCAAGAGAAGATTTGCTCCGGTTGCTAGGACCTCGTCCTTGGGGTGAAAAGTCTGCTGCATTCGACAAATATTTGGCTCCAGAAGCCGAAAATCCTAGTGAACCATCTCCATCTCCATCTAACTTGTAAATTTTCATTTGTCTATATAAATTATCTACCAAATACACGAGCTGTTAGATACCACACTGCACCGATAAATCTAAATGCAGCCAGTGCAGCAACTGCCCATAAAACTACGCTAAGGTAGATTTGAGTCCTAATGCCCCCACTGTCTCCTAGTGAGCCGCATTCCTCAGCGGTTTTCCGTGCAATTAGTTCACCAGCAAATTCCAACGCTCGTTTGGTTTGACCAGCCAAAGCAGCCCCTTGACCAGCTGCTGGGTTCCCTGCATTTGCATTGTCACCGGAACTGGAGCTACTATCACCGCTTAATGCATCACTGTTGCTGCCCAAAGCACTGAGCCCTGCAGTGTTCAACACAACGGCGATAATTGCAAAGTTAGTAAACATCCAAATCAAAACAACCGAAGAACGGAACAAGGCATAGTAGTCTTGTGTGACGTCTTCTGGAGATGGGGGCTTTTTCACCTTTTCTGGGGGTTCGTTAAGTTTTGCAATCTGGTCATTGTATGCATTGTCAATGTCCTGCACGTGTGTGGGGATATCGACTTCCAATTTACCAGCATCGTCAGCTTTGGCTACACCAAGATCTTTATCAGGCTTTGTATCACCTTTGGTACCCCACGAGACGTCATGGATGTTGCAGAATGCATAAACGTTCAAAACGTTGATATATGCAGGTGATACCAATAAATACTGCAAAAACGACGTTACCAAGTGCCATGGTTCGAAGAACAGCAGTGACGAAACAAAGTACAATGCATAGGTACTCATCATGGACACAACCAAGTCTCTAAATGTCTGGTTTCCGAATACCAGCGATACACTGAATCCGTCGTTCATACACACTGCGTACTGCACTGATTTAACCGAAATGTAAATCGCAGCAAACAGCAAATAGGCCATCAAAAATGCAAAAAATGCAACGATAATGATATAGAAGATATGAGTTCCCATTGGTCGATTACCGAATGACAGTACGAAAATGGTCACAATACATCCACAGTAAACCCACAGCAAAATGACACTCAGGACATTTCCTGGAGCAAACCCAAGAGCATCGTCAGCCAGTGCCCCCGTCAAAATTCGGAAAACCAAGAAAAAGTTACCAATACTAAACCATGAAAACAGCATAGACACAAGTTGGTAAATGAATTCCAGTTGCAGCATGATTTTACGTCCAAACGAATGTCCGGATTTCCAAATGTTGAACAAATGGGCTTGGGCATAAATTGCCGCAAAAAAGGAACCATTCAACCAACGTCTTCTCTGAAGAACAAGTTCAGCCAAATGATCTGGAACATCAGTCTCGGCATGAGAGCTCTTTACATATTTCAACAGCCAATTCTTGCCCCGTTTTGCAACAAGCTCGAAACACAAGATTCGATCTTCTGCAAGATACATATTGGCAGTGAAGATACCACTCTTACTGTCCATTTCCTCCCCTTTGAAGTACTTGTTCAAAGGCTCGTCAAGTACTGCTCTATATCTATAAGCGGAGAAGGCACCGGGCAACACAGTGATAAACCCGAACGCACTTTCCATAGGTTTGTCCAAAATATTGGACATTTTGTATTCAAAATTCTGAGCTGCTACCAATGGGTTGACCAGTTTCTTACCACCGGTGCCCAGTGCGGCTTTGATTTCCCCACAGGCGCCTCCAACATTTGGATGCATATCAAACGTTTTCCATAAATGATAAATAGAGTCGTGGCCAGGCATTGTACCTGCATCTAATAATACACAAACTTTTGGTTGCAGAATTGGTGAAAAAGCTTGGAAAAACCATCGATGAGAGTTAATTTTCTTTTGATTTCTTTCCTTTAAGCAAAAAATCATCTGAACAGGCAATGCTTTGTCAGTGGTCAACTTGATCTGGTTGTGTTTCGAATTGATACCAATCATGGTGGTATATTCAAAGATATGCGCTTGTACATCTCGATCGTTGACCTGCTGCTTTGCAAACCCTTCTTGATATACACCCAGAGCTGCCATCAGAGCCAATGCCCGTTGATGAATCTTTGCACGTCCATCAGCGACTACGCAAACTACGACTTTTTTCCACGCTTCCTTACCCCAAGTCTTTGATCTCGTTCTACCTGTGAGGTGTTTGATGTTGGCAAACACCCCTTGCAGGGTTCGACCCAGTAGCACATCATCTTCGTTATAAATCGTTACACAGATAAAAAGTTCAGTTTCTCGCGGCTGTTGGTAGCATGTCTGCCGTAACGTGAAGTTGTTCTGTACAAAATAAGCAGGGTCACAGGTAGCAGCAGAGTACCGCATATGAGTAAACTCTCGCTCTTCTCTTGGTTCCTTGAGCTGATCCAACATCCGCTTAGAAACTGGACAATCAAGAACCAAGTTACCCCGGTACAGTCGAACTTTTCTCATTGTCTTTGCTCGTCTTGGTTGCATACCTTCACCAGGAGGCATCAACGGCTGATCTGGTTGTGTATACGGATTTTCATCCTGTTCGTGGAACGAATCGCCGTCGTCATCTTCGTCATCATATCGTTCATCTTCGTAATCTTGCGTCGCAGTGATATCTGATTCATCCTCCTCCCACGTATTTAGCTGATAATGATCACCATGGATAGGGAATGGTTGGAAGCTTTCAAACTCTGATCCTGGCTCTACATAGTTCTCGTCGTACGGCATGCCGCTACCACTTGCAGACGACGTATGACCAGTGTGAGGGAATTGAACCTGTTGATTATAAGGCTGAAGTAAGAATGCATTGGGGTCTTCATTGACGGGAGGCATCTGCTCTCGTTCATCATATGATGGATAAGGATTCAATGAATGATGGCGTTGGTGGTAAGGTTCATAGGCTCGATGATGATTCCAATCCGGATCATTATCGCTGTAATTACCCCAGTTACCATATGTAGGGTTTGAGTTTGCGTTTGAGTTTGCATTTGCATTTGGGTTCGGTGGAGACTGATAATGCTGCTGCTGTTGCTGATGTAAATTCGGAGTTTGCATTCCTTGAGGTCTATCATACATGAACTCCTGTCGTCCATACGGGTCATCGTCATGAAATGCACTAGCTGGAGGAGGCGGAGGTGGTGGAGCCTGATGATGATGCGGTGCCGGGGAATTGGAAGGTGAAGGAATGGCACCAGCACCTCCAAACTCATGTCTAGTCTGGTCCATCAAGGCTTCATTGGGCGTTGGCATTCTAGCTCCTTGCGGTGATGTACTGCTTGGATATTGCCTATGTCTGCTATTCCATGCTGTGTGATGATCTGTTCAAAACTGCGTTAGCATAGTGTTTATTTATTTGTTTGTTTGTTTTTTGTTTATGTTGAAAAGTTAGGAGACACACACTTACCTGAGGGGCTATTCCGGCCACTCATTTCTAAACAAACTTGAGAGAGAACTGTTCAGTAGTAATGGATGGAATGTCAGAGTAGAGTAGAGTAGTAAAATAGAAGGTTGAGTAAGACACTCAAAAAAATTCGTAGGGTATACAAATTTAATAGAACGGGGTCTATATGCATGTATATATTTTGTGTGCATCGGAAGCGGTGGTGGTGGTGGGTCGCGCGCTTGGCTCTTCAGCTGTGGCTATGACGACTCAGTCTTCCAGCCAGTGGCTTGGGGGCTTCGATTCATGATTCACCTAAGGCTGAGCTAAAAATAACCATCATCATTGTCTTTCCATGAAACGTTGACAGCCGCTTGATAATGTCCTTATTAAGGTTCGCAGGTGCTGTTGCTTGGTGCCACAGCCTTCGTCAACGGGCAGTAACTCTAGAGGTAGCGTTCTTCTTTTTTAAAAAAGAAGCAAAAACAGTAGACTCAATGCAGTGCTCAAGCGCTAGACAAGCAGACTAACTTGGACTTGAACCATATCTACACAAGCTCACGTGGTGACAAACTATCACACACTACATGCACATATTGGGCTGTACAATAGGAATAAGATCAACTGTGCCACCACCAATGCATGCGGCTTAAGCCCCACGCCTCACGCCGCACCGGAACAACATTTAATTTTCCAACACGCCAGCGGGAATTGGATCTCTTACAGTTCTTTCATTATATACACATATTGAGATCAAATGTAAGCAAAAAATAAATACAACAAAATAAAAAATAACGAGTTACAACTTTTAGTCCATCTCGCCAAACACAGAATCATCAGGAGAATCATGCGGTGGAGTCTCCAGAACAGTGTCATCTTCGTGTTCATGTTCATCATCATGTTCATTTCCATCTCGACTAAGTCCCCTAGCAGGCGAGTCTCTGAGGTTGGAATAACGTCTTGATCGTTGATACGGAGACGCCAATAAATCATAGTCATCCTGTTTGACAGTCGAAGACAAAGACGACGACAAATGGTCTTGAGTAAATAATGAATCGGTGATTATTGGAGATTTCGCAAGTAAATGTCTGGATGCAGATGTAGATAACGGCGTAGATGCTCTTAGATGTGGCGAAGACATTGAACCTCTTCTAGGAGAATTGATATTAGAGAGCGAACTACCCCTGTTATGATGATGATGATAATAATGAAGGTGAGTATTCTTTGAAATTGGTCGTGCAGATGACATGGGAATAGACGGTACCGTAGGTAACGACGTTGATGGAGTAGGTGTCTGTGGTGGTGGACTAGGTGATGAATCAGTGGTTGGAGCAGAAGAGTCGTTGGTTGACGTGGAATCACTGGTTTCCTCTTCAGTCATTGTAACTAGAATTGAAGCTGCTTCCAATAGTTGAACCTGCTGATGCTTTGAAATCAATAATTTACTTGTCATGTTCCATTCCGGGGTATGTTCCCATAGATGCTTTGCCAGCGATGAGATATGCTTATAACCTTTACCACATGCTTGACATTTTAATTCTTCTTTAAGTCTACCGGTTTCGCCTTCACTGATTCGTCTTGCTACAAATTCCCGTGACAAGACTCCGGCGGGACTTGGGACTGGTATAGATGGGTTAACTGCATGACCCGTTACTGTTGTCAATGTAGCAGCAGCTGATCCATTACTAGAAGCTGTGCCCGTGTGAACTGGAGGAAATGGTGGTGGTGGAGGAGGAGGTGGTGGTGGTGGTACCAGAGATGATGGTTGTGAATGGTGAGCGTGTCTGAAAGATGGAATAGGACTATTCTCTGATGGTCTCCTGGGTGTATGATCCATTATCTTTATCTAGTGAATGTCAAAAAGATCAAATTGGTCTAGTCTTTACGAGAAAAATTTCAACAAATTGTCTCAATTCTTGCCCTGGAATCTGACAGACTTAAAAAAAAATTTTTTTTTTATTCTGAATACCGCAAATGAGTTTTTCCTTAGTCCAAGGTATGTTATGTACAAACTGTTGGACCTCCAAATTCAATCAGTATTCTATTATACAGGCAGGCAATTTTTGTGATATTGTTACTAAGAGAAAAAAAAAAATTAAATTATTTTGGCAGGCAGCGGCTGGGCCGCAGAAATTTTTTTTTTACTGCTGCTAGATAGATTGATTGTTTTAGATTCCACTCACTCCTCACCCGCCTTATTCTGCCCTGTCTTCTCCTGTATTCGGAAAATCTTACACGTGATGTGCAGCGATAACGTCATCGGCGTCAGGTGATCCGATGCGCACGCGGTTAGTGTTTTTTTGCTTCTTTTTTTTAAAAAAAAAAAGAAGACACCACCTGGAATCGAATCCAGCTCTTAAATTTTTTGCTACGCGGTCGCGAGTTTCAGGAATTGGGCCAAACATATTCATGGATAAAATCGTAAACAAACACATAACACGGCATACATACTTTCGTGTCTCCCCTAATTTTTTTTTTCTTTTCGACATACTAGCTTCTGGCTCTACCAACAGCTAAGCAAGTGCAAGCGCTCACACACGTCTTCTATACAATAATCAATAAAGCCATGTCCGAGTCTCGACAGGAATTAATCAACTGGGTAAACGATCTGCTATTGCTCAATATTTCCAAGGTTGAACAATGCGGCACTGGAGCCATTTTTTGTCAAATCTTTGATTCCATTTATATGGATTTGCCTATGAGCAAAGTGCGGTTCGACGTGAATTCAGAGTACCAGTATTTGAACAATTTCAAAGTGCTTCAAGCACATTTTACCAGATATCGAATTGATAGATCGATACCCGTAGATAGGCTGGTGAAATGCCGATTTCAAGACAACTTGGAGTTTCTCCAGTGGATGAGAAGATTCTGGGATAGCAATTTCCCTGGTCATGAATACGATCCAGTTGCAAGAAGAAAAGGGCCCATGCCGGCCAGTATGGGAGGCGCTGCTGCTGGTGGTGGTGGTAGCGCTGCAGGCCACAGACCACCTTCGACCACTGCTGCAAATACAGCTTTGAATTCACAAAGTAGATCCATTGCTTCAGGTGCTAGCAGACCAAGACCTGCACCAACACAAGCAGTAGCCGTGAATCGTCCGTCTAGTGCTGCCAGAGGACCAGCCGCCGGTGGTACGGGATCAGCAGCAGCTCTACAGCAAGCAAGAGAAAAAGTCAAGACTCTGGAAGAAGAAAATGGCGAACTGGTCAGTGCAGTGGAGCTTGTTGAATCAGAACGAGATTTCTACTTTCAAAAACTACGGGATATTGAAGTGTTAATTCAGAACGCAGCCGATCAATTGGATCCGGAGAATAATAATACCACTAACTCTGAAAACAATCTTGACGATGACATGAACAAACTGGATATCAAGGATAACAAGGACCATGCACAATTGATCCGTGAGATTCAAACTGTATTGTATTCCACAGCCGAAGGGTTCGAAATTCCTACTCAGGAATACGAGACGGAAGAAACTTTTTAAATTATTGTATGTTATGTAGTAGTATTACCGTCAAGAAGAGCATATTTTTATTTTACAAAAAACATAAAAACAAATAAGATAAAATTAAAAACGATCATATCTAAGCAATGGTGGCAGCTGGGGCAGCGTCAGCGGCCCAGTCATCAGTAGCAGCCCAGTCAGCGTTGGTAGATTCACCAGTAACTTCCCATTCTTCACCAGCAGCAACAACACCAACTTCGTGAGCTGGAGCTTCTTCAGCAGCTTCTTCTTCGACAGCAGCTGGGGCTTCAACCTCTTCTGGGTCTCGGTAGAAGTACAAATCTGGCATGATGGTCCATGCAGTTTGTCGGTCTGGCAAGACACCCTTTAATCGCAACACTTCTCGGGCCAACAACCACCAGATCAAACCAACAGAGTGTCGACCTCGGTTATTACATGGAATGGCAACATCAACGTATTCAGTTGGGGAATCAGTGTCGCACAAGGCAATGACTGGAAGGTTGACGTATGAGGCTTCCTTGATGGCTTGAGCGTCGGTTCGTGGATCAGTAACAATGATCAATCGTGGTTCTTTGAAGGATCGAGTGATGTAATTGGTGAAGTTACCTGGGGTGAATCGACCAGCAATGGCGGTGGCACCAGTGTGGTTAGCAAATTTCAACACGGCTCGGTGACCGTAAATTCGAGATGAAATGGCACAGACATCAGATGCTTTTGGAACAGCAGCGATCATTCGTGCAGCAAGGACAATCTTTTCCCAGGTCTTGTTAATGTTAATGATGTTGACACCGTCTTGTCGAGATTTAAAGACGTATGGTTCGTTGTGTACTTGCACATTCTTGGAACCAATGTGTGCTTCGGCGGTCAAAAGGAGTTGAACGTCCTCTGGAGTAAGATCAAAAAGTTTGTCTGACATGATGGTAATTTTGAACACCTAACTAGTTTTGTCGACGGCTATTGAAAAGTCGGGTTAAGTTTGGTTTTTAGTTTTTGATGATAGAGTTGGAGTCGGTTCGGTGGGTAGTTTGTGTGGTTTAATTTGGGTCGCTCGGCCCACGCACAATTTCTCGGCGTAAATTTGGGAACGCCACTTTACTACCCACCATTGCCCGTTAGGGCTTTGCCCGATTGGGACAAACCGCAGTCACACTTTTTTTTCACTCCACCATCACCACCGCGTGTTTCGTTAACTGTGTATGGACAACACTTGACATCCATCGACCCAAAGTAACGAGCCCTTCGGGTGTTCTACTTTTTTGACAAAAAAAGAAGTAAAAGAAGCAAAAAACCGTAAACGTTGGGGTGGACTGGCAGCTGGCAGACCCTGGCCCGCCGCACTCATGAGCCGCATGAGCCGCACGTACAGCAAAATATCTAGCAGTAATTTCCACCGTGATGCCGTGATGTGCATCGGGCCCACCGTAACATCATGATTAAACAAAAAAACACTGGACAATGACAAAAAAAATAAAATGACTTGCGCTCAGACCCGCATCACTTCACGTCGTCCAGTGCCTGCCACTCGATATACTTCTACAATAAATCAGGTGGTTGGACTGCATTTGCAGCAATAAACAACCCTGTCACTAGTGGCGATTTTCCGCGCCGCCCCGCCGGCCGCCGCATCAATTTCCCAAAACGGTAATATACAAACAAAAAAACAAGTGTTCCGCCAGGAACATTATGTATTCGGTACAGACTCAAGTGTAGAACAAAGTTTAAGTTTTCTGAACATAACGATTCAATCGATCTTAGAAAAAACGAGTCTCAAGAGTCAATTGTTGAATATTGAGTTTCAACAGTTCTCATGACTTAAAAGCCCCGTAAAAAAGCTAACCAGCCACCCAGATTATCATATTAGTGACACTAGAAGTTGCATACATGCAGCATCAAGAGCCACAAATTTGTAATCGACTATCATCAAAACAAAAGAACCCAACCGTCCAGATTTTTATATCCAGTGATTTCTCTCATAACTTTTTTTCTGCATACCAGCCACCTCATTAATTTCAATTGGATTTTTAAAACAAACCCGTTAGATATTGTATTATTCTAACGACATAATATCAACATGCAGGAGGAGCAGCGGCGACAGGAAGCAACTAGTTCTCCGAGTTATGAAAATTCCGAAGTGCCCAAGCTGTTCGCTTCAAGACCTCATTCAAGCTCATTCACCGAAACAAGATCAACCACACCTCCATGGTTAAACCTTAACGATCAAGCTACACCACCACCACCTAGATCAGTTAGTTCAACCCCGAAGCTAGATAAGATTCCGCTTCTACCCCCTCCTACTAATTATAGACATCTTCATCATAATCGGAATCGGTCATTACCCATTCTAAATTGGGCTGGAAATGATGGTGATCATAACACTCCCATACCTCAACACAAACGCATCAGTCCAAATCCAGCACCAGCAGCAGAACCAGCATATGCAGTTCACTACGGTAAGCGTGAGGAGGGTCAATCCAATAAAACTCACTCCACTTCCTCCACTTATCCTTCCTCTGTTTTTTATTTCGCTTTTCCATTTGGTATCCCCTGTTCGGTGTATCTTTTGGATTTCACAACTTCCACCATTATGGGTAAGCTAACTCTACCTCCTGTGGTTGTACCATATATCTGGCCAACATCACCTTCATCATTCTTCACTGGTATTGTAGTTGGGTTATTTATTTCATGGCTACGGCCAACTTTGGAGTATTACTTGGATATTTGGGCTCAATATGTGGCAAATATAACCAGATTTTTTATCATCTGGGGTTCCATATTTGTGGTATGCTGGGGTATTATTCGATTAATTCAAAGCACATCACAAGCAACCATGAATATTCCTGCTCATGGTGATGTTAGTTCAGAATTGGCTATTGGACTTGATAAAGATTCTGATAGTGTTTCAAATTACTCTTATCGATCTACTTCACCAATTTCAGACACTGCATCAATTTATTCAACCAGCTCGGTGGGCACCTATTCATCATATACAACTGATAAGAGTTACACAACCTACTCATCAATTGACAAGAAGCACGACAAATATGACAAGTACGACAAGTACGACAAATACATTCCAAAATCATCTGCATCTTCCTCGAAATCAAGTTTATATTCGGTGGCACCATCTTCCTCAATCTCTCAATTGCATTCAAAAAAGGAAAAAGATAGCTCGAAAAGATCAAAATCTTCAATATCAGACGAAGTTCATGCATATCGACCATATCCTGATCGACCTACACTATCCCAACTTCAACTTGACGAAATGAGCGCATTAACAGAAAACAAACAAGTACTTGAAAAACCAGTAGGTCAATCTGCTTTCAGAATTCAACGTAAAGTTTAGTAGTAGTAGAAGTAAATAGTACATTAAACAAAATTTTGGCGTCTTGAGTTGTTTTTTTTTATAACTTTATATATATATAACCATTACAAAAATTAGTTGGAAGCAATTTCGAAAACAACTTGCTTACCAGTCAATTTGTTATAGACAGATTGGAAAGATTCCAACTTGTAGTCAATGCTGTTAGCGTCCTTTGGATCCAAGATAACCTTTTGGATCTTGCTACCACCAACGTGATGTCGAACTCGCTTGCCAACAATTTCAGTTGGGTAAACCAAGTCTTCCAACAATCGGTCGTGAACTGAAGTCAAAGTTCGGGATCGTGGTCGCTTTTGTGTTTGTCGTGATCGTCGACCTGGCTTTGGTAGGATTCGTCGGTCAGCCAAAAATACAACATGTCGGTCAGAGAACTTCTTTTCTAATTCTCGGGTTAATCGTTGTTGGATCTTGTGAACAGCACCCAAGGATGGAACTGGAATCATGATGACTACTGCTTTTTTACCACCGGCAACTTCGATTTCTTTGGCGGCTTTGAATTGGATTGGTCGAAGGTCAGCCTTCAAGTCGGAGCCAGCTTCCAAGTCGACGAATGCTTGAGCAACTTGCAATTCAAGCTCGGATGGTTCACTGTTAAGGATCTTGTTGGCAGCAGACATTGTGTATGTGTCGTCCTTTTTGTTGTAGATATGAAAGGTTGGTGATAGATTAATATGAGAATTCCTTAATTCTTGGAGTGGGAATTTGTGAGTGGGTTCGTTCGTGGGTCGGCGGGCCCCGTCGTGTGTGCTCGCGCTTTTGGCTTTGGGTGCTTGGGACTTTGGTGTGCACAGTTACAGGGTGTGTGGGTGTTGGACAAAAAGCCCTAATTTCCTATTTGGGACGAGAATGTTGTGACTGTGAAAAAATGATTGTGTAATCTGTGACTAAGCGGGTTGTGAGCCGCACGATAATTGCGCCGCAGGCACTGTTTTTGCTTCTTTTTTAAAAAAGAGAGCCACTCTAGGGTATTTGTCTTCTTTTTCCAGAAAAAGAAGCAAAAAGCGGTATACTAGCTAACTGTCCACTGTTTTCGCTTCTTTTTTAAAAAAGAAGAACATCACCGGAAGAATCATGTCTTCTTTTTCCAGAAAAAGAAGCAAAAAGCGGTCAATGCACTAGGGCGGCAGATATAAAACCAATTAAATGTTAAAAATTAATCAAAGGAAACTACTTCTCTAGAGAAAAAGGATTTTACAACATGCAGAGACCGAACAAGAATGAAGCAGTCAATGCAAGGGATGGGATAACTGCCAATGAGGTGATCTTTGGAACAGCGACCACACCAGCTGCACTCTTGGAGCCGCTAGCAGATGCAGAACCGGAGGTTGATGATGAGGAGGATGAACCAGAGGAGGAGTCATCTTCGCTCTTGCCTGGCTCTGGGGCGTCAGCGTCGCCGGAAACAGTCCATGGAGCATCATCATAACCAAGCTTCTTACCAGCACCCTTTTCGATGTAATCCTTGACTTGATCTGGAGCAGATGGGATTTCGTCACCATCAACTTCCCAGAAGCCCTTCTTGGAGCTTGGGCATTCGGACTTCTTGTCACCACCAGTGTTGGCCTTGCTCTTGTAGTCCTTGACCTTTTCGAGCTGAG
This sequence comes from Blastobotrys proliferans, assembly GCA_003707485.3. NCBI lineage: Eukaryota > Fungi > Ascomycota > Dipodascomycetes > Dipodascales > Trichomonascaceae > Blastobotrys > Blastobotrys proliferans. The sequence goes on from PPJI03000017.1 coordinate 206,734, forward strand.
ACTTCAAGGTGTCAAAGTCGTCCAACTTGCTGACCTTGCCGTCTTCAATCTTTACCAAACCGTAGTTTGACTTTTCTTGAGAGTATTCGTAAACCAAACCACCAGAGAACAAGTCAAAGTCGTCACTGTAGATGGCTTCGATTTCGGTGAATGGACGTGGAGTGACTTCGTTGCAACCGAATTCAGACAAGAACAATGGAATGTTGTAGGACTTGTATTGCTTGACCTTGGCATCATAACCAGACTTGGAGAGAGAGGACTTGCCACACCAGGAGTAGTCGTTCATACCAAACATGTCAATTCGGGTATCATCGTCACCACAGTTGAAGTATTCCATTTGTTCCCATCGGTTGTCAGCGATATCAGCAGCACTGTAACCAACTGGAATCTTTCGGTCGGATTGCTTAGCAATGTATTGCTTCATGTCTCTTACGACGGCCTTGACGTATGGTGCAGCTTCGGTGGTATTCAAGTCGTTGATAACTTCGTTAGCAGCAAAGAAACCCAACACGTTGTCGTAGTTCTTGAAAGCGTCGATGGTAGCGAAAACGGTCTGCATGTAAGCATTGTTGTAAGATACCTTTGGATCATCTCGGTTGATAGAGTTCTTTGGGGTATTGACGTCCAAAATCAAGTAAATTCCGGCTTCGTCCAGGGCCTTCATACATTCGTCGTGGTTCAAAGAGTTGTCGACGGCATAAACTCGAATGGTGTTGATACCAAGTTCCTTGAAGTATTCAACATCTCGCTTACAGACCTTTGGGTCACCGATTGGATCTTCAAAGTTTGATGACCCACCTGGTTGATAGTCCACACCCTTGATCAAGAATGGGTCACTGCTGCCTTCGGCGAAGAATTTGTTACCCTTGATGGTAATTGGTTTTAAAGCAGCAGAGGCGACTGCAGTCAAAGCTGCTACGGTAGCTACGAATTTCATTGTTGATGGTTTATCACAAACGAATGGATAAAGTTAGTTGGATGGAAGTGTCGAACGAATGAAAAAGGTGACAGTTAAAAAGTAAGAAAGAGAGAAAAAAAAATTTAGGGGAAAAATACTGATACTAATATACATAACAACTCGTGATAATACCTCCACGGGATTGGGATGCAAAAAGAAGAAAATAAGAAAAACCTCTAGAAACCCCCAAGCCTCCAAGCCAATCTTGCTCCAGAAACAAAACGAGACTTGTGTGGTAACCGAAAACAGGGGTGCGCATTATTGCCTATTTCTGCACAGATCTTATTAGAGATCGGCATACCGGTGTATCTTTTTAGTGCAAAACAGAAACACCTGCTGCTGCATATTTGTTTGCGCATAAACAAAAATAAACAGTTTATTTCAAAGCTAAAAGGTAAGCCATACCATTAGCACAAAGGGAGTCATGCTATAGTTATAGGAATTAAAATTAGAAACACCGTAATTAAGTCCTCCCCCACCGCCTCGTTTTGAAAAAATCTTGTTGTGGATGAATGGGGTTATTTTTAAATTTTTATTTTTCTAATAATAAATTTTTCTTATGAAAGCTCATGGATTTCCGAGATTCAGGGGCAATTTCCACAATTGGAGGGGGAAATAAACGATCCGATTTACCCAATTCCCAATTCCAGCCAATTGCGGATGTATTCCGATGACGTAAAACAGAAGATTTAAATAAAAAATAAGGTACATTGATTGAAGTGCGATAACACTGCCTCGTTATGCTGCATCTAGTTCATCAACTATTTGTGAGTCAGGGATAGACGTGGTAACATATTCAACTTTCTTTCAACATTGAACAGATATCTAGTATATAGTACGAATTGTATACAATCTGGACAATATTACAGTCTGGGCCCTCCGTTCCAATCTTGGCATAGTCCATTTATTCAGCATAGCCTTGATAATCGGGGGGTGCGTAATTTTATATGTAGCGGTCTTGGCGACAAGACTATTGCGGTGCGGCAACTGTTAGGTCAAGAGATTTTCACCGAGAGTTTCAGACAAGGAGGTTGTTGACACCCCCGCCTCGTGTATCTTTCAATCGTCAGGGTTGTATGGGATACTCCCTTGAGACGCGTCGATTTGGCCAAGTTTCTAAATAAGTTTCTTGGTGGAGGCTGTGTTGAGACCACTGAGCTGAAATCGATGGAGTTATATTAATAATGTATTCTTATTGTCTTTCGGCCGCTATCCTGAACACATGGCATGAATGGATTTTTGTTTTCCGGTAAAGCGTTGCTATGGCCATCGCGTTATCTATCGGTCGGCTTAAGCCGCAGGCGGCGGAGTTACTGCTTAACGCCATCACCATTAGTGTTCGGATGCAACTTAATTCGGATACGAGCTTGGCCCCTACGTAGTACGTAGGACTATTTTGTTCTTGCTGACTCCTGGAAAGGTGGTCATTGTTGTGTAGTGGTAATGTGCCTATTCTAGGTCATGTCTTACCAGTGTCTGTGAAACAAATTAGGCAGCATAGTGTTAGTAATCTGTTATATGAGACTGTCAAGAGATAATTGCTGACGAATACCGTTCTCAGCCCATTATTGATTAAGTGACCACTGCGTAGTACTCCTACGGTTAGTGTCTTCTTTTTTTAAAAAAAAGAAGCAAAAAACAGTAGACGCTTTGAATGAACTAAGATCCGTACGTAAGCCATAGACCATGCTATCTGTCCAACAATAGAAGAATCATCCGAACTGTACATTTGGTTCCCATCGCAATGGCCTCCTGGGTCGACATTCATGACGGTTTGGCACTGGTTCATGATAAAATTGGGTAAAGGCATCATCCTTTCACATATACCTTACGCTACCATTGATATTGTCCATACAGTTTATATATCTTGCTGTATCTTCAGTAGTGTGATATTGTTAGGGCCCAGCTTTCAACCCTAATTCAGGGTCTGGTTGACAACTAGTTTTATCCATCGCACCGTAGAGTGAGTTTTTTAAGGCATATCGGTTTATTCGGCGAATAGTTGTAGAGTATAAGCTGTGATATTAGGTATATATACTTATTGAGGTCTTGACTATTGCTTATCTACTGGTTCCTTATCTTATCAGGTGCTGGAAGAGTTCAAGACAGGCAATGGACGGGACCCCATCACACATCAAGAAATACAATCAACAAACACTACACCTGTTTTAAATCCTTCTTTGATTGTCAGAGGTCCCGCGTCCTCCACAATACGTTGATTCAGTGGGCGATAGCAGAAAGCAGTTGGAGTTCCCACATTAGAACAAGTGAAACAGCACAATCTTGCTCCCATCGTCTACTGTTTTTGCTTCTTTTTTAAAAAAGAAGAACATCACCTCTAGGTGTAATGTTCTTTTTATCCAAAGAAGAAAACGGCAGACTCGAGCCGCACGATGAGTGGCACGTGCGGCGCACGGTATTGATGAAACAGGATTTCAGCTGAAAAGAGCGCTTATCAATAATTAATGCAATACACAGTTAAACTATCTATGTGGATGTGACTATTCATCGCTTGGAACTTTGCTGTCAGCCGCGTCGTCAGATTTCTTCACAGGAGTCTCTTCCTGGATGGATGCATCTTCGGCTTCCGGTTCTATTTTGGCGGCATCGTCGGCAACATTGACAACATCGACAACTTCAACCTCATCGTCGTTGGTTTCAACGGTCCTTGCAGTGTCATCACTGGTTACAGTGGGCTCCAAGACGTCGTCAGTGCTTTTTTCACGGGTTTCTGTCTCTTCACTAGGTTCTTGCCTGTCTATAGATTTTGGCTCGTCACTTCTATCGCCCGCAAGCTCCTCAGCGACATCACCAACCTTAGCTGAGGACGGTTCTTCGATCTCAACGGCTTCCTTACCATCACCATCATCTGCTTCAGGGTTGGATTCCTCGCCTACTGGTTCCGGTTCCGTTTCTGCTGCTTCTGGCGCTTCAGGTTCATTAGGCTTAACAACATTATAATCCCACACCTGGTCTACAACTACTGTCCATTCGCTCTTAGCAGCGGCTGGTAGTCGTCTCTTTGGACCTCTAGCTCTAGGAATATGCTGCTGCTGCTTCTTTGGCTTGTCATCTTCCGACGATTTTGGCTTGTCACCCACTTCGTCATCGTCATTCCCAGCTTTAGTACCAACAGACTCATAAACTTCAGCTTCACCAGTTTCAATCTTTTTAGGAGGAGGCGGAGGAGCTTTGAATTTATGAGTAATGGCGTTATCCAGGTCACTGAAAAGGGAAGCTCTTAACGCGCCAACTCTTGAACTAGCTGGTAAGTTCTTTGGTTTTGGAGGAGGGGCAGGACGGGATTTTGGCACTTGAGGCGCCTCACTCGACGACGAAGCAGCTGGTGGAGCTGTTCCTGCTGCTGCAGCAGGAGTAGACGGTCTCTTTGCAGGCCGTCGTGGTACTACAGGTTGCTGCTGTGGTGGAGGAGCTTTAGGTTCACCTTCCAGTGGCTTCTCGCTTGGTTCCACCTTAGCTGTACCTTCTGTGACGTTATCATCATTGACTGTAGTCTTCTTTGAAACGTTCTCATCAGCAGATGTTGACGACTCCTCGGTCTTCTTTGGGGTATCCTCGTCAACAGGCAGATCCTCCTTAGGTTCTGTATCTTCTTTAGTCTCAGTCGAAGATGAAGATTCTGCTGACACCAAGGGTTCTTCTTGCTGAGGCGATGGAGTCTTTGATTCTTCCACCGAAGCTTCCTCTACCACTGGCGAAGCAGGGGAAGCCTTAGCTGGAACGTCCTCTGCACTCTTTTGAGGAACATCCACTTGAGGCTCTGAAGGCACCTCTTCTACAGTCGATGTAATAACTTCCTTACTCTCCTGGATAGCGTCCTGTGGAGCATCCTTGGGAGAATCATCAATGGAGCCCTTGGACACCACCTCCTCAGCATCCTCTGCAGAGTCCATTGGAGCAACCGCTTTGACGTCCTTTATAACCTCCTCTTGAACCTCCTTAACACTGTCCGGAGTGTCTTCTACTGGATCTTCCGTCGACTTTACTTCCTCTTCATGTTGCTGTTGCTGTTGAGGTTCCTGTTCTGGCTCAGCGACCGACTGCTCGACCTTCGGTTCGTCAACAGCCGTATCTGGTTCCTGTTTAGGATCAACAGTCGTCTGACTGGATAAATCAACCGGCTCAACGGATGTCTGTTCTTTCTTAGGCTCATCCGCTGGTTCTACAACATTGTTATCGACGTCGGCTGGCTTTGGAGGGCATACCGCCAACACAGGCTCATGTACCTGTTCAGATACCTGTTCAGATACCTGTTCAGATACCTGTTCAGGCACCTGCTCAGGTTCTGGCTCAGGTTGGTTCTGCGATTCGACAGAAGACTCCAAATTTGCAGCCGCAGCGGTACTGGCATGAACTGGGGTCGGGGTCCTCAATTCGCTGTTGCCATTATCAGCTGGAGTTTGCAGGGTTTGAGCAGCTTTCTTGGTAGGTCGTTGAGATGGAACAGGAGGAGGGGGAGGGGACGGTTCAGCATCAGCATCGACTTCAACAACTGGTGGTGGTCTTTGTGGTCGATTCTTTGGAACTTCTGGTATAGCTGGGCTTTTGGTTGGTCTTGCTGGAACAGCTGGCGACCTAGTTGGTCTAGGTGGCACCTTCAACGACCTAGTTAGCAGGCAAGCAAAACTTGAACAAAGCACATACTACAGGGGCAGGGCTAGCACTGTTTTCGCTGTTTGTATCATCAGAACTCTTGGTGCGCTCAGGACGTGGCGGAACCACTGGCTGGTTATCACTCATCTTCAGGACAAGAGATGTGGTGGTGGAGGAGAAAAGTACAACGAACGCGACGCAGAAACGAAAGCTGCAGGCCGACCCGCCGCAGCGTCCACTGTTTTCGCTTCTTTTTTAAAAAAGAAGAACACTATGGAATTTTTAAAAAGAAGCAAAAAACAGTAGACGTCTAGGGCGGTGGAAGACAGATATTAATGTTCAATTGTAAAAGGCACTACATAGATCATCAATTGAACTGTAATCGGAAAAGATCGTTAAAGACATAGTAATTGCCGCTCTCTGGCATGAGGTGGAATACCTGAGAGAAGCCCTTTGGCCGTTCTTCGTCATCGAGTTGCAATTGCCCAGTAACCATGACAATAACGTCTCCGCCATCTGGGGAACCTGGTTGGGCGTCCAAGGTGCTGATATTGTGTTGAACCTTTTGGAATGGCATGCTGACAAGCTTTTCAATGATGGCTGAGGCACCTTGGATTTGGTTCTGTTCAAAGGTCAACATTGAGTGATCTCTCTGTTGATAATGCGTTAGCTTTAACTCAATCGCCACACCAAACACGACACGCCCCATGAGATACCGTGCACCCGTCATTTAGTACTTACGTATAGATTACCAAGCAGAGACCGGTCTTGATCGAATTGCTGGTAGTAAAACTCACAGAATTGCTCTTCGAGAACTGGTTAGTATTTTCGGCCGTTACCGTCGTTATTCCAACTTACTGGCCAAGGAATTGAAATCGACTATGATATAATGTTAGTTCAGACCGCTCACATCACCTCTGGTGCTTCACATACCGGACATTGTGTCTATTCACTGATGTATAACGCGTTGACGGTGGTTGTATTCGAGATTGTAGCTCTAGACAGAAGAAAAAATAACATACAAATTTTGAATGGTGATTGGTGGCCTGCGCAGGTTTGACGTCAGCGGTGCTGGTGGTGCTGGTGGTGCTGGTGGTGCTGGTGGTGCTGGTGGTGCTGGGGAGCTACCAACGGGCTTCCACCGCCAGGTCCACCAACGCCAACGGAGACCATCGCACCAAAGCAGAGACAATGCGTAGTGAAACGACCAGACTTTATTCAATCCATGGTTTTATTGGCGATATACACCTTTTGCAGCCTGTTTTAAACGCGATTTACCGTGCGCTTATTGTTCCGACATGCACCGATCTTGAGGTAGAGAGGTAGAGCGCTTCGGTGGCCGGAACATTTCATTACGTAGTGCGTTCTGCTAGCTTGCGTAGCGGCGCCGCTGGTGTGTACATTGTGGAGTGGGGGATTAATATTGTTTGTTACACCGCCTTCTAATACCAACATATCACCAGACAATGACAGAACAGCTCAAGGTCAGCTTCGGCGACGAACTGAAGGTAAGAGGGGTCTGAATTAGGATACCAGACGGCTAACAGTTGCACCATAAACACAGGATGGTTACAAAGTCACAGACAATTGGGTATGATAACGCACACAAAAAAGTTACTAACACTTGGTCCCCCGTATTAACACAGGTTGGCAATGGAATCAGGTGGCTTGAAGACATCCAGAACTTTTATAGAGAACGGGCGACAATAGAAAAGGAGTATGCATCCAAATTACAGGCTTTGACTGCCAAGTATTTTGAGAAAAAGTCAAAAATCTCCACCAATTTGAGTGTAGGTGACAACCCTCAGGTCACTCCAGGTTCACTGGAAAACGCATCATTAGTAACGTGGACGGAAATCCTCAATCAGACAGAACAGATAGCCAAAGAGAAGCAACGGCTGGGCAACGAGTTAACATTGCAGGTTGCTGACCAAGTTCACGGAGTGGGAATGCGAATGGAAGACCTGAGGAAGAGATATTCCACCTATAACGACAAGATGATAGAAGATAGAGACAAGTATTATCAGGAATTGAAGAAAGCCAAGTCGCATTATGACCAATCATGTCAGGCTATGGAGAACCAACGTATGAAAACATCAAAATCGTTTGGCGGATCCAAGGACAAGGCCAGTCGGAAGATGGACGAAAAGTCTGGAGATATGAACAATTCCAAAAACATGTATCTTATTAAAATTAACGTAGCCAATCGGTTGAAGGAAAAGTATTACCACGAGGACATACCAGAAATGCTGGACGGCATGCAGTCGCTTAATGAAGCTCGGGTGTCCATGTTGAATTCGTTCTGGAACCAAGCGGTAGATCTTGAACGGTCTTGCATCAAACGATGCACTGGTAATCTTGATGCTATCAATAGCATGACTGAACAGAACAAGCCTGGATTGGACTCTGCAATGTTTGTCAAGCACAACATTGCACAATGGAACGAACCACCGGACTTCCAGTACGAACCAAGTCCTATTTGGCACGAAGATGAACAAATGATTACTGACGACTTGTCGCTGCACCATTTGCGAATGAAATTAACGGAATCTCAAACAAAACTAGCAGACCAAAAGGCTGCTACCGAAAAGAGATTTGAAAAATACTCGGAAATCTTGGAAACTAAAAAGAATAGCTCAGTTAGTAAACCCAATGCATACATGCAGTTGCTCAGTAGCCAGGTCAATTCTATGCAAGAATTGACCACTAGTGATACAGTCCGATTGCAGTATCAGGTGGAGATTGAAACCATTGAAGTTGCTGCCAATGGTAAAGACTTGAGCGCTTTGCCTGCTATGGAAGTCAAGAAGAAGGGACTGTTTGGACGTAAAAAGACAGTCAAACTAGGAGGAGGAGAAGGAAATGGCACAAACAACAATAACCTTTCACGATCAGAAACTAGAAACTCCCTTGCATCACAGGACTCCCAGGCCACTCACACGTCTGCCATTGGAGCCGGACATCAAGCTGGATCGTTTTTGTCTTCACTGATGGGAAGATCTAAGTCTAGAAAGCAACATGCCTCGTCCAGTTCTGGTGGCGGAGGTGGTAAACAGTTAGTTAGAGCATTGTATCCATATACTGCCACGGACGACGATGAAATGACCATGCTTCAAGGCAAAGAGTACACATTGTTGGAACAAGACGACGGCAGCGGATGGGCACAGGTAGAAGACGTCGCAGCAGGAAGGTCTGGTCTTGTTCCTGCTGCATACGTTGAGCTTGTTGTATCTGATGCACCTTCAGGGGCTTCTGCTTCTGGGGGTAAAAAGAAAGGTCCTGCAGTAGCCCCCAAACGAGGTGCCAAAAAGGTCAAATATATGATTGCACTGTATGACTACGATGCTACAGGAAGTGACGAATTGACAATTCGACAAGGTGACAAGATTGTAGTACTACAGGAAGATCAAGGCGATGGATGGACCCAGGGTGAGCTAAACTCTATGAGTGGAGTATTCCCGACTGCATTCGCAACGCATGCTTGATTTATAGATTGACTGTAATGTGCTCCTTATTTTTAGTGTTTTGTCTCTCTTAATTCACATTCCCCCTCTTCTTGCGCCCCTTAAAATCAGAGCACACTTTAGGACTTTGCTGTGGGGCGCGCCGCTCACAGGTTATTTTTTCTTTCCAAATCTCTCCCTCTTTGAATCTTCTCCTCCATCTGGACGTCAATCAAAAACTTGGTTTTTTAGATACACAACATCCGCATATTCCCCAAACACACAACCAACAATGGGAGGGTCAATGTCCAAAATCATGGTATGTACAATGCCAAGACACAGAGTAGATTGCTAACTAATGTTCATAGTCGAAATTGTTCGGCAACAGAGAAATACGGTAAGAAAAAATTTCAATTTTTGGAGATCTCAGGGGTAAACGAAAAAAATGAAAAAGACGAAACCAACGAGATCTGGTCAGTAGAGAGAGTAACTAACTAGTGGAAATGTTGATAGGATTCTTATGCTAGGGTTAGATGCTGCTGGTAAAACTACAATTCTATACAAATTAAAATTGAACCAAGGGTAAGTAAAAACAATTTTTGCAGTGGACTAACACCAAATAAAACAGAATTAGCACAGTCCCTACAGTTGGATTCAATGTAGAAACATTGACATATAAAAACATCAAATTTAACGTATGGGATGTCGGTGGACAAGAAAAAATTCGACCATTGTGGAGACACTATTTTACAGGTACTCAGGGTTTGATTTTTGTAGTAGACAGTGCAGACAGAGCACGAATTGACGAAGCTAGACAAGAACTACATCGAATTATTAATGATCGAGAAATGAAAGACGCTTTGTTGCTAGTATTTGCAAACAAACAAGATTTACCAGAAGCAATGCACCCCAAGGAAGTCACCGAATTGATGCAATTGGATGTACTAAAAGGCAGAACTTGGTGTGTTGTAAGTTCTACCGCAAAGTCTGGTGAAGGTTTGGTAGAAGGACTATCATGGTTATCTACCAACATTCCTGAGGAAAAGAACAAATAAATGGGGGTATAAACAATATTAATAATTTAACGATACACATATATATATAACTTAATGTAATACTATAATAATAATGGTGAGTCTAGCGTTCAGTTCAATACTACAGCAACAGTGGCGAGTCTATTCCCAGATAACGCTGCCTGGCGTTCAGTTCAAACACCTGTTCACACGATTCGGGCAATTGGTATCGAGTCTTAGCCGGATCCCCTTCGACATACGAGAATGGCGCAATAACCGTATACGGAGGAATCACAGTGTTATCAGCTATCCTCACGCAGTCTTTAATAATGACAAACATGCCAACCGTAACGTTCTCACCAATCACCACACAATTCCCGATACTGGCAGCATTCACCTTGGTACCTGCGCCAATTTGCACATAAGCACCGATTTTTACAGGATAATAACTGTCTTTACCCGTTGAAGACGAGATTTTCTTCGGAGGTGTGATTGAACAATTTTGATTGAGAATACAAAATTTACCTAATGCAATAACCGGTGATTTGCTATCAGTACGATGCAAATCGCCTCTTAATTCCACTCCATGATCAATGATGGTTCTTCCACCCAGCACAATATACGCCGTCGATATTAACTTTGATTTTCGAGATATACGGTTCCCACTATCAGTTTCCACATACTCGCTTCGCGGTTTAGCAGCAGCAGCAGATGCCAGCTTTTTCGTAGGCGACTTACGCCTCGTAAGCGGTGGTGGTTCATTACTGGACATCGAATTACCCGCTCTCTGAAGCTCAATGAACTTGGACAACTCGAAACACCAAATGACGCGCCGTAGTTTCAATCACCATCAACGTAAGCATACACGAAATTTTTAGTAATCAACAATTTCCCGTGACGGAAGTGTGCATAAACCAAGCCTGGACGACATGCTGCCGTTAGATTTAAAGTTCCACCTGATTATTACGGAAAAAAAAAATAAGGTGGCTCGACTCGAGACGACACCGAAACAGTAACACATTTTCCCTTTTCCCTTTTCCCTTTATTTTCCTTTGGACATATAAGAACAACATACACTCGTTACACCACCAAAATAACAACAACGAGCCATAATAATGTCTAGCAGTAAAGTCTTTTCTCTAAATTGCGGCGTTCAATCATATGATTGGGGTAAACTTGGCAACTCATCAGCCGTAGCTCAATTTGCTCAAGTTGATCCGCAATTCAAGCCTGAACAGGACAAACCTTATGCAGAATTATGGATGGGTACCCATCCGTCAGTTCCTTCAAGAACAAAAGATGGAAAGTCGTTGCGGGATATTGTTGGCGAGGATAGTTCGTTAATCGGCGATTCAGTTTCCAACCAATTTGGCAAAGGTGAATTGCCATATTTGTTCAAGGTGCTGTCCATTCGAAAGGCTCTTTCTATCCAGGCACACCCTGACAAAGCATTGGGCAAGATTCTGCATGCAAATGACACAAAGAATTATCCAGACGATAACCACAAGCCGGAAATGGCCATTGCAGTAACCGAGTTTGAAGGGTTCTGTGGATTCCGACCTTTGGAACAGATTTGTGAAATTTTAAACACTGTTCCTGAGTTGGTTGAGCTTGTAGGACAAGACGAAGCTGAAAAGTTCAAACAAGCCGTCAATGGAAACGAACACGCAGAATTGGACTCGGATGCTGACAAGGCAAACAGAAAGGCTCTGCAGAGCCTGTTTGGTAAACTAATGAAGAATGAAGAATCCAAGATCCAGGATGCTGCTTCAAGATTGGTGGTTCGAGCCAAGGAGGAATCGCTGACCTTTGGTGGTTCTGCAGGGGGTTCCGAACTTGCCCAGCTCATTGTTCGATTGAATGAACAATTCCCAAATGATATTGGCTTGTTCTGTGGTGGTTTGCTGTTGAACTACGTCACCTTGCACCCGGGTGAGGCCATGTTCCTGCGAGCTAAGGATCCTCATGCTTATATCTCTGGGGATATCATTGAATGCATGGCCGCCTCAGACAACGTCGTCCGAGCAGGCTTCACTCCAAAGTTCAAAGATGTGGATAATTTGGTCGACATGTTGACCTATTCTTATGCACCAGTTTTGGATCAAAAGATGCAGCCATTGCCTTTCGACCGTGCGGCTGGCGAAAACTGTGATTTCACACTGTACAATCCACCAATTGCCGAGTTTGCAGTGTTGGAATCCAAGATTCCATCTGGATCAACTGCTACTTTCAAGGGTGTCAAGGGTCCATCCATCATTGTCACTACTGCCGGTGAAGGAGCAATCAAGAGCAGCGATGGAGCATCTCAAAAGGTTCCAACTGGCGCTGTTTACTTCGTTGCCTCTGATGAACCTATTGAATTGGAATCTACTGGCAGCGACACTCTCGTGACATATCGAGCATTCTGTGAAGTATAAATTATTATCTAGTCTACATTGTTCTTTTTCTTCCATTTCATTATTTTACGTTTGATCTGGCCCACGCTCAATTGCCATATGTTCAGTTCTTTATCCCAAAACATGGCTTCGTAATCTTCTCCATGCTTGTCTATTAACCGCGAAATCCAGTCTTGTTCTCGCTCTGATTGCCATCGAGGTTTTGAGACGGCTGTGGATGCATATGATTCTAGTTCTTTCACTACCTCTGTTTTTGTGTTCTCATCGTCTTCAAATCCGTTCCATTCGTCTTCTTCTTCGTCTTCGCTGTCACTGTTCTTTGCATATTCAACTCTCACTACGTTTCCGTCTTCGTCTCTGATGATTCTGCCTTGATTTTTGCCCAACTTTTTTGGCTTCTGCTGCTCTTTTTCTGCATCTTCTTCCGACTCTGGATTCTGAAGCTTCTGTACAATATTCTTCTCGATGCCTCCTTTTGTGCTTCCTAGTTTGGCTCTCAGACCTAATCGCTGATAGTTCTGTGCCATAGTTAACGAATGGTCCCAGTTTTTCTCAATAATGGCATTTCCGTGGACCCGCACTTTACGCTGGTTCTGTTTATTCTTTCTGCTTGTCTTGGCAATGCCAGACTTTTTCATAAGCTTATGTCTAGCTCCACTCGGCATGTTTGTCGTTCACGATGATGATACTGCAGATGGTGAACCGTCTAAAATTTTTTTTCCGTGCCGCTCCCAACCCTGAGCCTCACGGCTCCGAGCGGCTCGAGCCGCACGATGGTTGCCCTCCCGGCGCTGTGCTTCGACCGCTTTTTGCTTCTTTTTCTGGAAAAAGAAGACATGGTCCTCCCGGCGCTGTTCTTCTTTTTTAAAAAAGAAGCAAAAACAGTGCCTGCGGCTAATTGTACAGCTTGTTGAAGTCTGCAGCGCCCAAAAGAAGCAAAAGGCGTGGGTATAGGGGTCCTAACTACTGCTTTCTGCTCATTTCCGTATACATTGAGCTTCAGGCGCCTATTCAGGAGCTTGGCCACTCAATCGGCTAGGACTGTGATATACGCCTCTGCGCGTAAATCTCATACCGCATTGGGGGTGGTCGTTTTTTTTTGAACGCA